>VZRV01006508.1:466957-579663 GCA_013398115.1 Falcunculus frontatus
GGAAAAAGTAAATCACGGAGTCGGAATTGTTTAGGTGGGAAAAGAGCTCTGGGATCAGCGAGTTCAAGCTGTGGCCCAGCGCCACCATGTCAGCCACTGAGTGCCACGTGCGGGCTTTCCGTAAACACCGCCAGGGACGGTGATTCCACCACCTCACTGGGGCATCCTGTTTCTAATGTCTAATCAGCTTTTCTCTGAAGGAATTCTTCCTGATGTCCAACCTAAACCTCCCCTGGCACAATGCGAGGCTGTTCCCTCTCCTCCTGTCCCTGTTTCCTGGGAGCAGAGCCCGACCTCCCCCGGCTGCCCCCTCCTGTCAGGGAGTTGTGCAGAGCCACAAGGTCCCCCCTGAGCCTCCTTTTCTCCAGCCTCAGCCCCTTTCCCAGCTCCCTCAACCTCTCCTGGGGCTCCAGACCTATTCCCAGCTCTGTTGGCCTTCTCTGGACCTGAATGTTAATGAGTTCATGAACAGTATAAACCATCTGATTAGAAGATGTGTGAAGTATTTTTACAGGTGACTGTAAGGTGTCTTTTTTTCAGAAGCAGGTGTGTAGCTCAAATCACAGAATTTCTCAGGTTGGAAGGCACCACAGTGGGTCATCTGGTCCCATGTCCCTGCTCCAGCAGGGGAGGACATCAGCAGGGCCATCCCAGAGAACGTGGCACAGGATTGTGTCCAGATGGTTCTGGAATATTCCCAGGGAGGGAGACTCCACACCCTCTCTGGGCAGTCTCTTCAGGGCTCGGTCACTGCACAGGGAAGTTCTTCCTCATGTCCAGGTGGAGCTTCCTGGGATCAGTCTCTGCCTGTTCCTCCTGTCCCATTGCTGGGCCCACAGAGCAGGGCCTGGTCCCTGTTCTGAGCCCTCCCTGCAGACAGGGACAGACAGGGACAGACAGGGACAGACAGGGACAGACAGGGACAGACAGGGATGGGGCCCCCCTTCAGTATCTCTTCTCAAGCCTGAACAGCCCCAGCTCCCTCAGCTTTTCCTCATAAGAGAGATGCTCCAGTCCCTTAATCTTCCTTGTAGCCTCTGCTGGACCTGCTCCAGGAGCTCCACGTCCCTCCTGTACCGTGAAGGTACCAATGGCAGGCTTGGCTGCTTCTCTCGGAGCAAATACCCTCTGTGTTTTTCCTAAAAGGCATGTCTGGCTCTCCAGGAATTTCCAGTGCTGCTGTTTGCTGGTGCATGAGGACATAAACTGTGGTGTATCTGTCCTGCTCCCACCCTCCTCGGTACCTTCCATTAGCCAGGGCCTTGGACCCGATGGTGGGGAAGGTGTGTGGGGAAACCCACCCCAAATAATGGCTCTTATGTGGGGCTGCCAGAGGGTAAAACCAAGAGAAAACTTTTAAAAAAGCATGATGGTGTATTTAACATAAATAAGGAATTGTAACCTCCTTTGTCTCCTAGAAAAAAGAATCTAATGTATAGTCAAGCATCTATTGTAACCTTGCTACACTAAGCATAGATATAATTTTAAATTTAATTAAATAGATGGGGAAAATCCTTCTGTAGCCAGCATAGACCCAGGCAAAATGTATTTTAGTGATATTGGTTACAACTATCTTCTTTTTGCACTAAAAGAGGAACCTTCTCACCATTTGCATTTAAAAAAATATTTATAAATTTATCTATGAACAGTTTTACTTAACAGTAACAAAACCATGGCACTGACTCCCCATCCCTGGAAGTGTCCAAGGTCAGGTTGGACGGGGCTTGGAGTAACCTGGGACAGTGGAAGGTGTGGAAACTCCTATGGCAGGGGGTTTGAACTAGATAGTCCTTAAGGTCCCTTCCAACCCAAGCCATTCTGGGATTCTGTGACTCCTTTCAGCTGCCAAGCTGGGTTGCAGAAATGACCATTGTGTTTAATTCCAGCAATTTAAGCGGCTGTTTTTGTTGCAGAAATGACCATTGTTTTTAATTCCAGCAATTTAAGCGGCTGTTTTTGTTGCAGCTCTTCTTCACCGTGAAAGAAGGCCGTGGGCCCAGCCCCGAGGAATCTCTGCTCTGCAGCAGTGCCACATCCAGTTTCTGGAGAAAATTACTTCACAGCTCGGGGGCCTTGTTTCATTCCTGCAGTCAACAGATTTAAACATTTTGCTGTGAGCCTTCAAATCACTGCCTTTTTTTTCAATGTAGAGAAAGTCATTCCAAATCTACCCGTGCTTTCTGTCTCCAAAACTAACACTCCCTAAAGAGCAGCACAGGCAGAGATACCTGTATTGCAGGTTTCTGGGACTCGTATTTTAGGTTTTCCCGTCCTACTCTTATGACAAACACTCGCACAGGGAGTGAGCGCGATGCCACTGCTTGCATTGCATCCAACTGTGCAAGTTCCAACCTGCTCCTTGGCTTTGGCTTCTCCAGACAAGAGTCTTGCAGCTACAAACAGTCCCTCTCAGGCTGGATCGGGCGCAGAGGAACAGGAGTTGGTGCACATTGGCTGGTGGAATTAGCCCTGCTCCCTGTGAAGGCTGCGAGCTGCTGCTCCTGAGCTATTATGCAGCTTTATCACAGCACTGGTTATGTTGTAACCCAGCAAGTGCTTGATCTTTTACCCGCCCAGGCACTGGAGGCATTTTTAATTATCTGAGGGTTCATTTGCATAGGAGCTTTTGCTGAAACAATAAATTCATACCTCTGTTATTATCTGGTATGAGTTTCTGTATCAATATTTATATTTGGGTAAAACCAAAGAAACTTCCTGCTACCATTAAGAATTGCTTCAGAGAAAGTTCAGGAGTCATCCAGCACTAAGAACACCTTCCACTTCTTCGCAGGGAAAGGGAAATTGTAATGTGTGGTGGGAGAACATGTGTTCCAATGCCTCTTTTCTATGCAGGCATGAGGAGACAGAAACGTCTTGTCTGATGAAAAGCACGTTTCGCAAGGCTTGACAAATACAATGCTCACCTCGAGCCAACGTGGTATGTATGATTTTAATGCTGGTAAGGTTGTTTCTGCAACTCATGTTGTAAAGCTCCAGTCAAAGAGCTCACTGTGTGTTCATCTTAGTCAGGAATTTGGTATTTGCTTCAGTTTAGAGGGGGAACTGCTGTTTGTGGTGATATACAAGGGGGAAGTAGGGTGAGAGGACATGCCAGGAGGGGCTGTCTCTCCACGTGCTTGTCCCTTTGCTGCTGCCGTGCAGCTCCCTCACCCCTCCAGCCTAAGGTGGAGAGCAAAAAAGCAGGATACCGATAGCACCCTTGGAGCCGTAGGAAGTCCACACTCTTGCAGGGCAGTGGGAAGCAGAATGGAAGGTGAGGAAGCCCAGCTGTTCTTGTCCTGGCAGCGCTGCTGTAAGCTCAGAAACAGGTCCCTTCCCCTGGCCATGGGATCAGCCTCTCCCACCCGCCACCACTCCCATTCCTGTGCCAGTTATGAGATAGATGTTACAGAATCAAGAGTAAATCCGTGTTGTATCCTTTCTGTTTTTACTTTAGGAACACTCTGAAGTGTGTACAGTATCTTCCATGTGTGTTTCTTCGTATGCTACATGAACTAAATCCTAAATAACCCCATGGAACAAGGAAATTGTTTCATCTCCCTGTCACAGATCAGAGATGGAGGTACAGACAAAACAATACTTAGCATGGAATTGCAGCACCAGCTAATAGGAGATCCAAGTTTTCATCATGACTTCTGACATTTGTCCTTGCTACTAAAATGTGTCCCTCTCTCAATGCCACAGGATGTTTTATAATAGTGTGTGTGGGGGGGAATGTTTTTAGCAGAACTGTTCTACATTAAAAGGAAGCATTTATTTTCATTGGTATCAGCTCTGTGAAGTCTTGACCCTGGGCCCACAATGGGAGTTTTATCCTTGACTTTAATGGGAGAACAATCAAGGTCTCGTGATATTGCATCCTAAAGAAAGGAAAATACTGCAGTTTGTATCAATAAGATAAATGTCTCATAGTTAGTATAAGCAGCTATATTCTTGCAATAAATGGTTTATTAGATTGATTAAATGCCTTAACTTCATCTCAGCTATTAATCACTTTTGGCAACTGTTTACTGCTTTGTATACTTTGAAGTAATGGACATTATTCCTTAATTATCTCATTGCAGTTCAGTCATTGTTTCCTAAATAGTGCCATTAGAATGGTAAATTGCAACAGTAAAACAGTGTCAATAGGAAGTTATGAAGTTCCCATTTTATGATGCATTCATAAAGTTAACTCAATCTACTCAGAATGTGGCTGTGATTTCCACACAGTGACCCATTTGCTATGACAGAAGAGATTCTGGTGAGAAAAGAGTTGAGCATTGAGTGTGCTGGGACTCTGTTTTTACCCAAGTAAAACGCAGCATACTCCCTGTTGGAACATATGTGCATATCAGAATTTATTAAACTAGTGCTTGTTTGATCACTTTTGGTTTCACTGAGTGCTGTGAATTCCAAAGATTTTGTGCCTTTGAAAACAATGTATTTATTCCCCTGGGGGGGAAAAAAAAAAAAAGAGAAAACTCCAAGCAGTGCTATCATTTAGATGTTACTATTGTCATTCCACATAAGAGAGAACCAAATCAATCAGAAGAAAATGGCTGCTTTTAGTTTTATCTCCAGATCTGGCAGCAAGTCATAACGTAGCAGTGGTACAACAATTTCCATTTGGAGTCCCTTTTTCAGTCAACTGTAACTGTCCTGAACTTTAACATTATGAGTTGTCTGTTTCAGGCTGAGTTGTTTGGGTGGAATCAGTATTACTGTCAATCTGAGAAAGAGTCATGAAACTGGCTTTCAAGTACTGTAACAGAAATTGTCTCTCTTCTTGCTCCCTAATAAAGGTTTTTGGGGAAAAAGTAATGTTGCAAATTATGAGTTCTTGTGAGTTTTTTATTCTCCTGGCATTTTTACTGTGCACAGGATAGAAAATGTAGGTCCTTACCTTGGGCTAAATTAGTGCTGAAGACAAGGTGAATGGTTTTTTACTAACGTTAACAATTTATGTTTAATACCAGATTTCTGTGCACTCCTAATCCAGAAGCTTTGATTAAGGAACCCAACTCAGATGAAGCCTGATTGTGCCAGATGTCAGACATCCACAGAAGAAACCATGCCTGAAAAGCATTCAACCCAGCGGAAAGCAAACATATAATTAAAATGCCTGGCTGTAATTTTGGTTCTGGGTTGAATGCAGCTGGTGACCCACTGCTGGAAGGCTCTGAGGGCTCATCACCAGGTGACCTACAAGTGACATATCCAGTTCTACCTAACTGCAAATGCTACACCTTTGCAAGGCAGCCTGCTCTTTTTTTTTTAAGCAAGCAACCAAATCATGTTCCAGCTTTGTCAAAGGCTGGTGAAGTCTCTCATTGATGTGTTTGTTGCCTCTTCTACTTCATCTGGTCAAATTTAAAGAGTGTGCTGCTGCCCTAAGGTGCTCCTCAACCTCTTAGAGGGGAGCTGCCGCCAGAAATCAGCTGGTGGAGGCATTTGTAACAAAGCTCCCTCTCAGACCCAGGTGACTGAAGGCAACAGGTTAAATCCTTTAGCCCAAAAAATTTATCCTAGACCAGATCAGGGCTTACTCTGAATCTTTTAAACTCCAGAAGCAATAGCACAGGGCCAAACCCCTGCTGTTTAGGAGACTACAGCAACTTCAAGTAGTGCAACTGCTTCTTTATCCACAGCCTTAGACCATATCCATGCCCCATCCCTGGAAACATTCAAGGTCAGGTTGGATGGGGCTCTGAGCAACCTGATCTGGTTGAAGATGTCCCTGCCCATGGCAGGTGGGTTGAACTAGGTGACTTGTAAAGGTCTCTTCCAGCCCGAACCATTCCATGATTCTACAACCTTTTGATGTTGGTGAGAGATGAGAGGTGGGACGTCAACAGTAGCAAGGCTTCACTTTTGATTGTTCTGCTGTTTCACTTGAGCACAAGAGTGGAACAGGATAAAAGTTAGCTTTGCCCTTATCTGGTTACCCATTGTGAGCACTGTTCTCCAGTATCCTGCTGCAGCATTCCTGCCAATTTGGCTGTAGGGGCTTGGTTTCCATTTCAGTTTCACTGGTTGTCAGAGAGTTTATCTGTGAAACAGATATAACAACAGCTAATCTCGTGTTATGGTTCCGTGGCTGTTTATAACTCCTATTAATAGCAACCGTGGAAAGCCTGAGAGTAGATTTTATAGGGCACTGGGGTAACCAGTTACTGCACATTCCCCTGAGGCTACGTAGCATCAAGTGTAGCAGCTTGTCCTTCCCAGACTAGGTCATGAGCATCTTAACTCTGGCATTCCCTATCTTTTGGGGATTTGACTTTGTGCATGCTCTTGGTAATTCTTTCTGAGACATGATTCAGAAGCAATTGATTTTGCTCTATGATTTATACTTACAAAGATTCCAACTGAACTGCAAGAGGCTCCATAACTAAGCTCTACCTTGTGCACCAGCTCCAGTGAGGATTTCACAGCCCTTAAAAGAGATTGGCTGGACTTTCATTGGAGGGAAATAGGATAGGTCCATGATGTTTTCATTATTCTTAGAGGTTCATATTTTTAAAATACTTCTAAATGTTCAGATTTCTTATTTCATATGTTGATACCCATTCTTAGAAACGCGTGTTTTATCCCCCAAATGTGGGGGAGATGTGGGGGGAAATGTGGGAAATGTTCGTGTAATACCTGATCCAGTGAGGCATTGACCATTGTCACACATGAAACAGGACAACAAACACCTTCTTACTGATAGGTACATGATGGGGTTGCTGAGTTAATAAGAGCAATGGTCGATACATGCCATGTTAGTGACACAGTTGTGGTTTCCCATGAGGCACAGTAAACATGGGAAGGTATTTGTCTGCTAATTCTGAGGGAACCAGCTGATGAGCTGTGAGAAAGTCCTGGCTTTGTGGAGGGTGAAACGGGATAAGAAAGTCATGACAAAGGCTCGAAGCAGCCCTCGGCAAGGACTTCAGGTCATCTAGGCACAGGGGAGCGGTAATTTATCCCAGGAGTCACTGCTGAAATCATTAGTGTGAGCTATGGAATAAAGCAATAGTATGAATGAAGGCAGTAGAATCTGGCCTAATTGAGAAACAGAGAAGGAGGAGTGAGGAACACGAAAGGTCTTGTAAGTACAGTATCCTGTCATCTGAGTCAACTGATAGTCATGGTAAGTAGCCATCTAATTTATTTTTTAAAGGACTCTTCGCAGGAAAAACCTGCTGACTGTTGGAAAAATAAAGTCAAAACGATTGAGAATTGCAATGAGAAATTCTAGTCACTGCCTAATTCTGTGCCTTTCATTTCAAATTGCATAAATGGTAACTTAGCTTTTGGCCTCGTGCCTAGGGAAGCACCTGAGAACACATCATTGCATCATCATCGAGAGTCTATTGGCCTTTTTTAATTAAGGGCTGGCTGTGGAAAGTGAAGTGGCTTGGTTGGTTAAGGCTGATACTAGACCCTACTAGCAGTGAGTGACTACCACAAAAAATGCTGGCATGGAAACCACAGGCACTCTTTGAAGCCTTTGGAGCTATGAGGCTTCCACTCGGACCATTTGTCTGATTGAAATTTCGTTCATGTGGCTGCTAGTGGAACCTGAGAGTGTCAGGAATGTGAAAGAGCATTTTTCATGATGTGGTGTGGTCTGTGTGGCTGGAAGTAGAGAAATCAAAGCGGGGAGGTTTGAGTGAAGGAAAGAGGACAGGTTTATGAGAGGCATCTGTGAATCCTGTACACAAGCTATGATGGAGGAAATGGTAAGGCAGAGGAAAAGAAAATGGACCACAGAAAGAGTAGGAAATAGGAAATCCTTGAAGAAAAGCTCCTAAAAACTCTTGACATTTCAATCCTAGTGCCTTTCCCCTCAGAATTTCAAATGTGGGGCAGTCTTCAGCACCTGGTTGCTGGAGAGCTGCAAAGAAACCTGGTGACCTTTGCTGGGAAAAGGAGCTTTAGATATTGGAAAAGCAGAGATGATTTAAAGGAGTTCTGTGTCTGTGCTTGGGAATAGTATTTTTGTCTTCTCCAGTTGTCTCTTTTGCTGCCTGTGTAATAAAAAGGAGTCCACTTCTGAATGCACCAGAAGCTCCATGTAAGTTTGCTTTCTTGAGTATGTAAAGCAACGCAGGTACTGCTGCTTGACTGGTTTCTGGTGATTCCCAAAGCCACAGGCACTGGCCACCCACCAATAGTTTGGAGTAATATCCTACAGTTTTCCCTGTAGAACTTGTATTCCAGTAAAAAGGCCATGAAAAATGTTCCCTGATAAATATCTACAAATAACAGAAGTGTCTAAGCATCAGGAAGAAGCACTTATATAGGACAACCGGGATGAACTTGAGCTTAATAAAAATATTTGATTGTGAGATCAAGGTAATTCAGTAATCTTGTCAAAACTAGTCTCATTGTGCTGGGTTCTGTACAAAAAGTAGTAGGAAGTGACCCACAGCATAAAGATCTAGAGTTTGAAGTGTCAAAGGAAATATAATTTCCTGTGGAAAACTGAAGCATAGGAAGAGTAATTCAACTGCAATTACACAGGCAATTTCTGGCAGGGCTGGGACTACCCAGGCTGCTCCCTCTCCTGTCTGAGATTGAAGCTACCCTTTAAGAGCTTGAAAATCAACCTGGTAAAGGCACAGGAAGGGCTGTGCTGAGATAAGTTGTGTACTCCTCCTGGAAGATGGGCAGTGTCCGTAATTCCTGGTCCTATCCCCCACCCATCAGGAAGAGAAGAGCGGGGTGGATCAGTGGGATTCGGGAGCTCAGCGCTGTGAGCAGACACAAAGGGCTCACGGAGCGTGCACGATCGCCTCATGCAACCACAGAGCAATCGCTTGTTCAAAAGGTGCCAAATGCGAAAACGTAACCGATGCTGGGTCAGTGGGTCAGTGGGAAGCCTCCGCTTGTTTATTTTTGGATTCGCCATCCCAGCAGGATCCTGCTGAACTGAGATTCTCACAGAAGCCATTCCCAACCTAAAGCCTGTCCCAAGCCACCAGCTTAATGAGTGACGTGGCTGTCATGCACAGCAAAGATGTGGCTGGAGTGGAAGCAAAGAGGTGCAGCGCTCTCAGATGAAGATGTGTGGGCAGCAGGCCTGCCACAGCAGCAGAGTGTTGAGTGCTCCAGAGGCTGATATGCCCTGTTAATTCAATTAATTGCTTCTTCAGCTTGGTTGAGAGATCAGCCTGTGAAGTGCAAATATCTCGAGCCAAACAATTTTTTCCTTGTCTGCTGTGGGTAAAGTGTTCTACACGTGGTTATCTGTCAAGTGTTCAGCTGCAGCACCTGCATTTTGATGTTCCCAGGTGATCTTCTCCAGGCTTCACTGGACAGCTGTCCTACATTTCGCTTTCCCTTGGGTCAGTAAACAAAATATTTTCCTTGCATCCTTGTGTTACGTTCAGTTGGGGATATAGTTATGACTGGGTACGAGTCAAACTGGTATTTAGAGACTCTGATAAAGCTGGAAAACAGTATGGCAGTGTGTTGGTCCAAGCATCCCTTGTAATGCTTTGCCCCTGGCCAGTAATCCCGCAGCTTCATGCAGCAGGAACATTCTCCATCCCATTTGCATGCAGGGGAGACTTTGAACAGCCTGAATTTTCCCCTTGGCTCAAGGCCCTGTGCAAGATCCACCACTGTTTAAGTTCTTTATGCATTAGCTTTTACCAGAATAGTTAAATAATTAAGACAGTCTGCTGGCCAATATACTGATAAATGAATTACTTGGGCTTCCATTGGCTGCTATTTATGTGACCATGTGGGTTGTTGTTTGCAAGTATTTAAACAGCTCCAGCTACAAGTGGGACTGGTGGAGTCATGGAGGGATGGTACTTTTGGAGAGAGTTGGGTTTTGACCTGGTGGGCAACCCCCAGCTCTCTCCCTGAGGGGGGATTTGTGGCTCAGGGGTTGGGTTGTATTTGCGGAGTGCCTGGGCCTGAGACAAAACCAACAAGCAGCTCTAGGACACCTGCTTGACCTGTACTGCTTTGATTTAAGGAAATTAAACTCTACCCCATAGAGAAAGAGCTGAAATCCTGCTGCTTTTGGGAATGTTATTTCAACGTACTTATTCAGTGAGTTGGCCTGGTAGTTTACAATTCAGAAACCCCGGAGCATTTGTGAATTGTGAGGGAAGTACACTATTCATTATCTGCTGTCAGGCATTCATCATGCCAGCGTAAGCTTCAATCCTCTCATCAGGATGCAGAACATTACTTATGACCAGTCACAGGCCATGAATAATGGCTTAACGAAATGAACAGTTCTCTAGCAATTCAGACTCAGGTTTGTTAATCAAAACTATTCAGATCCAGATTCTGGCACCCCCTCAAACACTCTGAATAACACCTACCCCCAGTGCACCCTCTTTGGTTTTAATTGCATTTATAGTTTAGCAAACTTTTTTTTTTTTTTTAATAAATCTGGCTGACCTCACCCAACAGGCTCATGGAAAAAGCTGAAGTTTGCCTGCACCAAAAGAAGTAGTTCTTGTCTCATTTTGCATTAGCACTTGTTGTAGAAAACCACTTTGGCAGTGATGATGAATCTGCATGTCTTTTCCAGATGGGATTTCCATGCTGGTCAGCAGCTAAGCGCTGCCTAAAGCTAAGCACTGACTTAAACATATCTTTTATTCTTTATGTGGGAAAAGTAAGTCGAGTGACATATTCTTTATGGGACCTCATGCACAGCAGTAAAATGTCATGACCATATTCATCCATGTGTGGGATTAGGCCCTGTTCTGGTTGGTGTTTCACACTAACAGCAGTTCTGTCCTGTGTGTTGCCAAACATACTTCAGGCTGCTGGAAAGTGGAATATAGCGATGTATTTGCAACCCAGTCCCCAAATCTTCAAGGCAGCTGGTAGCTCAAACTCTCTTCCCCACTCGTAGGAGGCTTCTTAATTTTTTTGGTATTCTGAATTGTGCCAAGGAAGCTGGTACTTCGTTTCCAGAACCAGGGACTGATTAAGTTGGAACATTTTTTACATGGGCATATAGTGATGGGGCAAGGGGAAGTGGTTTTAAACTAAAAGAGAACAGGGTTAGATTAAATATTAGGGAGAAATTCTTCCCTGTTAGGGTGGTGAGGCCCTGGCACAGGTTGCCCAGAGAAGTTGTGGACTCCCCATCCCTGGAAGTATTTGAGACCAGACTGGACAGGACTTAGAGCATCCTGGTCCAGTGGAAGGTGTCCCTGACCATGGCAGGGGGTTGGAATGAGATGATCTTTAAGATCCCTTCCCACCCAAAGCGTTCTATGATTCTAGGACTCTATGATTTCATCACTGGAGAGCTTTCTGGGCAGCTGATGTAAGGTAAAGCTCTGGAAATACTTAACTGAGTCTTGTATCTCCAATAATCTCTTGGCACTGTAAATCAGGTCCTTGGCTGTCACTGCATATATCAGGTCAAGACCACCAGGAGTGGCTCCCTGGTGCTCTTTTGGGGTATAGAACTACCAGCAGATGTAGAGATGTTAGGATATGTCCAGGATCCTCGATACCATTCCTACTCCTCTAATGTTCTTGGGATGAAACTCCCCATGAGACTCTGAGGGATGTAGTTACCAACTTCCATTGTGGTCAGGCTCCTCTATGTGTTTGAACAGAGCTCTTTATTTTATTTTACATATTCATTTTTAAAATAGTTTTCAGGGCATAATCTTCCATAACCAGTTCTTCTTCCTTGGGATCATATTTTGGGAAACAGCCACAACAGTTTCACCCCTGGAATGTATTTCCCTGCGTGATTAAATGTTGGTCCTTTTGTGTGGGTGAATCGGGGTTCAAAATGAGGAAGAAAAAACCCTCTGGATCCATGTCAGAGGATCTCTCTATCAGCAGTGTCTGGTGCAGGGGAGGCAGAGCTTGCTCTGGGTTTTTTTTCCACCAGATTACATTTTGATGCACTAGCTGCAAGGAGTGGGAAGAGAAGGAGCAGGGAAAAGAGGAAGAAAAAAGAAAAGGCTCTCATCCAGAGAAAAACCAGGAGTGCTTATCTCTCCCTCTCCCTCCAGTGCCTTGCGTTCACTGCCGTCAGCTCTTCATCATCTCTTTCTGCCCTCGGGGGTATAAATGCAGGCATCTATGGGGGAATAACCCAAAACAGGGTTTTGTCTCCTCTTGGAAGTTTTCAGCAAATTTTCATTTTGGCCATTTCTTTTCTTCAGGCATTGTATGTTCTTTATTTGAGAAAACAGAGGAAAAATGCAACCCAAACAACATTTCAGCTTCTCCAGCAAAGTTTCTATTTTGATTTATTGAAAACTTGTCCAACCAGTTATTTATATTTTATCTGTGAAAGACTCAAAAAATTTCATCCGAAACAGATATTTCCATGGAAACGTCCATCTTTGATGAGATGTCGTTCCTCAGATGTTTCAGCTGAAGGATTTTGTCAGTTCTGGCAGAAAAAAAAAAAAAGAGTGGGGGACAGAACAAAGACCAAGCTCCCAGGAAAACATGCAATGCTTCAAGTTAATGGGCTAAAATGTCAGCTGGTAAACTGCCATAAAGCCAGAGAAGTCAACCAGTTGACCCGAGTCAATGGAGCTATGCTAATTTACACAGAGGATCTGGCCTTAGATTTTAATAGAACCAGCCTAGCAAGCTGTTTCTCCGCTTACCCATCCTCCTCCCTTTTTAATAAGCTCTCAGTCATACTTGGCCTATCCTTTAATAATTCACCCTTCTCTCTTCACGATCCCTCTTCCCTCTCTGGAGATAATGGGATGGGATTTTCTGCTTGCAGCCCGCACAGAAATATCGCAGGCAGGTTAAACTCTGCACAGCTGGCTACTGGCTTCTAACATATCCCTCGTGCCTCTTCCTGGACTCTGATATCCATCTTCTCTTTGGTCTTTACTTAGCCAGTGCCAACTGACTTCAGTGCAATTTGCCATATATTACGATGCAGCGCGTTGTGCTGTAATCTATAGATCCCGGGATATTGAAGTATTAAGCTCACAGAGCAATCAATTACTTTAATGGGAGTTGTGTGCGTCTGGCCGCGATTCTGGAAAACAGATCTATGAGATAGCTCCAGGACACAATCCAGCCTCTGGACCAAGAGGCTGCTCTACTGCAGAAGTTTTTCTAGCTTGGGGCCAAACACAATTGGCAAGAAGCACGTTATGGTTTTTTTGTTGTTCTGTGTAACTACAGTATGAATGACCGTGTGTAACTGCTCAGTCTATGTAACATGTAGCTGTATTAAATAAATACTTGATGATAACCAGTTACTGAGTTGCAAGTTTCTTACCCTGTTCCCTTAAATTTTTTAAGACACACCAGACTACTTTTCTTAATCTAGTTCTAGTTTCTTAGTGACCATGTTCTTCCCTCTTGACTACTTTGGTTAAACATAACAGGGAAGTGTTTATGCAGAAACACTCCCTTGCAGACCTTAAAAGGCTGGTGCATCTTGGAAGAGCTTCATTGAAAAAGGAGTGACACTTGATTGTCTCACATAAACGTAAATAGTCCTGAGTCCCCAGAGAATGTGAGCCCTTATTTTCAGTGAAATATTTCAAATACTTCAGTTATTTGTACCTGCTCTTGTTCACATGGAGGAGTGAAGATACCGTGCAGAGTCTGAGATGTGTCCTGTGTTGATTTCTCAGATGCCCAGAGCATGGAGCAGACCTTTTGCACACCTTTTCCCAGAGTAGATGAGATGGTGTTTGATTGCCCCAGGTACAGAGCTGGTGACTGCATCTTCCAGAGAAATAAAAAGTAATGTGCGAGAATGGTTCCCTTACTGAAGCCCTGTGGACTTTGCATTGATTAAATCAGCGTTTTGGAACAACAGAAGTGTGATTGATGTCATTTGAATTTCAGCTCAGCATCTTGATTGGCATTTTTGTGTAATGGCTTTTCCTTATTTGTTGAATTTAATTGATGGTTGTTGCATTTATTTCTGAAGAACATTGCTTTAATTAAAAAAAAAAAATCTCTGCTCTACGGAACTTAATATTCCCCATCTCTATGGCACAAAAGGGTGTGTGGCGAACATAGAGAATAATTAGTAGCTGTAGGAGGAGAACTTATGAGAAGATGATTATGAATATGTAATAGAGGAAATAGACTACAAGGAAATTAAACCAATAAATTTATGAGTGAATAATTGACCTCTGAGTAAATATGAGCATTCTCTCAACAGCCACTTGACGTGTTGTTAACCACTCAGTATTTCAGAACATTAACCACCCTTTTAACCAACCAGTTCTTTGCTGTTGGCAATGACTCGCTCTCCCGAGTTGCCTTCCTGTCTTGCAGGGTGATTGCTTGCTGTGTGCACGATGCCATAAACACACGTGGTGCCAAAGCTTTGGGGTAGTGGGAAGAAAGGTCACGATCTGTTATATACATGTTAATTTACCCTTAGCCAAAGGAAACGTTTGCGGGGAATAATTAAATCTGCTGCAAAATTATGCTGTTCGAAATGACAACAAAATTTTATCACTGCTACCAAATGAACTCAGGTTTTTCCACCATGGTGACGTCAGCCCAAAGCTGAGATTTTCAGAACTGACGGTGGAGTTGCTAAAGTAAATTTTCAAAATTTCCATTTTCCCTTAGATGTGGTGACAAATTAGAAATTTTGACTTTAAAGAGTGTAGGCTAGAGATGTCATCTGGTTCCCAAGAAAGTCCCAGTATCCTCCAAATGAGAGTCCTGACAGATGTGAGCAGATGCATTAGCCAGAAAAATGGACCTGATGACGTTTGTATTTGAGAGAGAGAGTTCCCAAGAAACATAGAGCATCCATGAGGAAGGGCTAGACCTTAAACCTGAATTGTGAAATGGAGTAAGTGGGGTTGGAACTCACTCAAGAAAGATTAGCTTCATATTTTGAGGATTCAGAAATCATAATGATAAAAGACAAGATGGTGAAGTTCGTTGAGAAACTTTTGTATTAGAATGGTCCCTGGAGAATGAGGTATAATGGATTTATATTGAGGATAAAGACTGTTTTCATTCCAGAGAGACAAGCTATTCCATCTGATTAGGGACCAAATAAATTGTGAAATTACTGCCAGTTTTACACCAAATAAATTGATAACAAAGATGTGATATCAGTGGAGCTTTGTATTTCCTCCTCCTTCCCCTTAGCTGGTTAGTGCACCCAACATTTTTTACATCCTAGAATAGAGGGCAAGTAGTTATCTAGAAAATGTAATGATCAACCACAATATGTGACTGATTGAATCAGGAGGGTAGTGTGAAAGATGAGGTTCACTTGCTGGCCTTGGCCTCTCTGTTTGGCAAAGAGAGATAAGAAGACAAAGCTCAGTTTTATCAGAAGTTAACAAATGACTAAGTAGACGAGAATCTCAAATCAGCTCTTTATTTTCTGTGATCCAAGTAATTAATGGGCTATGTTTGGTTGTGGTAAAAGACCAAACATAATAAATTGGTTATCACCCCATTCATCTTTGCTGGAACGTGGAGGGGTGTTGGGAGGTGCTGTCTGTATCAGGGAAGAACCAGGCAGAGCCTTTGGGTTGGAAGGGAGCTGGACACTGAGTTCTTTCTCCTCCTTGGAAAGTCCTCATCCCCAGAGCTGTAGTCTACGTGAGCTCATACCCATAGTCTCAAGTCCCACCCTTGTCTGTCTTGCTGAAAGTCAACACGTTTGGGGAGTTAAGTTTATGAGCCATAGGAATGAAATCAGGAGCTTATCCCAACGGAAAGAGGTGGATGTGCTCCTCTTCAGCACAGCCTTCCTCAGCAGGAAACATTTCTCTTTCTTTCTGGGGAAAGGAGAACACTTCATAAGATAAAAGTAAGTAATCCAGGGGAAAAAAAAAAAAAAGATACAGTTTGTTTTGGGTCTTTTTATACTGATGGGAAGGTTTTAAAGTATACATCTACAATAGTGAAACAGTTTTGAGCCCCTAGAATTTGCTTTCTATTGTTAGAGTTATCCCTGGCACAATTTTTGGCCCAGGCTACCTAGAGCTGTCCCAAACAGTCTCCAGTTGGTGCTTCAAAGTTGACATGGATGAGGCATCTTTCCCCATAGGAAGTTTGGATGGAAGTTTTTCTGGAGGCTGGAGGACTTTGATAGTATGGACACAGCTGGACTGTGGCAGTTGCCTTCTGAACCATAAAATGTCTCCTGGTCAAATTTAGTCCACTCCAAGAAGAAGCCAAAACAGACATTCAGGGGAGATCCTTCCTCAGTTTCCTCTTCAGCTAAGAACAGCCAGGGTAAGTTGTAAGAGGGAGAGGGAAGATGGGAGATGTCTAACACAAATCATCCACATTAAAAATGACAAGACCATTTCGAAGATCTGACACCACTTGAGTTGAAGTTTAGTGCTTTCTGGAGCATTCTGGTTTTTTTTAGAGTGTTTGTGGAAAATACAAGGCACGATGGAGAGTTGGGATACAGGAATTGAGGGTATATTTTGAGCCTCTGTGGTTGTGCCCTGTTTCAAAACAAACAAACAGCAGCAAAGGCTTAAAGGTCAAGTTTAAGCTGGGGGCTAAGACTGAGATGCAGAAGGAGGGAGCAGCAGTGCAGACTCCAAGAAAACATACTTATGCACCCTTTCTGACAGGTAAACACATATTGGTCTGGCTAGATGAACAAGCTTTGTAGAGATGAGGACAGGGTCTTGCAGAACTGGAAATCTGATGCTGGATGAGTTTGAATCTGAAGCTCCTGAGAAGGCAAAGTGAATCTGGCTGTATGGGCAGGGAAGTTAGAAAGCAAGTGGGTGCAGAAATCAAAAGATGCAAAGAAATCATCCATAGGAAGAGATTGGAAGAAGTACAGGTTAGCCTTGTTGAACCAAGATTAACAATTTCCAAGTTGTTAGATACCATCTTAAATGTTCTGCATCCTAAAGCAGTGTTAAATATAGTGGGCCCATTTCATTTTTACTGACACAAATGGGAAATAAACCTCTCCACTCACTTGAGCTTCTACTGCATGCAAGATCAAAATCAGAGCCAGAGGCATTTGGAGTCTGAAAGAAATGTTTTTGTTTTTGATGTCTATTTTTGCTGCCTCTATTTAGAGCAAACATAGCCAGGGCTGCAAGTGAATACAGTGTCTCTGAAGAGGTGAGTTATTCCCAGCCAATCTGTAGTGGCAGAATATGGTACCTTATGGGCCTGAAATAGACCATCCTCATCAACTACATGTTGGGCCAAACCCCATTAATTTCTACAACCCCTCAGGGCTGAATTTAGCCCATTAGAACAAAGTGATAATATCATTGGAAGCTATTTTTGTGCCCTGCACTGCAAGTTGGATACTATGATACAGCATAAACTAGCTAAAGCCAAGATGTTTTAGGCTTTGGGGCATTAAGTAGTTTCTTAGTATTTATCCATGCTTTTCTCAAGGGTTCCAAACAGTACAAATTAGTGTACATAAATGATGGCTGAAATTCAGGGAGAATTTCAGCAGCAAGTGTGTTGGGGGCACTTGTGGTGCCTTCAGAGCCGGGTCCTAAAGGGCTTTGAATTGAGCTGTGTGATGTGGTGGGATGTGGGGCAGTGACCGGTGGGACTTTAGGAGTGGTCGTGATTGTGGAAGTGTCAGTGAAATGGAGTGAAGCAAAACTAGGCAGCACTCCAGGCAAGATTCCTATTAAAGTCTCTATCATGGACCACCTAGGGCTGTCAAGTTGTGTGTTGACCCATGCCTGTTTTAAACTAAACCAGGAGAGGTTTAAATAAGATGTTAGGAAGAAATTCTTCCCTGTGAGGGTGGTGAGGCACTGGCACAGAGAAGGGAATTCCACATCCCAGAAGTGTCCGAGGCCAGGCTGAATGGGGCTATGAGCAATCTGGTCTAATGGAAGGTGGTGTCCCTGCCCGTGGCAGGGGGGCTGTGATGAGATGATCTTTAAGGTCCCTTCTAACCTGAACCATTCTGTGATTCTAAAACAGATGGCCAGACCCCTTCCCACAAGGGGCACTGGGCAGCTAGGAAGCAGTTGGCAAACCTGGTCTATGTGCTGCTTCTTAAGCCTTACCCTCAATTTGTCATCCCATTGGTTGCTTATCTTGCGGCTTTTGACCATCTCAAGTTTCTGCTACATGTCTCATGAGCTCAGTCACTGCTGGAGTTTAGCAACACAAATAGGACTCATCAAACTTGACCCAAGAGTCCCCAGCGTTCCCAACTCACTGTCCCTTCTTCCTGCTGAGGTGGAGCAGGTGAGGGTGGATGCCCTGCTGACATGTGACAGTTTGTTGTTACCTGATGCTCTTCTCCTGTGTTGTTATCCCCGTGGCAACGCCAGAGATCATTTGCCACCTCATCGTGCCTGACGCACGCCCGAGCCGTGCTGCGCTGGCGTTAGCTGGCTTTGCACCTGCTGGGTAATTGCGCTCTCGCTCGCTTCAAGATCGGGCATGTGAGCTTCAGCCAGGCTGGGAACAGCTCCACTGGAGCAAAAAATCCGGTTAAAGGGAGAAGCAGAGCGGGCGGTGAGCTGCTGAGTCATTCCACAGCCCTCCTCAGATAGCCTGACACCAACGCGCAGAGGATCAGCAGAGGATCAAAGGTGAGGTGACCTTGTGCATTGGAGGTGAGGCAAAGTCCTCTGCACGGGCTGGAATGTGCATTAGCTCTGGAATGCAGACAGACAAACACTGCCTCTGTTAGCAGCTTTAGGCAGGGGTCTAAGATCGCCTGTCTAAGGGGAAAAAACACTGTATGTGTCCAAAACCCAGGGAAGTCAGTGGAAAGGTTCACATCAGCTGTGACTCAGGTGCTCAGAGAGAATATTCTTGGATCTGTTCTTCTGACCAGAACTGTGGTTAGTCTGGGTGATGCTTAGTTTTGGTCCACTCTGTTTTGAAGCTGGGTGAAGCTCTTGCAGAGCCTCAAAACCTCTCTTTAATTTGCTAAATAGGAAACTTTCATCTCATCCTGTAATTCCACAGTTCTCATTATGATCTCCAAAGAAACATTAAAATGGGTTGCGTTTTGAAGATTATTGTTTCTTATCCCATCTCCAGCCCACTCTGTTTATTTCAGTGGACTAAATATCAAGGTTGTTATTTCTGGGTGTGAATCCCTGGTTCTGCCCTTGCTGATTTCTATAACACCTTCTGGCCTAGGTAATTAAACTAAGCAAGCTTCTGGCTACTTTTAGAGGATTTTCTGGCAAGGCCTGTTTCCCTGCCTTTTCACCTGGATCCAAAGGCACAAAGAGCCCAGTGCTGTTTGCCACCTCTTCTCCATGTCTCTGAAAGGTGTAGGGCAGAGAACACAAAGATGGCCAAGATGAAAGAAGGACTCCTGTTGTCTGGTTAGATCCCTTGTTTAGTTTTGGGCTCACAGGTGCTGCTACAAGGTAAGATTCATCTCTCCAAACTTCAGACATCTGCAATGTGAACATTTACTTCTGAATAGTCATCCTGGACTCCCTTTCCAGTCCAGCAATGTACCTCATCCTAAAGTAGACATTTGCAATGTGCCCTATTGGGTTATGCCCTAAAAACCCCTGGTTGTCTTCTGGGACTCTAGTGCAGTCTAGCAAATAAGCTCGGAGACAGACATCTACAGCTGAGGTATTCACATTTGGTTAGAGAGCCTCAGATTCAGAGTCTAATTTTCACTGGATCTCAGGATTTTAAAATCAAGCCTCTGTTCAGTCTATTTTGCCTTCAGTAAGTCACCTTTGGAGACAGATTTGCCCTCTTTCGAAGATATGCTCTGAACTTAGCCCCTAAAAGGTCTGCACATATGGCCCTTTGCACAAGTCATGCTTTCACAGGTTTCTTGCCCTGAGGCATATCTGTCTTTCCAACCATCCTCTAGGATGTGTCTTTAACAGAGGAATATAAGTGGCATGGTTGTGCTTCTTTCCATCATTGCTTGGGACACCACCACTGACTGGTACATCCATGAACAAAGAAGCCACCAGGGCAGAAAGCCTAAAGGCACAAGAGAGCCAGAGAGGGACATGGAGGGATAGGAGGAAGGGGGATGGCTTTAAACTGGTGGAGGTCAAGTTTAGATGGGATATTAGGAAGAAATTCTTCCCTGTGAGGGTGGTGAGGCCCTGGCACAGGTTGCCCAGAGAAGCTGTGGCTGCCCCATCCCTGGAAGTGTCCAAGGCCAGGTTGGATTGGGCTCTGAACCTGGGATAGTGGAAGATGTCCCTGCCCATGGCAGGGGATTGGAATGAGATCATCGTTAAGGTGCCTTCCAACCCAAACAATTTCATGATTCTGTGATGTCCTCGTGAGTGAATGTACTTGAGGAACAGGAGGGCAGCATCTGGATCATGCCTCATAACACACTGTGGGATCCTTAGGATGAAAGGAGCTGCATAAACATAAACTATCTCAATTGATTATAAATGACAGGGAAAGAGAAATGCATGATTTAAAGCAGTGCCAGCTCTGGTTTAGCAGCAGATAAGCAGCACTGGGGCTGTTGGTCAAACAGTGCTGCTCACTCTTCACTGCTCATGTTCAGATGAAATGCGGGGGAAGGATATTTTTTCTATCAATGCCACAGAGATCTGAGTGTTCCTGTATGTCTTTCCTATAGAGATAAAGACATGGACACTGCTGACATGTTACATTCCCCTTATCTGGGGTGATTGTGCAATCCCACTGGTGTAAATCTCCTCCTTCCATCCATGATGCCAGCAAGCTCTGCCTCTGCAAGGACTGGGGGCAGTTTGGCACGGCCCTGCCCCCGACAAAGCAAGAGGTGTGACTTGTCAGCAGGAAAATCATGGAAGTGATTCTGCAGAAGGTGACAAAAGGTTGGAAGTTAATGCAGGGGCTTTCCAAGAAAGCCCTGTGCGGTCTCCACAGCGATTCCTCCTCTCGCCGTGTGTCTTATATAAGGTAACAAGACACTGACTTGCTCAGCTGGGCAGCCTCCCGAAATTCTGGGCAGGGCTCTCATGCTGCAGGCTGCTGCTACTTGATCCATCTTTGGAAATACAGGCCCACCAGGAGCCCTTCCAAATGGTGTATTTCCAGGTCCTGCTGACCTGGGGACTCTGGGAATGATTTTCACCTCATGCAACTTCAGGGGAATGAATCAGTGACCGAGTGCCGCTTTGGATGCCCCATGTCAGCAGGGACACGAGGCTGGCAGGTCGGAGATGGGACCTGTGTGAGACCCGTGTCCTTCTAGAGGCAACCAGGAGCCATGTGAGAGACACCAGGGCATCCCAAAGGACTTGAAACGCCTGTATTTCGGCCCCTGTCCTCCTTCCTGCACATCTACACCCTCTGTCTCCATCAGAGCTGGGCTGTTTTTGCAGCAGTGACACAAGTTTGTTCAAGGTGGGGTTTAGCCAAACTGTTTTAGACACCTACTTTAGTGAGCTGTTCCCTAGACACCATGGGCTGTCATAACTAGATTTCTGTGACTCTGAAGGGAACTCAAATTTAGACATTTACATGCAATCAGCCAAACTCCATCCCAGATCTGGTCTGTCTCACTGACATTAACTTAATACCGAGAAAACAGCAATCCACGAACCTGATTTTGCTTGTAATTACAGCAGTGTTGATGAGATTAGATACAGAACCGCCACTTGGCAGTTGTCCCCCAAAGTAAGCTCTGACAGATCTTCATTATGGTAATGTTTTCATGGCTCCTTTTGTAAAAATGAGAGTTTCAGTTAAGAGTTATTTGTTTGGATTCAAGCCAACTGCAAGCGGCTTCAGTTTTAACAGGGTGTCCCACGACGCTTTCAATTACAACGAGGTGAGTAAGAGATGTTTTGGTTTGCTGGCGATGCTGAAAGATAATTACACACGTCTATATTGTTCCTGATCTAATAAAAAAGTTTCACTCCATCCCAGAGAAAACATTTCAGTTCGCTCTTTAAGGATTATTCATGTTAAGAAGAAAAACAGAGCGAAAGGAAATCTCTGAACAAAGACACATTTCATAATGAAATCCATCTCAAGCAACTTATGTTTTTTAACTCTAAATGAATTCACTTGGCAAAACTGACAGAAATTCACAGTGTTGCTGCTTTCTTTCACGAGAAAAAGCATTTATCCCCCCCAAAACACGCCCACGGTGTTGCAGCTGCAGTGCTCTAAAATCCACAGGGTTTTGGACCCTTGCTGGCAGGGCTGGGGGGCCTGGGATGATCCCTGCAGGTTTTTGACAGCAGGCTGACAAAGGGCCCTTGGATGCCTTCCCTCCATGATACTTCCACAAGGTAAATGTTCCTGGTATTATTTGCAACACAGTCATATGTCACAGCAAATGCCAGGTACAATAAGACCCAGACAGCAAAACAGTTTAAATAGATGAGGGAATTCCTGGCATTAGTTCTGGAGCAGTTTGGGACTGGAACAAGTGAAAAAATACAATTTTTCATAAAGGGAAGTTTCCTGTAAGTAAAAGAAAATCTCCCCCATTTCTCCCCTCCCTTCTCTCTCCAGATTGCATTTTTTCACCAGGGAGAATCCAACTGCTCCAAGTGAGTTGAACCAGAATTTCATTTTGCTGAACTGGCCTGATTTGGGATGCAAACCACCTCTGAAAGGCCGAAATTTCCCATGGGAGTGGAAATTTTCCGAATTTTGCTCATCTCTGGTTACTGCTTACACAGAAATGGCCTAAAGCAAACAAACAGCCCTCTCCTGGAGCAGCCAGCAGAGCAGCCTGGTAAGTAGGTTAATTTGGATAGGGTTCCTGGGTGGCAGCTCCTCGTCCTCTCTCCTGCCCGGGGAAACCTGTGCAGTGATCAGCTCTGCAGACAGGGCAGTGACAAGCCTCCCTTCAAGGCAAAAATAAACTTCCACATTTATAAACTCAGAGATCCTCCCCTACAGGAGTCATTCCCACCCCAGGGCAGCCTGGTGTGGCCTGACACAGCTCCGCTGGCCTCAACAAAGCACCCCAGGAAAAGGATCGCCTCATTCGAGATGTGAAAATATTCCATTTTAGAACAAAGCCAAGTCCCCAAAGGATTTTTTGGTAGGCTCTACAAAGCAGCTGATAGCCCAGATGGGAATTCATAGCTGTGGTTGGTTGCTGAGAGCCTGCCAGCTGGTGATGCATCCCCGTTGGTGAGGTATCAGCATGTTATTGGTGAGGATCAGCAAACGTGCCAAGGCTGGGAGCCTGGGGGCATGAGAGATGGACACGTGTGAGAGGCTCTGGATGGAGACAGCTGGTTCCTCCTCACTGCCTCTGCCTCCATAACATGACTGCAAGGAGACATCAGCCTCCAGAGCTGCTGAGAGGCTGGGGCAGGACAGCCTTGGGGAAGCTGGTGGGGAGAGCTGGATCACAGGTGCAGTGCTGGAAGGTTTCTATCCACACGTACAGGACATGGGATGTAGGGTCAAGCGATTCCCTCTCCTTGCAGCACAGGCAGATGTGCCCTCTGAGCACTGCAGTGGGGTCCTGAAGTGTTCGTGTCTTGCCATGCCAAGCTTCAGCCTTCCTGCAGCCTTTACTTGACTTCTCCTCTGGGGAGAGAAAAGGGCCCTGCAAACAATTAACACTCAAAATCCCCCAGCGGACTGGGAAAGAATTATTTCCTCATTTTTACCTGTCTGGAAAATGACACAGAAATTAATTGACTTCTTCAAGGTCACTCAAAGAGTCAGTGGGAGATTTAAAAATGGGACCCAGGAGCCCTGACTGCCGGTCCTTTCTAACCACTAGACACCTAACTTCAATTGCTAGAGAACCTGCTCTTAGGCTTTACAGTTTTGATTAAAGATTCAAAAAATATTGAAGCTTTAAAGGAAAAATAATTCACTAGAACTTTACCAAGTGATGTGTGATGGGGCACAGCCCCTCTGGGAATACAGACACTGTTTAAGAAGAGCTGCTCTGCTCGATGCTCTGCATACACATGCGGTCCCAGGCTTGATGCCAACAGACACAGGCACAGGTCTGGCTCCTGCCATCAAAGGCAGCTCAGGTGGCTGCCAGGGCTCTGCTTGTCCATGTCCAGAAGATGAGGTCCTGAACTGAAGCATCAGCAAGCTGTGGGTTTACACCTTACACTGGGCTTTGGTTGTGTCATGTGTTCAAAAGCACTTTAGCTGCTAAAGATGAGCAGCCAGGGCTTTGAGAGTAAAACGTGGAGTTCAGTGGGTGCAAATCCTGCTCTGAGTGCAGAAGCAGAGCAGTGAGTTGGCCCTTGGCTCAAAATCATCCTGTGAGGGCAGAAAGCACCTTCCACCAGGCTCCTTCCCCGGCTCCCACCCCATGACCCTGCGCTCCCTCAATGCTCAGCAACCCATTTCTGATGTCACCTCATTTCTTCTCCCACCAGTGCACAGAGACCCCCTCTCAGCGTCCCCACTGCTCTGTCCTTGGGGCAGCCCAGCCCCACAAGTGCCCCATAGGAAGGACAATGAAAGGAGTGCAACCAGCCCCTTCATTTGCTCCTGCCTGCTCTGACCTCCCTGGAATCCCCACTTCCAACCCTTCCATCACAGTCATGACCTATCCCAACAACTGGCCCGGCAGCCTGACTCACTGTTACCCTCTAGTGCTGGACCAGCTGGGAGACAGGCATCTCCCTGGAGAACTCAGCGCTCCAGGCAGCACTGGGTTGTCCTCTTCACTCCCAGACACCCAAAATTCAAGTCCTGGCCCCAGGACTTGACTCATCGTAGGGTGCTGACTTTCAACCCCTGCATGGTTTGCCAAGCCACTTTCTCTGCTCTTGCATCCCAGACAGGCAGATTTGTCACCCAGCTGTTGGTAGCTTGGACAAGCCCTCTGGTTCACTTGATTATGTGCCTGCTGTAGGTTTTGTTCTTCCTTCCTTTTCATTTAAGGCTCTCCCTGTCATCTCGAGTTTTGTTCTCCAGACCTTGTTTGCTGTGGTTTTAGTGAAGGGACCAGTAGCAGGTTTGCTCACAGAGAGGCTGATGGTGAAATGCCTGCCAGGAGCAATTAGGGAAAACTTGTTCCATTGGAAACTCCTATTTTTATAGGGAAAGCCGTGTTGGTGAGAGGGACCAGAGTTTGCTCCCAGTCTGCACCAGTAAGAGCTCAGACTCAGGAAGATGGTGAAAACATGAAAGCCCTCTTGGTCTTTCCCTGCATTCTCTGAGAATATTGATGTTGGTTTTCAAGGACCCAGGATTTTCTCTCTCTCCTGGGAAAGGAGGGGTTGAACATCTTTAGAGCAGCCTTTGTGGACAGGGCTGAAGACAGACCGTGGGGCTGGGAACAGAGTGCTGGGATCTGGCCAGGGTGGAGTGGGGAGCTTGAAAGCAGGATGGCTTTCCTGGGGAGGGTCGAGAAAAGGAATCCCTTGCAGCAGCAGCAGCAGAGCTCTAACCCTCCTCCCTCTCTGCTTCTAGGGGAAGAGGGGTAGCATTTTTCCCTAGCAGGATTTGTCAGTGTTGGGCATCCAAATTAGAAGCCTTCTCGCCCTAACCAGGCCACAGCCCTGAATGCCAATGATTCACCACTGGAAATACTGGTAAAGCTACTTTCCTTTTCACGGTTTTCCGTTTCTTTTCTTTCTTAATGAGTGCCGCCAATTCCTTATTTCACACATGCCAACATGGATTATAACTTGCTCCTCTGAAAAGAGGCCAACAGTCACATTGGCCACGGGCTCGACACTGTGTAATCAAGAGCTTTCTCTGGCTCCTGACACATTTGGACCTGTTTTTCTGATAAGCTGAGCTTGTTTATGGCCATGCGTGAAACGCAGCTTGTGGTTTTCTGTCCTAGTGCATCTTGTTTGACTGTATTTTAACTTCACTGAGCGTTCCCATTGATAGAATAAACACTGGTATTCATATAAATCGTTTACCCTTTGAGATCCTGTGATAAAGCACAGGAAAAGCGTCTTGCCTACACTAATGAACTGAGCAAAGCAAACATCCTGGGCGATAGGTGAGGATCATTTAGAAATTTTGTGGCCAGAAACAAAGTCTTTGAGTCTGAGCATTTGTATACACAAACCACAAAAACTCACCCCCGTATTTGTGCAATGTATCCAGCAATGCATTCTTGAGGAATGCGTGTGTTCCCGGAAAACATACAGGGCACTGTTCACTTGTCTAAATGGAGGTGTATGGGGGTTTTTTTGGGATGCTGTGAGAATCTGTGGCATCCACACAAATCTGGCAGGAAATGATGCAGGCCTACAGGCTCCCTCCCTCTCAGAGCAGCTGCTGAAAGCTGGGCAAGATACCCCAAGACCCTGCAGGGGTGTGAGATAGCGATGTGCTGTCAGCAGAGCTGAGCTCCCTGCATGATATGAAGGGTAGAGTTCAGAGATGGAGACATAGCTCAATTACAGCATCTGCAGGATGGTGTCCAATGAGCAATGGGTGCCTGTCAATCCTGTCCACGGACCCCAGGGAGTGATTCCTTTGGCTGGAAGAACAGCGCTGTTGGCTGTGCTAGGAGGGACTCAGCTTTCTGAGCACTGGCATCTTTTAATCTGTGAGATGCTCCAGCCTGTCCCAGCCAGCACATACCATGGATACCTCTGGCATCTGCAGTGGCAGACATGACAAAGGACTCAAAGGAGGCCCAAGTCTGGGTGACATCAAATTCCAGAGAGATGAAGTCTCCATAGGTCTTTTATCATGTCAGTCAGCAGATATGTGTGCAGATAACCAACACATCCAAAGAGCACTGGGCACTCCGTTTGGAAACGGAGCTGGGCACCAAAACTGGAGTTCATCTCTCCTAACTAGACATTTATAATATAGTTATATCTAATGTGGCCACTCCCAGCTCCTTTTACCATAGGTGGTAGGAAATGTGCACTCCAAGGGCACAATTCATCGGCCCAGTTTTAGAAGTCTCCTCTAGAAAGATAAGAATAATCCCTTGGTTCTCCTGAGCACACTGACTAGGTCTCTTCAGGGTCTAAATGTGCACAGCAAGACAGGAGTCAGTGTTGGCTTTTCCCTATGGATACAGGCATTAATCAGAAGAATTGCATCTTCAGGACACAGACAGTCCACCAATTCCTTTGATAGATATTCCCTGTGACTGGTAATTGTCTCATCTGAATCTGCCTGGCTCAGTTTATGTCCTGCTTCTCTTCTGCAGATTGAAGGATCCTTCAGCACTGCAGTGAGTCACATATTCTGATCTTCCCATTGATAAAATGAAGAGCTGGAGCTGCTCAAGGCTTTGACGGATTGCTTAAAATCCTTGAGAGCTGAGATAAGATATGGTTGAGCACATTGTTTCCGTCAATGAGGACAAATGGAGCAAATTATTAAGTAATTCTGTGTTATGAGATAACTGACTTAATAGCATCATCATGGTACAGCCATCTATGACAAATCAGAGCACAGCTACATGCAAGCAACTCGTGGATGGGAGAGTTTAACAGCATACCTAGGTGTGTGTGTCCAAAGAGAGTCAGAAACACCAGAAAACTGGAGAGAGAATATCCAATGGATGTAGTCACGGTAATGCTGTTAGGATTTGCTGAGAACATGGAGGGAAGGAGAGCAATAATTCATTCTACTTTCATGTCTTGAGTTATCTGGAAAATGGATTGGAGCTGTGAATTCAGAAACAATGTTCAGGTCTTTTTCACCATTTCTAGAGAAAAAAAAAAGGACTTTCTCAAAGGACAGGATTGCACTGCAGAGGTCTTGATCCTACTATAAGTTCTGCTGGTGGAACATGGAGTTGTTGTGCCTCAGTTTCTCCATCTTAGCAGTGGGGCTGTAGGATGCTACTGAGCATCTCCTGAATTTTGCAGCTTTTCCTGGTCTAACTCAGACCTCTGATGGTGTAAATAAACTCATGTGGTACTTACTGTCAGGGATTCTGGCCTGGAGCTTGCAAAGCAGCCAGACATTCCTCTGCAACACGTAAATCCCACTCTGGGGCAAAACCCATTGCCAAATCTGTGAGCAGGAGAGGGACTTCCTTGCTAGAAACATCACAGTGTTACCCCAGAGGGTGAAAAAGAAAAGAAGACCACTTACTGCCCTGTTTCAGGGCAGAGTTTAGTTGAATTTTAAACAGCCTCGTTGCAACCTCCCTCCATGACAGCAAATGTCACTTGTAAAGTGTGTAATTTGTGCCTGCAGCCTCGTGTCACTCAGGTCACATGCAGACGTGTGCTCCCTGCTGTTCCCTTCCCTGCTCTGAAAGGATGTGGAGTTGGCAGCACCTGACATCCCAGTGAGGCACCCACAGACCCTGGGCCTCTCCGTGGCATGGGTGGGATGATGGGCTTTGGGAAGGTCTGAATGTCTCCTCTGCACTTGTGGTGACCCCAAATGTCCCCACTGCACTCGTGGTGACCACTGCTGGCACCAGCTGTCTGCGTCGTCCACATCCCTGGCTGTTGGTGGCTGTGAGCCTGCAGGGTCTGCTGGGGGAGAGAATTCCTGCTTTTCTTGGGCAGATACCCCTTCTTTAGGCCTTGGGCTCGTGTTCTCCCTGGCTGACAGACCGCTCCTCCCTCCCTCGGCATCGCTGCGTTGGCAGCACTGACGGCGCTCGCAGCACCCTCTTTCCCAGCCTGACCTTGCAGCCATCTCTTCTCTGACTAGAAAGATGACACTGCTGGTTGTTCTGCCTCCTACAAACCCCACCTTTGCTGGGAGGGAGCTGCGAGACCCGTGGGAAGCCCTTGGCACCTCATGTCGTGACCTATTACAACGGGAGACCCTTTGCAGGTCTTCAATGAGGCGTTGGCCACACGATGACAGTGTCAGGGTGGGCAGCTGTGGTGCTCACTGTGCTGCACACTCCTGGGCGTGCCCTGGTTCAACTCAGCCTTAGGCAAGTGCTTCTTCTGTTGGAATTATTTAAATATCAAAGAAAAGCCCTAGTCCTCAACTATTTGGTCTTTTCTCACAGCGAAACCTTGGCAGGGTTGAATAACTTCATGGCTCCATCCAACTAAACAAGCGTTAAACAAGTGTTTCATCATTTTGGGAAGCGAAACTTGAGCTTCTGCAGTGAACCAGCCCCAGCAGATGCCTTCTGAAGCCTGTTTGTAACCCAAGCAGGCACATGGCTCTGCTGGAGGTCAGGGAGATGTCTGTGAGTGTGCCCTGATGAATGAGAGTCAGGAACCACCAGTGGGTGATCCTGTGAGGCAACTCAGTTCCTGACTGAATTTCAAAGACAACATGAATGAAAGGCTCTGTGTCAGCCACTAGACACTCCTGCCAGGGCTAAGGCCCCATTTACCAACCAAGAATAATGAAATTGTACACCTTTTAGAAGGCACTTCAAGATCTGCTTGTGCTAAGTGTCTTAGAAAAGCCAAATACTGCTGTTATTATTTATTCCAATGTCAGAAGTGTGTCCACATCTCGTAGCCAATGGACGCCATGACAGAGACCTGGCAATTCCATCAGCCAAATGATGGAGTAACCACGGAGTAAGAAGGAGTATCCATGACTCTCCAGCCATGCAGTGTGCATCTGAGTGAGGCTGAGTGACTCACTCAAGGCTCCCCAGCAATACGTGGAAGAGGCAGGACTGATTTCAGTGCCACAACCCCTGAGGCTGTGCCTGCACTAAAGATCAGGTTAGCAGGGCAAAGCAGCCCTTGCAGAGAACATCCTGGTCCTTTCCTGTCTCCATGCAGAGCTGTGGTTATACTGGGCAGTGAGCCTGCGGCCAGTGAGCTTCCTTCTGTATCCCTCATAACAATATTTTGTTCTTTCTTCAGCCCAGTCTAAACTTCTGAATCGCTGTTGGAACCCAGCCCATGCATGTAAATACCTGTGACAGAGAAAAAAAGTTTCCTCTGAAATATTTTTGGGATCTAAAGTATTTTTTATAGGTTCTCCTACACCCTCTTCTTTTAGGTGAAATGTACACTTTGAACCTCCATTGGGAAAGGAACAAAACATTTCCGTTTGAAAGCCTGAAACCGGGCGAGGGACACTGGGCTTGCCCAGCCCCATGGTGTGTGAACAGGAAAAGAGCCGGGTCCCCATCAGATCTAACGCCTGTCCTTAATTAGACACGCTTTAATCTGTGGTGATTAAGTAAATTAGAGCTCAGTGGGAAGAGGGAAGGTGCTCTGAGTCATGCCCTTGGTGGCTCTGATGGTGCCAGCCCGAGGGCGGGAGGAGCGGATGCTCCTGTGTGCAATCCTCGGGCAGCGCTGGGGTGAGCTGACGAAGCAGGCTGGAAAAGCTCGTCCTGTTGGGGGTTCGGTCAGACATCAAGAGAGGGCTTCAATTTTCAGGCACGTCAACCTCATGCTTTCTACGAAGGGCAATGAAAAGGAGTTATGTCCCAGGGCTGTGCTCTGCGGGCCCATCACCGAACTCATGGTCACCAAACCTTGCACATCCCCTGATGGATCTGCTCCTGCTCCCATTTGACACCAGATCAGCTGAGATCACATCTAGATTTGCAGAGGGAAACCAAGGTGGGTTTTTTTGTTTGAGGAAGTATTTTTCCCAAAGATAGCTTTTTCAAGCACTTTGTGTTTTGTTACTGCATCGCTGAACCCCTTCTTTAAAAACCAATGAGTTAAGCAGGGACCCTCTTTGCAAGGCTTTTTTTCTATTCCACTTTGTGCCATGGATCTGCTTTTCAATGGGTGCCATTCATAAATAAATCCTCCCTTTGTCCTCTCCTCCTTTAAGCCAACCCAAGGGAACTAGATAGCACTCTAGCAAGCCATTATTAAGGTGATGGTAAATACAAACCCTTGATGGAGAGCTGTGGTGTAGGAACAGATTGCCCAATTTTCTTAGAGCAATGGAGATGTGCGCGTCATTAATAAAACGTCTTGTTGTATGGTTTTTAATTATTTTTCCCATCTCAGTGGAGATCGTTACCTCTGCTCACATGAAAGAGCAGATAACTTGATGAAGGTTCTTGTAATAAGCATTGTTGGAGCCATCATCTGCCAGAGCATCTTGGTAATTAATGGTTTGTTTAAATTCCAGTGCATAATTGTCTTTGCGTTCTTGACTCTGGCTGTTGCTTAGATCCTAATGGGACATCTGTAGGGAAAACAGGAGGGCAGTGGGGGTTTAATTAATCACAAATGCTCATCAGCCAGGTGAGCTTCAGCAGTGTCACATCCCAGAGGTGCTTCTTGGAGAATGGCTGCCATCGAACAAGGAAACAGCACCTCTTTGCTGGGAATTTGGCCTGGGATCTTCCAGCAATTTTCACTGCCATGGATTTAGGAATAGGACTAAACACCTTCTGAGCTGACATCAGTAGGATTTTTTTCTGATGGCTTCTCCAAGCGCTGAGCACCATCCTTTGTGATAGCACAAGGTGCCTGTGCAGGAAGGACCAAGAGATCTGATTCTACTGAATATTTTCTGAACCAACTGGCATCTTGCCCTTTCAGCCCTCAGTCCAGCTAGGACTGGGCCCCAAACCACTGCCCTCATTGGGCTCTTTCTCCTCTACAGAACAGCATGAGAAGACCTCTGTGCCTGTACTTGCTGCAGTCCTGCAAGTTGTTTGTGCCCTGTTTCACCTAATTTTATTGTGAGACCTGAAGTACCCGGTCCTGTGTTCCCCACTCCCAACTCTGATGCTTGGTGAAGTAAATAAGTGTAGACATAAGAAAGGGCTTCTGAGCCCTGTAAATATGGGAGAGATTTTGAAAACGTGATCCATGCACAGCTTGAAATTCTCAGAACATGTGAAAAAGAAGTACCCTGCTAAAAAAAAAAAAAGATAGTGACATACATCTCGGGAGATGCAAATCCTGATGAGAGGAAGGGACCAAGGGGTCTGCTCACACTGCTTTGAGGCCAAAGGGTCATGGCATTAGCTGTGTCAGGACTGTCACTTTGCAGCCAGTAAAGCATTTAGTACAATTGCAACTTGACAAATCCTGAAGTGCAAAGCTAATTTCAGTCAATGACAATTGCTAGATGGGTGCACATGCTCACTGAAGAGGTTAACACTGTTAGCTGAGCAATAAAAACATCACTGGAAACCTTACCCTCGCCATGCCTTGGGAATAAACAGTGAGAAATTCCTCCTTGGAAGGTGTCTGTGTCACAGGAGGCAATGGCTAGAGCTGGGATGTCCAACAGTAAATAGAGGTTTTTGGTTTAGGACAGAAAGAATCCTGGTGTCAGGAAGGGATCTCTCCTCCCCTGCCACAGGTCCCCACAGGTGACCAAGGACAAGGTGCCTCAGTAAAAGTCCCCTCTGAAACACCCACTACCAATTCTTGCCGGGTGTTTCATTTCTCAGCCAAAATGTTGAGTAGCTGCTAATTCCAAGATGACAAGTGAGCGGCTCAGAATCAGATTGTTGATTATTTTTGGGAAGCCCCCTGTTACTGTGGTGACAGCCTAGAAGGAGTGAGTTTGCTGTCTTAAATGCCTTTGGGCACTGCTGTTTGTGAAAATGTGCTGTGTTCCCAGCTCCCCTGGCATCCAGCTGTGGCCCTGAGCCAGTGGAGCAGCACGGAATGATTCCAAGTGATGACTGGGAAGAGGGTGAGCATCACCAACGGTGGCTGTGGGTGAGCACCTCACCTGTCAGGACGGAGGTGTACAAAATATCCGGCTTGTCAGAGCTGCTTCCACCATCTTCTTGTGGATGTTCCCAGGGAAATTTAAGCTCTGGATGTGTTGGGATGGTGGGAACTCAAAGAGGTTCTCTCTTGCCAAGGTCTTGTCCTTTGAGAAATCCTCAAGCAAGGATCCTTTTGTGAGTTACCATGGGGGAGTCAGGTTGGAGAACAAGGCCTAAACTTAGCTGCTTTTGAGTCACAATACTAGAACAATTTAGGTTTGAAGGAACCTTAAAGATCATGTCATTCCAACACCCCTGCCATGGGCAGGGACACCTTCCACTATCCCAGGCTGCTCAGAGCCCCACCCAGCCTGGCCTTGAACACTTCCAGGGATGGCAAGGAACAGCAGCATCTCTCTCCCTCTCAGGCACTCGTGGCTCCTCTCTTGTGTTAGCTGTCATCCTCCTGTTTCTGCAAACTCTGTAATTCGAAAATAGAAAAAGGAGAAGAATGAAACAAAACAACTGCTTAAAAAGCCCTGTAAAAAAAAAAAAAAAAAAAAGGGGGGAACCTAAGATATAATTATGCTTCTTGGATGATATTTTCCTCTGGAAAAATACTAAACATGTTCATGTGATGTTCTGGTGTGCAAGTATCTGCAGCACGTCTCCCTCTTGCTCTCTCTCTTCCTCCCTCTCTCTTGCTCTGCATTCCAGGAGCTGCCAGCACGTTCTGCACAGAGACCCAGAGACAGCTCACATGTGAACCTGCAGCACTGCTGGGCTCGGATTTAGGGATCACTCCACAAAATCCGCGGAACGTGGTCGCAGCATTCGAAAAAGAAATCACACTTTGAGCCCTCTTTTCACCCTCATTTGGGTCTCCAGCTCATTTCTGAGAAGCTCTGAAGGAGCAGAGGCGCTGAAGGGCTCGGAGGTGTTGGGTGACCCCTGCTCCCATCACTGCTCCCATCACTGCTCCCATCACTGTCCCGTTCCCCCTGAAGGCGACAAACCTCTGGAGCTCACCGAGCAAGGCAGGAGCAGTTCCCTGCGGGATGGTGGATGGATGCGAGCCCAGGGGTTGGATCTGGGGGTCAGAGCACCGTGGTTTAAGGCAACAGAAGCTCCTGGAGCTCGGTGGCACATCAGCAATGCCCCCGGCGACGCTCGCTCCCGCTCTCGTTCCCTGCCCCATCAAGCCCGCTGCTAATTGCGCTGTCAAAGCTCTGCGGGAAATTCCCTCCGCCCTCCTACGGAGCCTTCTCCTGACACACTCCTGGGGTTAAAGGATCCCGGGCTTAATTTATTCGCTGTTTTCAGACCCGGGACCTGCGCTTTCCCTTTCACTTCTCCCCTGAGAGAGGTCTGCAGTAGCTGAAATTCAAGCCCTGCAGCAAATCACCGTGTTTTGCACTAATTTAACACGAAGCTTCGGGTGCTTAAACATTTCTCCAGTCTTTGAGCACAAAAGTGGCCTTTTTTTCCCTTTGCCACCATCCCCTCTGTTATTCAAAACCCGTTCCAAAAAATTTGAGGAATGAGCCATGTTGCTTGTTCCTTTCTGGCACATTTCATGTTTTTAAGAGCAGTTTTTCCACCATGTTGCAGAAAAAAGACTCATCACTGAGCACAGTCCTTAGCCGGCTCTCGAGAACCCAAGCCGGATTTAAGGCTGGTGAGAAAACCTAGAAGCAGATTTGTGTTCCAAAAACCAGAGTTTGAGCATGGTATGTTTGCAAATCTCGGTTTTGGGGACCTGATTACGGCTCTGATGCTGCCCTGTGAGGTGAAACCTCAGCACAGCAGGCTCGAGTCCTCCACAAGGGTTAAATGACCCCATAAGGATGCAGCCTGTATATAAAGCTTTTTTTGTGTTAAAACTGAAGCCTCACATCTATCACAACACTTCTGAGACATCATTTTCTTTTGGGTAACTCTTAACCTGTCAGAAAAAGAGATGAAAAAAGAGCAGACCTTTCCCCAAACAGGGTGTAGCTCAGTGAAAAGTCAGAGCTGAAAAAAATGGAGATGCCAATAAAAAAATGGGAAAATGAATGTTTTCATCTTTTTAATTTTTTTTTAACCTGTTATTTTGAAAAGGTGCTTAAAATCAACCACAGGCTCTTCCTTCCAGCTGCAAAGGTGTCGTCCTAAATTAAAGCTCCCATGAAAATTCAAGCTGCCTTGTCCTCATCGGGGTTTTAAATTGAATTAGCCAACTGAATTAGGAATGCTCCTTGCTTTCCTGTGTTTGGTAGTGGCTGATAAGCCTGCAGCCACAGAGAAGCCTGGGTTTGATCCCAGCTGCTGCCTGGACCTGTGTGTGGAATTGGTTAACCATGTGCAGGAGAGCCCTCCTGAGCCAGGCCCATATTTCCTCCATAAATGATACTTGTGACAAATACCTGGTGTCATTGATATTCCATTAGTTTCCTTCAGTGAAAGATCAGACAGCTTTAAAAAGCCAATAAATTCCCACAGATTGTCTCTGAAAAGGAGAGAAAAAAGATTCCTTGGCAGGCCACACACCATTAAGCCCAAGCAGCGAGCAGTGTTTTATGGTTAGCAGGGCTGAGGTCACTACTTTTGGATGGGTGCAATTAAGATTCACTGAAGCTACCAAAACCCCACTATTCTTCAGGTGCTGGGGCAAAGACACCTTGTTCAGGCAGCAGCAGCCTCAGCTTCGAGGAGGGATGTTCTGCACTGCTGCAATTCCAGGCTCTGTTGGCCCTGGGAGCACCTTCTGGTGTTTAAAGGTACAAACCAGCATAGATCCCACTTTAAAATAAAAAATCTTCATGAAGATCCAGGGAAATGTCTTTGAAGCCAGAGATTCTGCTTGCTTTGCAGACTAGAGGCCATTTTTAAAAGGCGTTTTGGAGTGTTGTTAAACCTCTGCAGCTGACAACGTGCCCACCTTGTGGTCACCACGTCTCTGTCACTGCAGAAAACGTCTCAGGCCACGTGGCTTTCTTTTTCTGTATGCAGACAATCCGTGTGCGCGGTATGAAATGGCAGCAGCTTCCTCATTGCCCAGTGTGCTCAGGAAATCTGGATGTTGTCAGGTTTTGGGTGCCATTTCCTGACATTTGGGTGTCCTTCCATCCATCTGTCTGTTGAAATGATTTCCTCAGAGCTTGCTCTAGCTGCAATCCTTCGGCAAGTCCTTTGTTCCCACTGTTCTGCTTATGCCTGAAAAATTATGCTATTTGTTCCCAAAAATACCTTTCAGCCATTTGTCCCCAGACTTTGAATTTCAAGAGCCATCGATTAGGTTTGGGGGGTTTTGTTGATTTTTTTAAATTATTTTTTTCATATAATTTTCTACAGGTAAACCAAATCTTTTTAGCTAAATACCAGAATAAATGAATATGCAGAATTTTTTTTTTTCCAAACGCATGCTTTGATGAATGACTCATTCCCTTTGTTACAGGAGAATTGTTGGAGCTCTGGTGTTTTCAGGCTCTGAGCAACGCAAGGTTGGGAGGAGGAGTTATTGTCTTTTATTAGACTAGATGATATAGTTGGAGAAAAAATCAGGCAAGATTTCAGGCATGTGATCCTTTCCTTCAGGTTTGGAGTTGCTTTTGCTGCCTTCAAGCTGACTGCAAGTTAAAAACAGTTGTTGCAATATTGGACTGGGTCGAGCCAAAGTCAGTGCAGTTGTCCTCAGCTTTTCCTTCTGGCCTGGGAAAAGAGTCCTGGAGTTCTCTGCCAGCATCACCTCGTGGTAAAGCTCCTTATCATTTCCCCCATTAAATGATAGCAGCCCCTTTGAACATATTTGCCCAAATGTCTGTTTGGCTTCCAGTTGCTCCTTTATACCTGATAAATAAACTCAGTTGGAGATAATGAATGGCATTTCTGCCTTCTTCCTCCTGGTGTTTGGATGGAAATCCAACCTTCAGGTAATTCCAGTCCAATACAACAAGGGCACAGGAGGAAAAGGAGGGAGGGGCAGATGCTGTAACTTAAAATTTCTGTGTGAAATCATTTGGGCAGGAAAAAATCCCCAAGTTGACAAACCTCTGAGTAAACCTGTTGGGGAGTCTCTCTCTCAGAGCAGATCCTGGGGCTGGAAAACTTTTGCAGCTGGGGAAGGCACAGTGAGATGAGGGGACACCCTGAGGTCGGGGTGGTTTGGGGTAGGCTGTGCCTGGGGCGAGTGGAAGCTGAGCATTTTGCACATCCCTGGCTGCCAGGAGGAAAACTTCCAGCCCCCATCCCCATGCCCCACTAACACGAGGCCGTGGGTGATGCTGCCTCCAGGCAAGGTGCTGCCCGATGGATTTTGGGGGAGATAACGGAGCAGACCCCCAAATCCCTTCGGGTTTGCAGGGGCGCTGGTGTTTATCAGGGGAGGAGGCTGCTCTGGGCCAAGGCAGGCGCTGCCTGTTTGTTTCAGCCCGGCTGGGTGTGGGAACGCTTTCCTCCCCCTCTCCCACTGCATCTGACTCAGAAAATGTTTGAAAATCCCAGGTTTCTGCCGTCTCCTGCCTCTCCCGCTCTGGGTAACAGGAGGCTGAAGGAGAAGCAAACAAAGGCGTCCTTATGCTCTGGAGAGCTGATGGGTCATGAAGCAGCAACTCCTCCTCTTCTCCTGCTGCCCTCCCGGGAATCCGGCCTCTCCATTGTCTGCAGCAGTTCCAGGCGTGTTAAAGGCCTCCTTGGCGTGGCTGTCACATCCAAGCCAGTGCTGGGGCTGGGAGAGGGCTGTTGTTATCAATTATCTGAGCTGCAGAACACGTCTGAGCCCTTTGCTGTGCCCGTGGTCCGTGTGTTCGCTGCTGAGCTTTGATGGGTGAAGAGGTTACAAAGCCAGGGAAAAAGACACAAGCAGGCATCTCGTTACCTTCCTCATCTGCACTTGCATGCTCACTCCTGTCTTAAAATCATCTTGAAAGTTTGTTGGAGCCAGAGTTTCCCTTTTTTTTATGTTTGTGTAGCAGCAAGCCCTGCAGGACCCTGCTCCTTGTGCAGGAAATGTCATTTTAACTGAAGCAGTGCCACTGCTGTGAGTCCAAGGGATGGCAGGTGGTTTATTTCCAAAATCCATTGCAAAAGCAGAGACCAGATCTGACCTCATCACGGTCTGCAGCTTCCTCTTGAGGGGAAGAGGAGGGGCAGGCACTGATCTCTTCTTTGACCAGTGACAGGACCCAAGGGAATGGCCTGAAGCTGGATGGAGGGAGCTTTAGGTTGGATATCAGGAAAAGGTTCTTCCCCCAGAGGGTGGTCAGACACTGGAACAGGCTCCCCAGGGAAATGGTCACAGCACCAAGCCCAATGAGACTGGATTAAAATAAAGGGAAAGACATCAGAGGGTCTACACAGGGCAGAGCAAATCTGAGACTCCTTTTCTCTGCCTCTCAGGACTCCCATCTGCAAGCAGGGACCAACCCCTTGCTATTTTGCCTTTTTTTTTTTTTTTTTATATAGTGGCTCAGATGCATGAGGAACTGCATCAAGCCCCTGCTGCAGCACTGGGGTGTTGTAAGAACACAGGAAAAATTCACAGGCTCTAGGTAGAGTCACTGTGCATGTTCAGGTTGGCACCTGGGAGAGATGAGGAGAAGCATTTCCAAGAGATCTGCTGGGGAGGTTTTCAAAAGCATTTTCAAGCCCATGACCTTGTCAGTAGAGCTTCTGAGCCCTGTGATGGCCAACAGACCTTCATCCCTGTGCGGTGTCCTCATCTTCCTTATATAAACTCAAGCCCCAGGCAGGGGCAGTCGGCCAAGCAAGCACACACAAATTCCTTCCTTCCCTGCTTCCACCCTGGGCTCTGCTCAATGCACGGGCCCCACATGGGGCCTTGGAGAGAAAGGTCAGGACCATTTGGTGTCCTCTTACTTTGGCTAGTGAAAGGGTGTCTCTGGCTGTGCAGCCTTCTAAAAATAAGCCAGGCTTGCAGCAAGGTTTTGCTCTCCAGCACACACAAGAATAAAAGGACAGGAGAGGTGGGAAAGGTGTCGGGCGAGGGAGGTGTCCCAAAGTGGTGTCACGCTGCTTCCCTCCAAACCACACATATGCTTCCTCCTTTGTGCGAGCATCCTGCAGGCTGAGAGAGGGGTGGAGGGGGAAGGAGAGGCCTCAGAAAGCCTCTCTTGCCACTGGCATGAAATCCAGACCTGCTGGAGGGGCCACAAAGAGTCCCCTGCCACGATGACAGGCTGGCAGCAGGGGCTGGGGACACAGGCACAATGCCTGTGAGTGGGCAGGGTGCCATCTCGGCTGCAGTGGGGACATGGAGCAGTGCCAGCGTGCTGAGAGGGGCTTTGGGTGGCCATGGTTTGGGGAAGACGTCCTGTGAGAGAGCCATGGGCTGCTCAGAGCAATAACAGCCCCTGCACTGGGGAGCTGCTGGGTCGGGATAGGTGTGGGAAAGAACCTGGGTGTAATCCTTTAGGAACAGGTCTGCCTTCTAGACACAGCCCCTAGGACAGGTCACCAAGGGAGATTTGAGGGCTTTAACTCCTTCAGGACTTTGAGGGGTCCAGCAGCACAGAGCAGGTTGCAGAGGTGGCCGTAGCATTGACATTTCAGGTCCTGGTGAGGATCTCCCACTACCAGAGCTTGCCAGTATAAACCAGTTCACTTCAGTGTTCATCACTTTTTTTTCCCTTTGGCTTACCATGGAAATATGTCCTGTGAAAGCATTTCTCCTGTGATTTTGAATACTGAATCCAGCTTGATGTTCTATGAAAGGCATTTCTCACTTGACTTTTCCCAGGCAATCCTGCCTCGACCAATTAATTGCTCATCTAAGCAAGCCCACAAAGTGTGACAAAGGCAGCAAGAGACAGCAGAAAAACATGCCAGAAAACCCCAGATTTACCCTGGCTTTCAGAATCAGGAGAGTGTTTCCATCACGTTTATGGAGAGCTTGGAAGTTTTCATCCTGAACGCTGCATGTGGGTCCCCTGGGTACGAGGAGGGGGATTTCAACCCAAAGGAGTGTGAAGAAGGTCAGGGGAATGGAGAGCCAAGCCTAGGAGAAGGGACTAAATCCTCCTGGTGTTGTAGATGGATTTTAGTCATTACATGAGCAGTATTATATTTTATGGCTGCCTAAAACAGCTGATTGTGGGATTTGAGAAATCACTGCCATATATTCTGCACTGTAATCAGGAATTAATCTGGCCAACTGCCCACAGCTTTGTGATTGCATCTCTCCAAAGAGCCTTATAGTATTCCTTGAGGTCTGGGTGGATGGCAAACACTGGGAGCAGTCATCAGTCTCTGACAAGGCAGAGCAAGAGATGGTGACGATAAATAAAGCGGAGGTCAATCCAATTTCCTGTGATGGGCCATTTGTGAGAGGCAAGGGGTATGTCTGTGTGAGAACCACCTGGCATTGTCCAGGCAGCCATCCTGTTAACCATTCCCTCCTTCAACAGGTGAGGGTGTAAATGTACCTATCCAAACCCAACTGGGATTTTACATCCACAATGCAAGTCCAGCTCAGGGGCTGTGGAAGTGAATGTCAGGAACACGGGGCAGAGCTTGTGAACTCCACATGGTGATGGCCCTCTGGATGTGGGTAAGCCAAAACCTGGGGAAAACTTGTTTTATGGGAGAGGAAACTAGGAGCTCTTCCCTCGGTTCCTTCTGGGTAGCTGCTGTGCTGTAGATCCCAGCTGCTCGAGAGCACAGCAGCACTGGTGCTTACACTGGGGGACAATTCATCCAGTCTGGCTGAGCTGAAGAGTAGTAAAAAATAAAAGTCTTGGTGGCAACCTGGGAAGGCTTCTGTTTCCCCAGGAAAACAAAAGATTCCACTAAAAATCTTCTTGTCCCCCTGTTTTTGACGTGAATCACCAGGAAAGGCACCGTGATGGGAGCCGTGATTTCAGCTCTCGTCCCAGCCCTGAGCTTGGTCCACTCGTTCTGCCTTTCACTGTCTGCTCTCTGTAAGATGGGGAGATTCTTTAATGGCTTTAAGCTGAAAAGGGGTGGGTTTAAATTGGATGTGAGGAAGAAGTTCTTCCCTGTGAGGGTGGGGAGGCCCTGGAACACATTGCTGAGGGAAGCTGTTGAAGCCCCATCCCTATAAGTGTCCAAGGCCAGGCTGGACAGGGCTTGGAGCAACCTGGGATAGTAGAAGGTGTCCCTGCCCATGGCAGGGGAGGTGGAACTGGGTGATCTTCAAGGTCCCTCCCAACCCAAACCATTCTGTGATTCTATGATTCTATAAATCATACTTAAAAAACATTGCAGGGTTCTTCAACAAGCATTTGACAGCCACGGAATGATCTCATTAAACGTGAGTGTTGGGTTGACTTGGATGATGTCCTAACCAACATTCATCTCCCAAGCACAACTGAGGTGAGCAAACTGCTCTTCAGGCTATAAACAATAGCTGTGGTGGGCAGGAAGTAATGCAGGAAACACTTCCAACTCACAGCTCAGAGAAAACACCTCTGGTCACAAGCAAACAAAGGTCCCAAAAGCTGATTTGATTCCCCTCTGCTCCTCAGCCCCTACGTGCTGCTGGAAACCTGTTTGTGTTGTGCTCTGCAGAGAGAGGGGAAAGGCAGCCAAGGGAAGCAGTACAAAATCTGCCTCTGGAGGTTCATTTTGCAGGGAGCTGCAGGGACTTTCACACACGTATAGAAACTTACTAATAATAAACAGAGTCGTCTGGAACATTCCTACATCCCGGATAGGGGTTAGTGCTTCCAAGTCAGGGAAATCTAGCAGATGAGCAAAGAGGGACTGCGAGGATAAACGGGAATGTTGGTGTAGGGCTGTACCCAGAGGCTTCAATCTCTGGAGGAGGGGATGGGGAATTGCCTGCCCCTGATTCAGGAGAGCCAGCCCAGAGATCAGAGCCAACACAGGCTGTTATTGCTGGCAAGAGTAATGAAATTAAAGAGATGTTTCACTATCCATCATCAGGTGTGTCAGTTTTCAACACTTAACGGCTGCGAGTTAAAGCCTTTCTCGGCTGCATTTCCAGTCATTGGCTTTTAATTTCGGGCACAAAGGAGGGAATTACATTGGAAGTACTGCAGGTGAGATTTCCTCCCTCCTGCCACACATTTCCATGGCAATGCATCAGTAATGAGACTTCATGGGCAGCATCTTCCTTGCCAAAGCAGAATAATTAATTCAGTTCTTTACCTGGTTGCTTGTCCAAAATCGCTCTGGGATAATGGGATGGAGACTAAGCCAGTCCTTTCCTCTGGTATGTGACAGCCAAATGCCACACACCACATCACATCCCCACCCTTCCTCGCAGAGCTGGGGTGTCTGAGGGGCAGAGCACTGCACTGAGATCTCACCAGGAGTCTGGGGCCTGTCCTCAGCCTCCCCAGGTGTGGTCCCAGGCTTTCCTTTGGCATCCCAGGCTGAGGAACACATCCATGGGGCACGTGTCAGCTCAGCTCAGCCCAAGAGGTGCTGAAGAAACCCTGCTGCAGCCTTTGCCATCCGTTCAGCCCCCGAGTGAAGGAGTGAACAGAACCGCACAGAGGGTGAGAGCAGCAGCGTATGGAGCATGGGAGGACTGAAGAAAAGAGCCCCTTCACTTTCACAGCCACATGGATGTGTGTCAGAGAGAGATACAGGCTCCTTTTTGGCATTTGTCAGACAACAGCAGTTTTTCAAGGCAGCATCATATGGATTTTCCTTTTATAATCATCTCCCTCGTGGAAATCCCCATTGGTCCCTGCTATTCCAGCAAAGGAGAGTGTCTAATTCAGCTCATTTTCCCCCAGGAAGATCCAGCTGATTATGCAATAGCAATGTGTACCAGCACGTTAATGGCGCTTGGCACCTTCCTGGGCTGCACGGGAGGCAGGGGATATTGCTGTCATTATGGAATTAGTCATGCTGGAAACACCGCGGGGTTTGTTTAATCCAAGGAGAAAAGGAAAAGATTTGGTGGGGTGCGGTGAACAGAGGCAACAACGGCAGCTTTCTGAGCCACACAGAGAGGGAGCCAGAGCAGGACCTGGCACCTTTGCCAGTGAGGGGGTGTCCCAGCAGCTCCCCGTGTTCTGGGTGCCTGGGGGTGTCACTGGGTTTCAACCAGCTGCAGGCTGCAGTTTGGGGTTTTTTCACCATGCCGGAACACCCCAAGAGTTGTTTGGCTGGATTTTACCAGGTATGAAACAGTCAGGTCCCTGCAGAACCCCATGGGAGGAGTGGTCTGGAGGGAAAGACCCTGCCCTGCCTTTGCTCACCGAGGGGACACACAGAGGCTTCTGGAGAACCCGTGTCACACACTGGGGATGCTCTTCTGTTGATGAGGAGAGGAGGGGTCCAGGCCAGTGCTCCCTGCTCTGCTGCTCTCCAGCTTTCATTGCAACACTGCTCCCCAGTCTGGCACTGTGCAGGTCCCCTCTGCCTCCCCAGGTCTTTTTGGGGTCAGGTACCATTGCCACACACTTCCCTTTGTGTTCTCTCCTCTGGAAATGCAGCCTGGGGTGATCAGCCCATTGACCTGGGTCTGAGCCCTGGTGCCTGACCACCTCCTGGCCAAAAGAAGAGCTGTGTTGGCTGCAGGTGCTCCACGAAGTGCATCCAACTCCTTCTGACCATTCAGGAGACATCTCTGCAGGTGAGCTTGCACCAGAAGCTGAGACCCTTTCTCACTCTGCTGGCTCTTCATCCCACCTGGGCTTCAGGCACCTCTGTTTCACACCTGCAGTTGTGTGCAAGCCCTCCCCATGCCACCAGCTGTGTGCTCCGTGCCAAGGCACAGCTGGGACCGTGCCAGCTGGAGATTGTCTGCTCCAGTCTCCTCCTCCCAAGCCAAGATTTAATGGTTTTGCAGCAAATTCAGTGGCTGCTTGTCCCCCACCTGTGCCTGCCTAATTGTTGCTTAGATTTCATGTGCTGTCAAGGGGCTTCAGATGCTGCCAGCTGAGCTGGCCCTCACAGGGCCAGGAGAGGATTGATCTGGACTCAATAAATGCACAGACAGGTCCCTAAAGCTGCTGTGAGCCACTCAGCCCACAGGAAACACTGCCATGTGTAGTGCCATAGGGAACCAGGCCAGAAGACTTGGCCTGAGGAGAAGGGATGTCTGTTCCTCCTTCAGCCAGCTGCCCACACCATATCGCCTCTCATGGGCTTTCCTGCTGGGTGCAAGGTCCTCACAAAGGACATTCTCTACCAGTTGCTTCTGGTGCCACAAGAAAATGTCTGCAGGGAGCCTGGCTGCGTGGTGGAGCGTGTCCCCCTCTCTCACCCTTGTGGGATGTGGAGCAGAGCTCCCATCGGCAGCCTCCATCCCTCACTCGTGGTGAAGGGGAAGCCAGATGTGGTGGGGGTGTGCTCTCCCTGCTGGGTACTGCTAATTAACATAAGAAACAGTACCAGAGGCTACGAGGCATCGAACCAGAGTGTAATTAGCTACGTGGGATTTGCTGAGTGTCTCAGTCAGCACAACAAGCAGGGAACCTCAGGGCCAGCCTCTGTCGAGGAGCTGCTGTATGACAGCAGAGCCCCCCGAGGGATGCTCGGTGCTGCCCTGGGTCAGTCTGTGCCTGCTCCCAGGCTGTGTTGGGATGTGTAGAATGGCCAAATCCCTGCTCCCTGCCCCAGCTTGCCGACAGCACAAACATCTCTCTCCTCCTCGCTGCAGCTTATTTAATATTTATGAACCCAAGTGCTCGGGAATATCCTAACAGTGCGTGTGCTCAAAAGTCCAGAGCTCTGTCGAGATATTTTGCTGTCTGTGTTTCCTTTCTCCCCTTTTCTCCTTTGCACTGGGCTGTGCAAAGGTGTTGTCACTGGGTGGGTCTGTTCTCCTGCGTGGGGATGGGAACAGGCTCCCAGCTGGTGTCGGGGTGTCTCCTTGTCACCTCCATCTGCTTCTCCCAGACACAGGGGGAGGGATGCCCTGGGTGGGATTTCATCGTCTCAGCTCCCTTTGCCAGGCCATGGAGATCTCATGAATGCCTAGAAGAGGGTGTCGAAAAGATGCCAGGTGAATCACACCTGGTTTTGGCCACTGAGTACCCAATGGCATCCGCAGGTGTCCACAGTCAGACCCACACAGGTTGTCAAACCCCTCAGGACCTGGGGGCTTTAGGGACTGTGAGCCCAAGGTAGGAAATATCTTATGCTGCTTCTGGTCTCCATGGTCACCTTGTGATGGGCTGGATTTAGATGTGCCTGGTTTAATCTGTCCTTTACTGGGATAATAAAGCCAACCATTCCAATCTCTAAAGGCTTTGGATAAAGGGATCTGTCCTCAAGAGGCTAAACCAGAGGCAGTTGGACACCTCCTCTTTTGGATTAGCCAAAAGGGGACAAAAATAGCCTCAATCCCACCGGAAGCCTGAACCTGGGTTGTGATTCATGCCCTGGCTGGCTGCCCACGAGGTTTGCACAGGAATTTGTGAGTGGAGCTGTCGGGTTTCTGGCCCCAGCTACCCTGAGTGCCTGCAGGAAGGATGAACCCTTCCTGAAACATGCCAAGGCTTGGAAAGGAGCATCACGTCACGCCTGGCAGGAGGAACCTGCTCCAAACATAATGCAGCTTCTGTTCAAGGCTCCCTTTTCTATTTTTACATGTGTGGAGTGGTGTAAAATGTGCTTTTTTATTTTGCTTTTAAAGAAAACCCCGCATGCAATGAAACACAGAGCAAAAGGACTGGAGCCATGCTGGAAAAGGGTTGACGGGCAGAGGGAAAACAAGGCACCAACCAAAAATCTGTCACCTGCTGATGATGTTAGAGTTGATGTTTGGTCCTGTTGCTGCTGTGTGTGTGATCTCCTGCTTCCAGCCTGGCAGCCCTTGCCTGTGCTCCAGGAAAAAGGAGTCAAAATGACTCATAGGAGTAATGCTGACCCACTGAGCAACACCATGGGCTTCATGGTGTGGGTCTGGGGTGAGTGAAGCAAACCATGTCACAGCTTTGGCACTGAAATAATTCTCTTTCCCAGGGCTTCTCACTTGGAAAGTGCTTTTTGCACTGATTTTGGGCATCTTCTTCCCTGCCTTGGGGGAAGAGAAACAGACCTGTATGGCCAGAGATCAAGAAAGCCAAGTGAGGGGAAAAAAGTTATATTCTCTTGCTTAATATTTGATAAAAGCCAGTTCTGTCTGAGCCCAGGGTGGTTTGGTTTAACTACAGTGCACAGGAGAGCTTTTTTACATGACTTTGCAGACAGAGGCTGAGTCTCTTGGGTCATGCTGTTATCTCATGAGCAGTGACTCTTGTCCATGCTGGGGTAAATGAGAAAAGGTTTGGGCTGAGGGAAGGGGCTCCAGGTGCAAGGGAAACCCCAGGGATGGTTTTGAATGGCAGCTGTGATTGCCTGCTTTGAGATTTGCCCAGAGGGTGGGACATAAGCACTCATCTCCTTTGCACACAGGGTTGGAAATTCTTTAATCGTCCACCCCACATCCCCCCAAAATTAATAAAAAAAATTTCCTTGGGCAGAAAAGCTTCATCTTTCCCCATTCCCTGCACTTGCAGTAAATAAAAGCTGCTCCCTGCTGCTCCTGTCACCTCTCTGATCTCTGGTGTTTCTCAGCCATGGTCTCACCCCACAGTCCTGCAGATGAAAGCAGAGAAGGTGGGATGAGGCTTTCTGCAGCACAGATGCCACAGGGGAAGGCAGCACCTGTGGCTGGGGTGGGAATTCAGGGCTGGACTCACTTTCCAGCTGGAAGCACAGCACTGAGGCCCCTGTGTGGGCTCTCATCCCTCAAACCCTCTTTGCTCCTTCCCTTTCTGGGAGAGAGGAGCTGCCACCTCCCTCTGGAGGGTGAGACCTCACCTGGGGTGACAGTCCCAGGGATGTGTGACAGTGCCTTGCTATTTTGGTAATTAATGGATGGAGCGGCTGCAAATCCAGTCGGTTCCAACCTCAGCAAGGTCCTTGGGTCTCTCTGCTCTGCCCTTGGCACTGGGAATTGGGGAGCAGGGACTGGTCAACAGCTACTGCTTAATTTTGCTGAGGATGCTGCTGTAGCTCACTGCATTGGCCTAACAGAAGGAGAGCCCTGGAAGAGCCTTTTTATGTTGGCTTTTTAGGGCTTTTATCTCAAAAGCACATCTGCTATGTCTGTATCACTCACCTAAACAAGGCCAGAGCTGGAGCCTGGATCATCCACAGCATGATCCACAGCATGTGTGCTGCCCCAGAACAGTTAATTCCCCCACAGGAGGTGCCCAGTGTCACTCCCAACGTGCAGGCAGGACACTGCAGCCCTGTTTGGGACAGCAGGAAGGTCAGCAAGGTGAAGGTGTTGGATACAAATTCAGTTCTGCATGGGAAGACAACATCCTCCCCAAAGTGAGCCGAGGACATCGTCCCCCTGCAGAATTGCCTGGGCTCTGAGAGTGGATGGATGTTTTGGGAGCTATGATCCAAGGCAAAAATAAGCTGGGAAAACAGCCTGGGAGCCAAGTCTGGTGGAGTTTCTTGGTGCCTCATCAACCTCCCAAATGCTGTGTCCAGTCTGCCCAGAAACGCACAGAAAATTTCTCCTCTGGACTAAGCACCACCCATAAAACTCCTGGCAGGGATCTGGCCACCAAGGCTGGCTTTGTCTCCACCTCCCATGTCCCAGGTCACTGGTGCTGAGCTCCACTCACACGGCCCCTGAATCAGCTTTACTTTTTAGTGTAAAAACCCAAAGAAGAACTGGAATAAACTGGATTTGGGTCCAGGTTGGGTTGTTGCAATGGGATGGGCAGAGCGTGGGCATCTCTGCTGGGGCACTGTGGATGAGGGGCTCATCCCACCATCCCCTCCCATGGCTGGTGTGAGGCTGGGTGAGACCCTCCAGCTCACAGGCTGCTTATGGCCACTGCTTAACCCTCAAAATCTTCTGTAAGAGGGAATTTTTGAAGAGGATGGTGGAAAAAGTCCCTTTGTTTGTTTGTTCCTTCCTCCCATCTCTGTCTGGAGAGAGAGAGGATTTTTGGAAGTCAGTCCAACTCCCTGTGTTGCCTTGGCCGATACATTTCTCCCCATGCTCTCTTTGAGGAGGAGTTCAGACCAGTGCCTGATGCTAAACCCTGGGATGTGGAGGGAGACACACTGGGAATAGGAGAGTGGTGCTTGGAGCATGCAATGCCACTCCTACAGCTCTTCCCACTGGGAAACACCAGCACCAGAGGCTGGGATGGGAAGAAGGTGCCCTGTGGAGTGCAGGCACCAGTTCTGGGGGTCTTTAGCCCCAGGGTGATCACACACTGCCAGGTTGTGCAGCTGATCCCCTCACCTGGGCTCATTCCAAGGGGCTCCACCAGCAGCTCTGCTTCCCGGAGCTGGAAAGGGCAGAGGATGGTTTTTAATGAGGCTTTGCCTTGCTGGAGGTTTGCCTGGTGTGGGCAGTGCCCTACACCCTCCCTGCAGGCAGGGTCTCTCCCCCTGCACTCCCCACTCAGCGCCTGGAGGTGGGGACCCAGCAGATTTGGGAATAAAATATGGAGATTGTGGGTTGATCACTGCCACGTCCCTCTTGAGGATGGAGGATCCCTGCAAGAAGGCCTGGTCCTGGCACAGAGTAAGGTGGGACAGCCTCCATCCTCACTCCTGGAGAAGGTTTGTTCTCCACATCCTCCAGGGCACTGCATGGCACCTGCTGGGCTCTGACCTGCTTCCTCCCACTGAGCTGCAAGGCTGGGATATTTGGGAGTCTTCTTCCCCCTACTCCTTCCCAAGAGCCCAGGATATGATTCAGCCCGTCCCAAAGCAGGGCAGATGATTCACATCCTCTAAGCACCTGTGTCTTCCCACAGAGATAGATAGATGGATAGATAGATAGATAGATAGATAGATAGATAGATAGATAGATAGATAGATAGATAGATAGATAGATAGATGGATGGATGGATGGATGGATGGATGGATGGATGGATGGATGGATAGATAGATAGATAGATAGATAGACAGACAGACAGACAGACAGACAGCTGAGCTGATGGTCTTTGGGTGCTGGATCAGGCCCTTTATACTCTGGAAAACCGAGCAGCACCCTGACCTTGCAGGAGTTAAAACTGCTGGGACAGAGGGTGATCTAGCAAGGTGCAGCATGTGGGAAAACCACCAGTTCTGCTGGATGTGGGGCTGCTCCGTGCCCTGACTGCCTCATCCATTAATCCATGCAGCCTGACAGGACACACCCTGTTTAAATCTGCTACCCAGCTTTAATTTTTCATGTTTCTTATGCTGCAATTTTTTTTTTTTCCCTGAGAAATTATTTAGGCAGATGGCTGAGCTTGATATTAATACACTTATTTCAACATTTGTATAGAGCATCTGTTAGGGGAAAAAAAAACCAACAAGTTTTGCAGGTTTAAAAAAAAATATTTTTTTCATCTTCAACTTGAATTCTAAGAATCTCAGAAGACGACCACCCCTTCTAAGAATGCTGAAAAGCTTCATTTATATGCCAGTAAGATGGCACTCCACTGAAATGTCAGTCACTAGCAGATGATTTGGAAGGGGAGAGGGAAATGAATGTGTATGTTACAGAACTGATCAAGTCTAGACAAAAAAAAAAGGGAAACTTTGAAAAGCAAGATCCTCAAAGGGCGGCCTAGATGAAGCTGCTGAAAAATTACATTTTTTCTCTTGGAGAAGATCTGACAGTTTGTCTAAATCCCACATACCTCCTTCTTCCCTGGTAAAATAATCTCCTACAATAATTTTGGATTATTAATTTTTGGGCTAGCCACAATAAAAATAAAACCTGATGATGTGGTTCATCACTGCACGTGAAGAAGGAGCCATTCCCTTCTGTCCAAACCCTCTGGGTCACCTCCCTGTTAAACCCCCAGTGCCAACACTTCCACCCAAAGGACTATCCTGATGCTGAGTTATTTTATTTCTCCCTTTTATGAGGTATGGAGCAAAGTCAAATAGTAAATACCTTTCTGATATTTTCAGCTGGCCTCTGCAGCACAGGGTCTGTCCTGACGAGCTTTAATAACAATGCCTGCCCATCCCTGAGAGCTCTAGGTCAGGCTCAGCTCTCAACCCAGATGTACATTTGTATAATTGCCTCTGCAAAAGGCTTTCTCTCTGCTTTAATACCATGTGGGTTTAGGAAGGTGGCTGTTTGTGTCTTCAGTTTTTGCTCTGTCTTCTTTATGATTCCCACTCAAGCAGCACAGAGGGTGCAGCCAGGAAACCTAACCCCACTTTGTGATTTGAGATGGAGACTGATCTCAGCAGGTCTCAGCTGAAGTGGAGTCACCCAACCTGCAGCCACGTTGATAACGGGCAGCATTGTTGATTTGGAGTCATTCTGGATTTGGAGCTTCAAGTTGCAAGGGCAAAACTAGCCTTTTGAGCTGCACCCCTGACAGGTTTTCTCTTGGTTTGATACATCCCTGTATCCAGCATCACTCCGGTCCAGGGAGAGGCAGCGTTATAAATCACAGCATATACATGCTTTAATTATTTTGTCAAAATGATTTATAAGCTCTAACTCACTGGAAAGTACCAGGCTGTACCCATGGACCGGCCTTTTCTGGTCCTTACCTGTGTTAACTCTGCTCATCACCTCTTCCTCTCACATCCCTGCTCAGGGGATGGTGCTTCCCTGACTTTGGCAGTGCCTTACCTTGGAAGAAACTGTGGCAGAGGACCTGGGACTGCAGAGATATTTTCCAGCTCGAGCCAAAGTGCCACACGCAGCCCCTGCCATCCCCCCTGCCACATTCCCACCCCGGGGTCACTCAGTTTATCCCTTAACAAACTTTTCTGGCAGGGTGTCAGCTCAGCCAGAGTAATAAAGATTTACAGCCACGGCTGAGGCAATGCCAAAAATACCTGGCATAGCTGGCTGCATCCCAGAACACAGGTGAGGAGGCCGTGATTTCCCTCCCTTGCAGAGAGGGAGGGGACAGCTGAAGGAGTGCTGCTTTTTGAACATTTTCCCAGTGTTTTTTGCTTTTTAATGACCTGCGTGACCCGTGGCTGAAGGGTGTAATTTATGGCTCCGAAATTTAACCAGGGGGTTCACGGCCTTCATGCTTTGGCTCCCTCTGCTTTATCACCCGGCTCATTCCTCACAGTTTTGCATGACAGCACAAGGGCTGAGTGCCATGAATGGTATGCAGATAAAAACAGGGGGGGAAAGGCTTTCCCTCAAAGTCCAGCGCCGAGGGAAGAGCGAAAGGGAGGGGGGGATGGAGGAGAATGTGCTGGGGGAGGCTCTGGAGAAGCTGTGAGATGCCTCTGGAGCAGGCAGTGGGAGATAACGTGGAGTGGGGATGGAAACCAAGGGCTGGATGCAACCCCACGGACACTGAGGGGCAGGAAAATCTCTCTGGCACTGGGATGGTGGGGGCAGAGGCACTGATGGCCACACAGGGCTGTCCCGCCTTTCAGCCCCTCTGTGCAGCCACAGGGGTTTGCTCTGGGCTTGCTCTGGCCTCACCTGCTCCAGCCCCAGCCCCTGAAAAATGAAGAGACCCTGCAGGAAAGCTGAATGCTGTGCATGGAAAGGCAAGGGGGCATCCCCACGCCTTCCTACACGGCAGCAGTTTGGAGGTTCAGAGTGAAGGTGAGCCCCTTTCCCTCATCCTTTGGTGGGGGAACTCTGCCTTCCCTGCTCTGCTCCTCTCTGCTCCTTGCAATTCCAGCACTATATTTAGATGAGAGGTAGCATGAGGGATTGTTGACATGGCAGAGGACTTGTTTCCTTCTGGGGTTTCCCACCAGGAGCAGAGCAGTGAAGCCTTGGGCCCGGTTATCCCCCTGAAGATGGACCCAGAGGAGGCTCCTGCTCGTGCCTGGGGGCTGGAGCTGAGGTCCTGCACCTCCTCAGCTGTCCAAGCTGCTGGGATCCAGGTTTGTCAGCAACAGTGGGGCCAGAGCCTAGTTACAGCCCTCCACTCCAAGCTGAAGGATGAGGTTATTTCAGTATTTCTGTATTTCTCACCTCAGCTCCACCACAAACACAATTTAACGCCGTTGGAAAACGCTGAGTGGTGGATTCTCTTTATGCCCCTGGCAAATCCTTGAGGAAGGTCCAAGGCAGGCTGTGGAGAATCATCCATCCCCAGCCCTCTCCCTGATCTCCACATATCCACTCAGAAAATAAAATCAAGCCCCTTTGCTTCCCCCATGCTTTTCATGGGAGTCCGTACCCAGAAATGTGCTCCCTTGCTCTGTCCATTTCCATAATTAAAGCAATAAGGAATGGATGTGATTTAAATCAAGCCTGAGCTCTTGAAAAGCCACCTGTGGTGTTAAAAGCAAGTCAAAAAGTGTGCTAATAGAAGCGTTAACATTTCAGCCGTGTACAGACAGCGTTAATTATAACATTCCCCATCAAGCAGGGCGTTTCAGTGTCCCTCAGTGAACAGGCAGTGCTGATGGGTTTGGGTCTGAGTGCTGGGCTCAGCAGCAGCACAGGTCATGAGGGGAGCAATGCCAAGCTGGGCAGGCAGAAAGCACAGGAGGGGTGCTCTGATTTGCCAGTTAGACCCCCGAAATGCAGGCTGGTATCCCACCCTGGGTCCCAGAGCCACTGGCTACCTGCAGGACAAATGGGATTTAAACACATCTTTGGCACATTGAAATCATCCCAGGACAAGAGAGTGGACTAAAGCATCCTTTAGGGCATCAGTGCCACCACTCTGGGGAGAAATTCCTGCAGGCTGTTTGAAACCTTTGCCATCTCTCCCTCAGGTTGTCTGTCCTGTTGTAGGGCCCCAGTGATCTCCTCTGGCACAGCCAAGCAGCTGGTCCTTCGCTCATGAGGTCGAGTCCAGGTTATTAATTCCATTTGTACCCTCTCTGACAGGCAGGAGTCATTAAAGGTCTGGGAAGGGGTGTTCCAGCAGCAAAATGAGCTCAGGGCCCTCCACCATCAGTCACTGCTATCCCAGGGCTGGTGCTTTGGGATACTTGGGAACGATTTGGACCCATTGTGGCTCCAGAAGAAGTGCAGGTCTGTGAAGATGTGCTGTGCCAGCTCTCCCCTGGGCTGTTGTGAACACTTTTAGCCATTTACAGACTTCCTTTGCCCAAGCACTGGAGAGCTCAGTCCATGTGCAGCTTGACATTGATACTGCTTGAAGTGGAAAGCAGAGGAAAATAAAAACCAGAAGAGGTTTACGGTCACCAGTGCCAAACTGTTCAAACCAAATAAATTTGTCCTGAGTTTACTGTCTGGAAAAGCATTTCAAAATGCTTTGCTTTTCCAGGCTGTTGTGACGTGTCTCCTCACATGTGCACAGGGACAGGCTCCAAGGAGAAACAATAACACCAGGACCTTCTCAGAAAAACCCTCAATTAACAGGACGCTTGGCACATGCTTAGGATTAAGCATGTGCTTAAATCCATCCCCCAAGAGCACAACCCTCAAACATAGTGAGGGATCCATCCTGGAGCCAGCCAGTAACTGATTCTCCAGAGCCATCAGCTGGGACTTAAAACATGTCCTCAAGTGCTCTGCGAGGCAGGGGCCAAAGTCCCACTGAGTCAGCTGAGTCTCTGTCTCTCCATTTTTAATTAAATTCCATTTTTACGGTAGGAAAAAAAGTGCTCACAAGCAGTTGATTAGTGCTTTTTCAGGTCTTTCGATCAGCATGGGATGGAGGACATGTTCAGTCTGTCATTAAACATCCTCTGATGGCTTCTAGAAGTCATATATTTGTCTTAAAAATGGGTAATATTCGATTTCTCTCTGTTCTGTGCTTGCTGCTTCGTGATTTCACCTTCTCCAAGTAAACCCTCCGTGTGTATGAAGGACAGAGCAGCACTTCTATTTGCTCTGCCCCAAAGTCTATGTTCTACATGGCATAGATCCTGTTTCTGCAGAACTTCAGGGAGCTGGCGTCCTCACCCTCACAACACTCATGGAAAACGGGGTGAAGAATTGTCCAAGGCCATGTAAAAGTTGGTAGCAGAGCTGGAAATTGGGATACTTTGACAGCAAAGCCCACTGCTTGCTCCTCCCTCATAAGACCCTGGTGTCAGCCTGTCTCCATCCCTCACCTTCATTTGTCACCTTAAACTCCTGATTTTTCTTGCAGAGAAGATCCTGTAGGATTTGGAGAGCCTGGTACTCCAACTGTTTCTTTGGTATTGCTTTACCATTACTGATTAAAGCCCTTTATAAGCCATCCCCTGCCATTCACCACAAAGACAAACTTGCTGTTTCCATCCTGGCTGCTCTGCCTGTGCTCAGACTCTCCGGGCATCCCCTCACTCGGCGTTCATCACTTCCAGTGTATCCCCGCAGACTTTATTTTTCACACTTAGACTGAAAGAACTTCACTTTCTTGACTGCTGTCCCCTCGGCCTGCCACTAAATATTCTTCATCTAAGAGTATGCTCTTGAAAAGCATATAGATTCAAGTGCTGCCTCTCAGGGTTGCCATTTAGCTGAGATCTATGTGTTATTATTCATCTCTCCCGTCTCTCCTCGGAAGCCAGTCCCACTCACCAGCGTGGCTGGATTCCCCTGTTACACATAACGCCTGCCTTTTCCCTGGATGGAGGTGTTATTTATTGCCTCTTGCTCGCTTGGCTACAGAGAGGATGAAACCACCCCAGCAGCTCAGAGAGGTGCAGTGGCCTCATTCCTCGGCACTCTGGTGCGAGCTGCGGCTGCCGGAGAACACCGACGGCAGAGATGAGCTGTGAGCACAAACCATGCCAGACTCACCTGGCTTTCCCAGACTCACCAGGCTTTCCCAGACTCACCAGGAGATCACGAATCACCCCTCACCCTGAGGGTGAGGCAAGGGCTGATGGTGGTGATGGGATGGGCAGCAGCACCAGAGGGAATTTCTGCCACTGCCGCTGACCGTGAAGAGGGTGAGCGCTCGTGCTGTTCAGCAGTGCTTTGATTTTCATTGATGTCAGCAATAAATTCACTCAGTCGAACTCAATTAATACATTTCTGGGACCCCCTGAATGCACCCAACAGAGTGTGCAAGATGTGTGGACCACAAGAAGACGAACCCACCTCCCTTTGTCTCCCACAGGGTCCAGTTGTCTCCTTGGTACTTCCACCTGCAGCAGGGTAAATATCAGCCAAGCTGCAGGCAGTGACTCCCCAAGGACTCTGCTCCATGGGACAGAGACCTTTCATTGCAGGAGTAGGCAGGGTGAGCAGAGCATCCTTGTCTCAGCTGTGGGGCAAGGACAACCCAATAAACCCCTCTGTATCAGCCCCCAGCCCTTCCTCTGAAGGCAAAAGGGTGGACACGGGTATGGCCAAGGGCAGAGCAACAGCCCCTGCTCAATTTAAGCATCCTGTCACCTCCCCAACCTCACCAGGAGCTAATTCACAGGCCTCTTGCTGCCTTGCTACTCCCAGAAGCCTTGGACCACCCCAAAATTGTAAGTCAGACTTTACAACATGTTGAGATTAACTGAGGAAACAACATCTCCATCAAATTTTATTTTTAAGAAACAAGATACACGGGATACTTTGCCTGGCTGGCTGCACTATGTAGGGCTGGGCTGTGTGGTGCTGTAGTGCTTTTTGCTTTTTCAGGCTTTCTTGAAGGGATGAGAGACTCATAAAACCATCTTAAAAACCAAAGTGATATGTTGCACACAGTTTTCAGCTTCAGGATCCATGGTCTCATTTAAATAAAAAAACCAAACAGATTGGGGGAGCTGGGAAACATGACTGGGGAAGCTGGGAAAGCAGACTCCAAATCACACACAGCCTTGTTATCAAATGTCACCATCACTAAAACAAGAGAGGGGAAAACCCAGGGAGGGTTAAATCTCTTCACAGAGCTAAGAAATCCAAGGCTGCAGAGCCTATGGTTCCCCTAGCACACCCATTTGGGATGAATACTTGGAGATACAGTCATTTTCCTGAGCAGGACATCAGCTGCTTAATGCTTGTTAGTGCTAATGAAAATCACACAGCCCGAGTTGTGCTCCAGCCAGTAATTCCTCTAAGTGCTGCCATCTTCACTCTCATCTCGGGGAAGATGCAGGAGCAGAGCCTGAAGTACTGAACTTTAAATTGGTGCCAGCTTTAAACAAAGCAAAGCCATTGCAGAGGGTGCAGAGGGGTTTGTTGTGCCGTCCTTGAATTTCATCCAGCTGGATAGGACAGGCCACAGGCACCTGCCTTTATAAAAATAAAAGTGCAGAATTCTCCACTGGATTCCTAAGAAAACTCTGGGGTGCCTGCTGGGGGAGAGCTCTCATCTACCACGTGCCCATGGGGTCCATGTCCCACCAGCCCCTGCAGGGATGATGACACACCATCCCTGGTCTCTGCAGGGGACAGTAAAGCTGGTGGAATATCCCCCTTAAAATCATGACTCAAACCTTTACCCTTTCTTATCTGCCACGGGCAAGAAGCCAGGTGAAGGATTTATTGGTCAGGAGTGTCCAGACCACAAAGATCACACATTTCCTCTGTGATCTCGGCCAGTCTATTCACCTCTCGGCCTTAGCTTCCTTACTTTTAAAGTCTAGGCAATAACAGCCTCTTAGAGGAAGGAAGTGTGAGGATTTGTATGTTAATATTTGTAAGACACTCGAGGGATAAGTTGAGGAGCTCCATAAAAATGTCTAGCAGAGATGAGTGATGTTTTTTTCTGGGCGTATCTTGAATCCAGCCCAGGCTGCTATTGTTCCCAGAGCACCTGTGGGTACCAAGCATGGGGAACACATTCCTCAGCTGCAAAAAGATGGGGAAAATGGGAGGCAAAAGGAGAATCTCACGTTGCTCCGGTGGGTAAAGCCTTCACTCACAACTATGTCTATCAAACCTGCACTAAAATCTGGATTAATTCCCAATGATTTTTTTTCCGTTTTTGATCTATTTCTTCAGTGTTTCCTTCAGTGACCATGCTGGTAGCTGGCTGGATCTGATGTTTTCCCTCACTTGCTCCGTGATTAGCAATCTCTGAAGTGTTGTGGCTCTCCTGACAGGTCTCAGCCACAGCTCTCATTTCATTCAGGCCTGGGGCTGAGAGTCCCCACTTTTGGTCCAGTAGCTCCATTGGAAACACGGACTGAACAGCAAAGGTGTCGAGGGAGAGAAACCTGAAGTTCCCATTCACGTAACAGGGAAGGGAATTTATTCCAAAACATGCTATTTTAGGCCTTATTTCTGCACTCAAAGAATAAGGCCACTGTGAAAAAAGAAAAAGCTTTCACGGAAAAGTGGCTGCCTGCTGGTGGGCAGCAGAAAGTGATCCATGACTTTACTAATGAATAGGGTGGTGTTCAGGAAACTAAGTTTGAAAGTGTTTTCCATTCTAGGAAAGCACTGGAAAAGCCTGGCTCTTGCAATAATACATTACTTCACTTGCTTTGCTGGGGTGATCTATTGCTTTGCAAAGCCATACAGCCTTGCCCGTGGATGCAGCCCCAAGGACACAGTTGGGAGGAACTTCTCTGCTTGTCCTTCTGGATGAGTTGCCTTTTCATGCACTGATTAAATACGTAGCACTGTGGAAAGCCTGATTTTCTGCATGGCAGCCTGGAAGTCTTAGGCCCAGGGAATAAAAAGATCATTTATCAACGACACCTCTTTTACCCCGGTGGAGGGATCAGCTCCTGGGCATGATCGTGAGAATTCGGGAGAAGCTGCAGAAGTGCAGCAGGGCCAAAAGCAAAGCACAGGACCTTGGGATTTTGTCCATCTGCGATGAGAAGCCCTGCTTGAGCAGCAAGGAACGGAGAGGTCGCTGCAGATGGTTTGCACAGGCCCCTGATGGGCACAGGGATGCCAACAACCACACAGTCATCTGTTCCTTTGCTGCCAGGGTGGCTTGAAACTGGTGTGAGAGCTGAGCCCTGGCGTGGTGACAGGGGCAGCAAAGTGACAGTGACACCATCCTCGAAAGAGAGAGCTGCTGAGGACATGGGAATTGCCATAAATAACTCAGTGCTTGCCTGTGAGCTGTGCAGCCTCCACGCAGATGGGCAGAAACTTGCCTCGGGCCGGCGTCCTGAGACTCGGGGTTGTTCAGGCTTACCTGTTACAGAGCCAGGAGGCAGAGGAGAGCAGCACTAGGCCAGAATGTTGATTTTTAAGGCTTGTGAAAGGTGGCTGTCAGGCCTTCCGTGTACGTATTTGCACGATGCAGAGGCAAACACCAAACCAGCTGAAGCCCGGGGCAGCCCAATCAGGAGTCCTGGAGGGTACAAGACAAGGTCTTCCTGCACTCCGAGGAGACAGCTTGTGGAAACAGATCTGCTGTGACAGAGGCTGGTTTCTGTAGCTGGAAAAAGAGTGTGAATCCCAAAGCAGAGGGCCCTCGATGAAGCACAGCTTGCTGCCAAGGATTCCTCCTCCCTCCCCCTCTCCCTCCTCCGAGGCACTGACACTGGAAATGGTCCTGCTGATTAGACAGTGTCTGAGCTGCCGAGCCCGAAGCTGGAACATGGAGTACTGTTCTGATGCCCACGTTTTCAGAAGGAAGTTGAAAAATTGAGGAAGGTGCCAAAAACAGCCACAAAAATGATACAAGGGCTGAAAGAAATGGCTTATGCGAGACTTGCACAGCTCGAGCTGTTTGGCTTATCAGGAAGAAGATGGAGAGGACACTGTAGCTCACAAGTACCTTCTCTTGAACAAAACCAAAACAAAACCAGGTATTAAGTATGTCTTTAATCTCTCAGAGAAGCCATAGCAAGAAGTGGTGCTGGAGTGCAAGGCCAGTCAAACTCCAGCCAGGAAAAAGGGTTTGTGTATTCCCCTTGTGAAGGTTAAAACCACTCTGGGGAGGGGATCACACTCTATCTCCTGGGGTCCAGGCAGGGCATTTTCTGATCCTGCCACCAGTTCCTGGGTGTTGGACCTCAGACAGATGGGGTCTGCTGGATCCTGGAGCTTGGAGGAGAGAATACAATGATCCCTTCTGGCTCAAGGATTTTTCATCATTCCCAGCAAGGCAGGAAGAAGGAGACCAGCTGTTCAGTGGCCACAACCCACACCACAGATTTATCACTCAAAGCAGCCTTGTATCCTCTGACCAAAAAATACCAGCCCAAGGCCTGATCAGCAGCTGCAGACCCTGATGTTCAAAGGGCTGGTGCCCAAATGTGGTGGGACGTGACACTGGGTGTTTTTCTCCTTTGTGCGATGAGAGACTGTGACTATCAGATGAGTCTTGGTCATACTGTGGGCAGTCTCAGGTCAGACAGGCCCTTGACCCACCTGTGACAATTTTCTCTGGTGGAACTTCCAAGCTGGTGGCCCCACAAGAGGCCGTGCATGGAGAGCCATTTGCTTTTGCTCCCTGGCCAAAGCTGGGCTGAAAATAACTCTGGGCTTTGTGTGATGCAAACTCAGCAGCAGCCCCCAGAAATAGGCAGGACCAGTGGTGTGGTTGCACATACCTCTGTGGGGCAGGGCTGGCCTAAAATAAGGGCTGACCAGCACAAGAAAATGACCTACTGGAAATAGCCTGGCCCTGCTCTGCGCAGGCCCCATTTCCACCTGTGTAACGAGGTGTAAAACATTCCCCAGTCGAAACATTAACTTGTTTATATGCTGTCTCTGACTAGGTGTAAATACTTACTCAAGGCACGGACAAGGGGAAAAAAAAAAAAAAGCTTTAAATGCTTTAACATTCAGGAAAAGTACTGTGTGTACCAGGAGTTTCAGCGATCACTTTGGGAGAGCCAAGTGCCTGAGCAAATTAGCCTTGGATCTGAACAACCTTGCAAACGGCTGTCTGAGAGTGAGCAAATACCATGTTATTAAAGACAAATGAAAGTAGCAATTCAGCTGAAGAAGACAAAGAGTTTTGCTCATGTAGATGCTCAATAATTTTTTTTCCTGCGAGCGCTTCTGCGATCAAAGCTGATAAGAGCCAAGCCTCCTTTATATTCATCGGCCTCCAAACGATTATTTAGTGAAGGTCTGATGCAAATTGCACGTGTCACAGTCCCCACCGCTATCTGGAGCCCATGATTCATTTCAGCCTGAAGATTATGGTGCAGTGTGAGGCTTGTTTGTTCAAGAAATGCTCCTGCTCTAACCTTCTCGGAGGGCTCCATTAAACACAGCACTTCCCACTTTGGCAAGAACGTGTCTCCTATTTCCAATAAACACAACAGCAAATTAGGTAGGGAGAGGGACCCAAGGAAAACAAACACGCTTGGAACAGAGACTGGAATTTCTGCAGCCTTTGAAATTCAGGGGAGTTTTTGCAGCTGGGGAACACAACACCAGGCAAGGACCATCTCACATCATTGTGCCAGGCACCTGTGAAATCTAAGGCCAAGGTGCTGTGCCACAGCAGAGTTACTCCCCCCATGAGCCCAGATTGCTCTGGATGTAGCCAGAAGCCCATGAAAACTTGTGCAAATGTGTTCCATAGAGCTTTGGATCCCTCTGGGATATGATAAAAATTTTCTTTCACAGGATAATAAAAAGAAAACATGCTGCCTACTTTCCCTTCCATGTGTTTTCTCCCTGAACCTACTGCCAAGGGAATGATTTCTGTCCACCTGAGTCCTAAAGCCTTCCTACATCAGCACAGATAGGGTCTGGCTGTCATTACACAGAGCCTTGCCCCTGAAGCATTTGCCCAGGGGTCAAAGAAGGCACGTCTAGGCTGGTGTGGAGCAGAGCATCCAAAGCCCCGTGTGCTCCCAGGAAAGCTGTGCAGCCCCAGTTCCCTGGTGGGCTGCCTGAGAAGCCAGGTGCAGTGAGGTTGTTCAACATGGACTCTGTGCTCTGTAGCTGTGGCCTTTGCAGAGTTCCCCAAGGCTGTTGTGTTGCTGTTCTCCTCCAAGGCTCCTCCTGCCTACCTGACTCCTGCATGGATTGGCACCATGGGCCTGGGTCTTGCCATGGGAGCTGCAGGAGCTTGGGCTGCAGGCTTCACTGACACTGCTCCTCTGGTGGTGCTGCTCAGAGCCCGACTCCTCCGAGTGGATCTGGTGCTGAGCCCTCACTCCCATCAGCCCTGAATTTCCAGCTGAAGCAATCTCTGCATGGAGCCTGCTGTGCTCTGGCTCTTGAGATAGCTAATCTTGCCTGGGACTCCTCCTAGCAACAAATATGTTTGTGCCCAACGTGATAGTAAACACGAGAGGTGGAGTGAAAAGCACGCAGAGCCAAGAGAGCCGAAGGAAGGGGCTCCCTATCTTGAACAGAGTAGCTGGCTTGGTTTCTCTTTTTTTAAGCTTGGGCTGATTTCATGAGGAGAACAAGGCATCAGATATTTCCCTTTCCTTGTCTAAGTGCGTCAGATCTTTAAGTCTCCATCAGCTCTGCCAGAGGCAGTGGTGGCTGCCATGGCCAAGGGGGGAGTGTGGTGCATGCAGCAAACACACAGAATTCCTCTCACCACTTTGCACACTGTCAGGATCCTGCACCTGTATTTAATCAATCCTAATTCTGCAGCTTTTTTGATGTGGAAGGGCCAGAAGCTGGAATCGCTCCCTTTCTATGTACCCTAGTCTGAGTATATGGCAATATTTGCTATACATTTTACTTATTACATATATAGAGATGTGAACATCTGAAGTGCAAAGCTGTGATTTATGTTTCCAGCACAGCTGGATCTGAAAAACAGAGTATGCAGCACACGCTGTCAAACCCAGGCTCCCAAAGTCCAGCCTCGGAGCTCTGTGCTGATGAAGTTGTGGCCAATCCATCAAGATTAAAGAGGGTCAAGGTCAGATTTACACCCACTGGGTCCAATCAATAGCCAGCTAAGACCATTGATTTCATGGCTGTTCAGCAGAGTGGGATCTCAGAGGCATTGGAGTGGCAGGTTCTCTCTTGCACTCATTGCACCAAGTGACTCAGGGATCTGCATTTTGATGGCAAAGCTGCTTTCCTTCAGTCTTCTTCAGGAACTGCATCCCAGGAAGCACGGTGTCCCTGACCATGGCAGGGGTGATCTTTAAGGTGCCTTCTAACCCAAACCATTCTGTGATTCTGTGAAGAAATATAAACCAGACTCCAATAAGATGAACCCACAAGCTCTCTGGCCTTCACCCAGCTTCTTCCCTGCCTGCCCTGCAATGATGACAGCAGCAGATCTCCATGAGGTTTTGTGGGCACCTGATCCTCTTCCACTGCTCACACCAGGCAGCCCAGATCTTTTCTTCAAGGCAGGGACGCTCTTCAGGGTTTAGCTGAGCCAGTTCAACTCATGACATTGGAAAAAAACCTATTCTTGTGGGTTTTTTTTCCTGGCAAAGTTAGTTTTCTCCCTGAAGCCACTCACAGAGGAGTCCAGCAGCCACAAGGGAAGAGGGAGGACAGCAGAGCTAGGAGTGAGGGAGAGGAGAGCGAGAGGGATGGGAAAAGAAGCAGGACCTTTGTCTCCTCCCTGGGTCCCAGGTAATGGCACTTGAAAGTGATTTCTATCCGTGTTCAACATGGGAATACTCACTCCAAGCTACTTCAGCTCTTCAGGCTGTGGGGAGAAGAGTTGTTCTCTTGCCCCATTAATAAGAAGCTCCCTTTGGCTGCTGCCATGCTGGCACTGCTCCTTGGGCCCAGCTGGTCTTGTCCCCACACAGAGCTGGCCCTGGCACTGCCCCAGGTCTCAGCCATCAGATTTCCCATGGGAGAGGACAGATGTCCATTACTAACTCTGCTTCTGCCTGCCATGAACCACAGAGTCACATGTAGGTGCTGGGTGACGGTGAGGAAAGAAGGGCACAGCACCAAGCCTCCAATCCTCTAACCAGCAAGGAAAACTCTCTAACCAGCTCCAGGCTGCCTCCCATTTCCGACTGGAAAATCTCCTCACCGTTCCTTCTCCTCTTTGATCATTAGACCTCAAGCTCCCATGACTTGCAGCTCAGTCTCTGGTAATTCACAGCCACATCTCCCCCCCACCCCACCCAAGTCCCTCCTCCTCTGGATGTTTTGTCATTAAAAATCTTTCTAACTTTTGGCTAATTGGCAGAGGTTATGTGCATGCTTCAGAAAAGGAGTAAATCATTATAACCTCATGCCTCTGTAGTCAATTATAGATTGTTTTCCCAGCTCAGCTGATTTGGCAGGCAGTGGCATTGCAGTAAAAAATGAAAGCCTTGAGCCAGCGTGCCTGACGTCTTTGCTCGAGAGCAGCTCAAACCAGAACCCTGCACCTCAGCCCGCACCCCAGGCTGGAGAGGGATGAGTTTGGATGTCAGCCTGTCCCAGGACTGTGCAGTTTGGGCGAGTCTCTTATTCATTCATTTGTTCCCTTTTGCCCAGGTCAGAGACACGGCTTCTCCAATACCACCAGGCTGATTCCAGCACGTGGGTCAGTCCCTTCAGACCATCTCTGCAGCAGGGGATGTTCAGGTGCATCCTCACCACTGCTTTCCTCCAATTCCTCTCCTTGGCCCTCAGTTTTCCTAGCCTGGTGCAGAGGGGAGATTCCCTCCCACCTGGGTCTGCATCGACCTTTGTGTCCGAGAATAAATGTTTGAGGAACATCTGGGATTCGTGTTCACAAAGATTCTTGTTACCTCACATACTTCAAGAATTATTTTACAAGAGCGCTGAAATTTCTTGGCTGGACACCTCCAGTGACTGTGCAGGGGCACAAACCCCAGAGAACCAACAATGCACTGAAGTGTCTGAGTGTCCCTTTGGCCACTGCCACTAAACAGAAGCTGAACTATTCCTTTACTCTTCAGGAACTTGAGAAAAACAAGGTGTTTGTCCAAAAGGCAGGACTCTGGAGCACGTGCCAGGACATCACTAGGCAATGTCCAAGTGCTCTGTTTACCAGCCCACCACCTGCCAGGGCAGTGCTGATTGTGCAGCCGGTCAGGGAGTGACAGAGGGAAGCACTTTGGGAGGCTGCTCAAACCCAGGGCAGCCAGGCAGCGCCTTCCCGACCATCTGCTGTGGAGTTGAGCCTGGTGCAGCACAGAACTGCAGCTGCCCCTCTGGTGGGTTGGGATAAACCAGGGTTTCCAGCCTGTTTTGCTCCATGATGGCTTTTACAAGTCAGCTTTTGCTTTCACATCGCATCCTGAGTGTTGTCTGAGCTGGCAAAGCACCCACCTTGCATTTCCCCCTCACACCCCCATGGAAAGGGCTGGATCACATTTTGGGGCTTCCTGGGGCACTTCACCAAGGCAGTGCTGGATCACCAGGTTGTCTTGGTGCCACAGAAGAAGTTTCTGGGTGGGCTGGGCCTGAGGCTGCATGGTGAAACCTGAAGAACAGAATTCACAGTAGGTCTCAGAGGTTCCTGTGGTTGACATCTTCCAGTTAAGACGGACAAGCCGCAAAATGGCTCCTAACCCAGGATCTCCTGCTGCTTTTGCTGATCTTATAAATGAAAAACCTGAATTTTCTGCTTGGCTCTGAAAAAGGTGTATGTCCTTCACCCTACTTGAGGTTCAAGATTTTCATTGGCATAGAAGACCCAAGGGCTCCAGCCATTTGGCAAAGTGCTAAAAGTGCCTCTAGCCCCTGGAAAAGGACCAAACCCAGGTCTCTGAGGCTGTTTGGGAGCAACCATTTGCTCCATAATAGGAGTAAAGAATTAAGGAGTTTGGTCCACTTGTCTTATCCAACAGAAAATTACAAGGCATTGAATATCTTAATATTGATCTGTCTGCCAGTATCTGTGCAGGAAACAGGTTTTGGAGGACAGGTAGCCCTTGCTGGGCGGTGACCAGAGGGTGAGAGGAAGAGCCAGAAAAATTGGAAGCAGAAATGAAGTACAATTTTTAACAGCACGGGTGATTAACCAGTGAAAGTGCTTCCTTACAACTGCACATGAAGCCTTTAAATCACGCCTGGATGTTTTTCTGGCTGATAAACTGTAACTCAGCCAGAGGTGATGAGCCTTTTGAAGGCATTCCCAGATAAAAGGCCTGAGCAGGAAGAGGTGATGGGATGCAAAGAGCAGCTCCATCTGCTGCTCCTGGTCCCAAACATGGAGAAGAGCAGACCACTCTGGGTTGCTTCCACAGTCAACGAGCCCAGCATGGGTTTCTTCTCCTAAATCTATCACCCAGTTTAGGGGAGAAAAACCTCATCCTAGAAGTGTCTATTTTTCTTCACTAATCATAAAGTGAGTCTGGGGCCGATGGATCCGAGGCACACGGCAGCTTTGGGTGTCTGATGTTGAGGGAGGTGCATCCTGTGTGTGCCAGGAGCACGTGGCTCTGCCACAAGGTGGGTTTTGTCCTCTCCTCCCCCTCAATTCCATCCTTTCTCTGAGGTTTTCAATCTCCTCTTCTGAAGGGCTTTGAAGAAAGTCTTCCTTTGCAAAGGCACTTGGCGAGGCCCTGAGCTCAGTTTGGGATTTTTCCTGTAGGACAGCAATGTCCTAATAATATCCTCGGCACAAAGCACAGGGACACTTCAGGAGGAAAGGAACATGAGGTTCTGCTCTCTCTTATTCAAACACTTCTAAATTGCAGTGCCAGTTTTTTTACCAAACCTTTTTTTAGGGGAAAAAAGGAAATACAGCTATCCAGAAATGCTGTGCAGATTTGCGTCAGCTTTTGTTGAATTGTCTAAAATAACAATAATTTAAAAAAAAAAAAAAGAGTCTGCCAGAATTGTGTTCGGTAAAATCTGATGTTTGCCTTTCAGGATTATAAAATCAAGAAAAAATATTTCACTTACAATTAGTTTCTTGGTTTCAGTGTTTTCCTAATTCTAGCTTTTACAAGTGTTTCAAATCTTTCAAAGCCAAAAAAACTTCCTTAGTTCCCAGCTGAAAGAAATGCTTTCTTCAGCAAGATTTTTTCCTTATTAATTGATTGATTGTCTTCAAATTTTTCTGAGAATTGCATTTCTGGTCAGCTTAAATCTGAACTTTCAGTGAACTATACCAGTCACTGAGCTGCTTTATCAGCTTAATTAGTTAACGAAGTGCTTGTTATCAGTACTACAGATTTCTTTGACCCGAATTCCTCACACCTAGAAATGTAAATAATTCCCCCCCTCCAAAATAATTCCTGAAAAAATCACATTGACTGATTCACTTTAAACACACCTAATGGGTTCTGTTTCTTGGCCAGTTAATATTGATTTATTTTGGGCAGTAATTAACCACTCTGTGAGTAAGGAATGTTTTATTTTTTGTCTGTGACAATATGCAGTTGTAAAGAGGGATCGATACTGATCCAGCCAAACCCCACTGCACTGAGAAATTGCTGCTGTTTGCATTTATTATTTATACTGTTTCGGAGTTACACGAGTGCATTGTGTGCCAGCGCATTGTTGATTTAAAAGTGATAAAAGATCCAGTTAATTTATGGATTTTGGTGAACTTCCTCTCCCTGCAGAGCACATGTGCACTTATCACAGTGGTGAGCACAGCCCAAGCCTCCTCCTGGCCCTGGTGGGGCCTGACCTGCTCTGATTTTCAGCAAAAACTCTACTGGGCTGGACTCGATGATCTCAGAGGCCTTTTCCAACCTTGATGATTTTATGGTCCTACGAACCCAAACCACTCCATTTTCCCCACCTCAGCACCTCCCCCCAGCCTGCCCTGCAACTGCAGCACCCAAAAATCAGCTTTTGGGGCAGTGGGGAGGCTTGGACCTGATGTGGCTGGAGTTTTTCTGCCCTGGTACCACTATATCTGGGTGACACTGGAGTGACAGAGCTCTGCTCACCCCTGCACCTCGGGAAAACCAAGCAGGCAAGCACCGTATATCCTTGAAAAACCCCTATGACCTAGAGGGCAAGAGCCACGCATCCTACAGGAGCCTGTATAACCCAGCAGGAGAGCACTGTATATCCTAAAAAAAGCCCATATAAGCTATGAGGAAAGCACCATATAACCTAAAAAGAGCCCTTCTCATGACCCGGGGTACACACCCCTTTTTCACTCCCTTTTCTATGTCCGTGAGTTTTCTGCAGAGCACAGATTGCAGCAACTGCTGCTGTCAGGGAGCTTCTCCCTCCTAAGGAGATCTCCAAAGTAACTCCACATTACCTTCAGTGATAAAATACTCATAATTTTTTTTCTTTTCTTTAAATACAGCAGTTGGATGCTCTAATCCGATGGTATCAGGTGATTTAAGGTTGCAATTTTTTTTTTAAAGCCCCTCACATTATTTATTTATAGTGTTTTTGCTGCGTATTCCAGCTAGGAAAGATTTTGCCTGAGGGTTGATACAATAGCCTGCACAGTGTCTCACAAGCAGGCAAACACAATAAGCAGGCAGACACAAGAGTAAACTCTTGCCACATATTTTCCTCCTCATATTTTAGTGTTGTGGGATTAGAGTGTTTATGTTAGATTTGTTCTCTGTTATTTTCTTCTCTGTGCATGGTGATTGGAGAGCTGCAGTGTGACTCAAGCACAAAATATATCCTTTAAAACTTACCTTCCACCCATGGCCTCATGCAGTGCCTGCTCAAAATCCCCAGCTCCTGGAGCCTGGTGATTATTTATCAGTTTAAGGACTTTTTTCCCTTCTTAAATCAAAAAAAAAAAAAAGTTTCTCTCCCTCGTGACTGGAGAAAGCTGCTTGAGAGAAACTCATCTGTGAAAACAACTAACACGCACGGTCTTTAAAACCCTGTGGTTTTTTTTTCCAAATCCAGTCTCATGATTTTTCCATGTTGGCTGCGGAGAGGGAGATCTGCCTCGTGATCCTTGGTTCTTGTTAGTGGCACTGTCACGATTGTCACGTGTGGGAATGTGCAGCTCCAACACAAAGCACCGCTGCAGCATCCCTTGTCTTCCTCCACAGGGCTGGGATGAGCCAGGAATCCCCATGGGAATCTTGGTGAATCCAGGGGGATCCACGGCATGGGGCAGCCACCTGTGGAAGTCAAGCCATGGCTCACCAGAAGTTTGAGTTAAACGATGGGGTTTTGGCACTTGGGAAGTTGTGTGTGTTCAATATGTTTAATTAACACTCCTCTGTTCATCTGGGATAATTATATCAATATCAGAGTTAATTACAAGTAATATTTATAGTGTCACACTAAGCTATGGATGTGTTTAGAAATAAAACGAAGTAATTCTTAATTTACCAGAAATGTAGAAGGGAAAAAAAAGAAACATGACAGTGATCTAAGAGTTATGAAAAAATATGCCTAAAAATACATCCAGAAACTGGAATTGTTGTATGGAGGAAATATCAACATAATGTCATTTTTCTTAAAAATACCAGAAAAGCCTCAGAATAGCAGAACTTTTTGCAAGTAAATGTGGGAGGCCTGAAGTGAGACATTCCAGAACTTGGGGGTTTGCCTCAGTTTACACAGGTGGGGAGTGCACAGAAAAGGTGAAGAAGGGAGCAGTGAAAAACTGTATAGAATTCCTCAACCAAAGGAAATGTTTCTGAGTACCTCGAGCTGCATGGAAACAAGAGAAAAGTTTCTCATGGATGAGTTCTGCTAAAATTTCCAAGCCCTTGCAGGTGACTTGGATCCCAACAAAATCTCCCCATCCTATGGAAGATTTTTTGTTTTCAGAAGCCACCCACCTTCATCCACAGCTTGCAAGTCCCTCCTGTGATGGTTACGTGGTGCCCTTGGCCAAACTGCTCTTTGTGTGTCCCTGTTGGGCTGCCTTGACCCCCCCAGTGCCACAGCAGTGCCACCACCCTCCTCTCCATCTACCAACCCTGAGAGCTGCTGCCTGGGCATCCCAGCCCAGGAGAACCTTGGTTTGTCCCTGGAGAGCAGAGGAGAACTCAGGGGATGCAGCACCCAAGGCTTGCAGTCTGGGAGCAAAAGGCCAAACCCTTCCCCACGGGCAGATTTCGTGGAGCAAAATTTTTAGTGGAAAAAGTTTAGGAAATAAGAGCTTTGAAGTCAGCGGGAGTGATTTACACCATCATGTGGCCTTACTTGTAATCCAGACAGCATGAAAAATAGATAACTGGAGTGGCTTGGTTGCTTTTTTTATAGGCAGATCAACTGTTATTACTGGAAAAAGTGAACAAAGGTTCAGGGGCACAAGGACATCTTCAGCCTTCAAAGTCTGAAACGTTTCTTTAATTTCTTCAGCTGTTTCAGATAAACAATTCCAATGTTCGAGATATTCAAATATCCAACATTTAAATAATAACATTTCAGTTATAAATAAAACTATGTACAGTGTATATTCTATTTCTGTGGAATTTAATTATAAACCCAAAATATTATTTATATTTATATTATCAGAAAACAAACATTCCTTATTAAAAAAATAAAAATGCACACACCCACACAGACCCCTAGGTACAAGTTGTCCATGTTTTTCCTTCTGGATCAAAGAGCTTTAAAAACTTTGGGGTCCAACCTTGGGGGTGTCCATCATCAACCTCCTTTGAAGCTCTTGAGGACTGAGGACACCTGAATTCCTGCAGGAAAAGTCTCTGAAAGTTTCTGGACCTCAGTTACAGAGGGAAAATGGAATAACTTAGGAGTACTCAGCCGCTGGGTCAAAGTCACTTTGCAGTTTGTTGAAATGAAGAAAAAAGGAAAGAAATAAAATCTGGGGAATTGTTTTTATTGTTAACTCCTGTCTTCGAAATGCTGTGGCAATAACAAAGGCATCCTCCAGCACACAAAGGAGAAGAAGTAAAGGTTAAAGCTGGGTGGAACTTTATCATTTTTTAAAAAATCTTTTTACTTTAATTGCCAGTTGTGATGGCAGGGAAAAAAAATATGTAAAAAGCTAGAATAGCTAAAAATAGGTCAGATAAAAGGCAGCATATCTAGCCATAAATTATCCAGAGCCCAATAAAAGCTCAGTGAATGAGACAGTGGAATGTGTGGGGGCATGAAGACATAATGATATTAAATTAGAGCTTGCCTTCCAAACTGAAGAGGGCTGTGAATTACTCTCATTTAAGAGCCTTGCAGTAATCGATAGCAGCTTTCGCTGCCTGTGGACAAAAATCTCATGAATCTCCTTTTATTCTGAGTGGCTGTGCAGGAGGAGCAGACCATGGATCCTTCAGGAAAGGCAGGTGGAGGGGGTCCCCAGGCCGCTGTGATCCCAGCAGTGCCTGGACTCTCCATTCCAGCTCGGATTTGCTCCTCCTTCCCACCCCCGCTCCCAGAGGGTGCTAAACGCTGCCTCTGCTAATTGCTGTGCCATCAAACTTAAGAGCTAAACCACTGCCAAGCTGGGCTCCCTTTGGAGGAATTAAATCTCCTCGAAATCCTCTGCCCACACCGTGTGCTCCCTCCGGCTGGAAAACGTCCCCGTAGTGTAACATGGAGTCCGAGGCTTCTCCTGGTGTTTAGACCAGTGCAGTCCTAACACGAAGGAACAACACGGTTTTCCTACACATAGTTTGGTGATCTTCCAGTGAGTTGCCAAAGAATCCAAATTTTTCATGTCTGCACCCACCTGAGTTCACCAGAGAACCTTCTCATGAACCCCATTCCTTTCCACACAGGTACCATTTGTACATGGGTATGATTTCCATGCTTAGAAGTTTCCCAAACTTGCCAAGAAGTGCTGGTGCCTTGACTTTTGGGGTGGGGTGCAGTAGTGTGAGAGACATCTGTGGGCACACAAGGCCTGCAGAACCCATCATCCCATAGTCAAGGCTTACTACAGGCCACAAAACTCTCCCTAACCCCCTCTCAACACGCTGAAGACCAAAAATAAAAGTAAAATGTGCCACAGGAAGAGAGGAAGGCACACAAGGGGCATGTCCTTTGTCCTAAGTCATAAAATCATTGGATCACTTAGGTTGGAAAAGAACCCCAAGGTCATCAAGTCCAGCACCATCCTGTTCACCACTCAACCCTGTCCCCAAGTGCCACATCCACACAGCTTTTGAGCACTTCCAGGGATGGTGATTCTACCACTTTCCTGGGCAGCCTGTTCCAAGGCCTGACCACCCTTTCAGTGGAGAAGTTTTTCCTTATATCCAATCTAAACCTCCCCTGGCACAACTTGAGCCCCAGAGAGACTCATTAAATGCCTTCCAGAGGGAGCTGCAGAATGAGCCATGCCTCCTACTAATGGGAAAAGGTGACAAATGGCAGCAATCCCAGTAAAGCCCCAGGACGAGCCAAGCTGCACTGCCTTCCTGGGATATTTGCACTGCCTCTTGTGTGTTAATAATTAACAGGAATCTGCTTCCAGGGCCATTACCTTGGGCACGTGCTCATCTTCCTGGTAGGTTTAGGAAACAAGCCCTCAGCACAGATGGACATGATCCTCGAAGGCCCAGATGGACGTGATCCTCGGAGGAGATGAGTAAGGAAAGGGCTCAGCTTGGCCATGAGAAGGAAAACAAACACTTGCTTTTGGCAATGGCAGTGAGCAAAGGCGTTATCAGGAGCGTTATCAGGATCTCGGGAAGGAAATTGCCCTGCCGTGCCCAACATCCCTTGTCCGTCAGGGGTTTTCTCAGCCCTCAGTGTGAGAAAGCAGAGGCCCACGGTTATCTGCATTCCTCTCATTCCACCAACAAAGTCTCCCTGCGGTTCATTTCCTCCAGAAAGGTATTAAGGAATATTAAGGGGATAGGAATCTGCTCATTAAGGACAAGTCCGGCAGATCCCTCGCTCGCAGAGGAAAGACTGCAGGGCTTAATTTACCCAATTGTTGATGATTGATTAGCAAGGCCATTTTAAAATGCTTTTGATCCCCAAGTCCCCTCATTACAATCATGGCTGGGGCTGAAGCCCTGGACTGTTCCAAAATAATCTGGGAAGCTGAGGGAACTTTTAACAAGTTTTTATTAATATTCCAATCAATAAGCACAAAGGGGCGGATGGAAGAAAGACATTTCGCCGGATTGCATCCACCTTGCCAGGTTTTCCACAGGCTCCGACGGCTCCTCAGGGCTGCTGGTGCTTCCCACAGCTGCAGTCTGGGTGTGCAAGAGGCCCTGTGCACGTGTGCCTGCTCACGGGGGCCTGTGCAGCTGCAGCAGTTGTGCAAACACGCTTTGGATCTGCCAAGGCTGTCACGGCTGCTAGGGTGTTGGGAATGTGTCTGGAGCACTGGGCTGCAAGGGAAGCACACACGTGCCAAGGCAGGCAGGGCTCTGGGATACACAGAGGCCTCCAGGTCATGCTGGTTTTAAATGAGGCTTTTCATCTGATGTGCTAAAATTTTACGCCTCTCGCAGTGAGAAGGTGGAGAAGCTCAGAAACTGCTGACCAGCCCAAGGAGAGCCTGTTCTCGAAGAGAAATGTCTTTTCTCCAGCCTGAGTCCTTAGTCAGGCAACAAGCATTTCAGTGAGAGGAGAACATTTCAGAGGGTGGAGAACAGGACGGGTCCTGCCACAGGAGGCAGAGAAAAGGCCGGGAGCTTGGCATGGAAGATTAAAGAAAGAGAAACCCCACATAAAGCTGTCCCTGGCATGTGCCTTGTGCCTCAGGCCATCCCTAGTCTGATCCCATACCTGCCTCTGAATTTGCATCCAGACAACCTCCAGATCTGACTCCAAAATTATGCATTTGAAGGCTGGTTGGAGTCTGGTCTACTCAGGAGACATGTGTGGTGCTGATTTGGACTTGGGTCTCCAGAGACTTGTTTGGCTGCAAAGTGATCACAGGTAACTCCTCAGACACCGCCGACCACGTGAGACACGCTGAGATCTGCTGATGAGAAGCCTTTTGTAGAGAGAAGGCATTCAAATCATTATGAATCAAGGTCTCACATCTTCCCATCTGCTTCTGGTTCTCAGCCCAGCTCCCAGGTGGCAGTGACCTGTTCATTCCCACCCACAGCAGCCCTCTGGGCTCCAGTGCCCACCAGTGTGAGCGTGGAGTGGATCCCTCCCGAGATGTGTGTGCAGCTCTGCCCTGTTGATTCACACAGGTAAAGGTGGAGATAGTTCAGAAATCAGAGATTGCATCCCACTCACCTCTCCTTAGGTGGCTCCAGCACCAATGTCTGTCTCTGAACTCATTGGCCCAGGTCCCTCCTTCAGTCAGTGGACTGAAACAGGCACTTTTAAGATGTGATTCATCTGCTCTGGTTTAGATGCCAGCTCCAGGATGAATTGTGTGCTAGTCTCCATTGCCCAGACTGGTTAGACAGATCTGAATTGTAAAAAAAATAAGAATGTTCAGGTTGGAAGGCTTAGAGGTAGACATCCATAAAGGAGATAAACCAAACAAGATGCTTCCTAGCACAGGCATGTGGAAATGTTTCCTGCAGCTGGAGATTGGCAGGGTCTGCTTAGGACCAGAGGACCTTTCTCAACAGAGATTCCCTTGAAGAATATGAAAAACGAACCCCACATTTGCTGGGCACAGTCACCTGCAGAGTGAGGAACAACTACACCTGGAGCCCCATGACTGCAATGCAGTGACCAAATTACCCGAATTTAGGTCCTTGGTTGTGGTGACAGCGTAGGCAAAGCCACGATACTCCTCAGAAGGAAATCACTGCCCTGCTCTTGGTGGCTCCTCTCAGCCTGAGGAAGGCAACACCTTCCCTGTGCCATGGGAGAGATGTGAGCTGTGCTCCTGGGTTGCTTGTGCTTTCCTGGTGGTCTGTCCACGAACACCTCCCTCCTGGAATGACCTGTTGGCAGCCAAGGCAAAGAAACATAGAAGTGGCCATGTCTGACAGGGATGTGGTGGCCCCAGAGGAAATTTCAGACAGCCACGTCAGACCTGAATTTGTTGTCATGCTTGTTTTTGAAGCTTGTCAAAATTTTAGCAGCAGACATTAACGCTAACACGACTTTTAATGCTGACATAATTTTAAAGGACTCAGTGTCTAAGAGCTGAATCCCAACATGCACAGCAAGGACACTAAAGCTCAAATATCAAGGTACCAATCATGTTCTTGTAGCTATAGTGACTAAAGTCACTGTAAAAACATACAGTAGCCTTTGTACGAGCAGAAAATGGGAAGCAGAAGAAATGCAGTTCTGAAAATCGTCAGCAAGTTCTTTTTGCTCAGAAAGAAGTGCAGTTAAACAGAACAAGGAAAGGGCAGGACATTCAACCCTAAGGTCAATTCTCCTTCAGACTTCATCAAGTGTTGCATGTCTCTGGTGAATGTGGCATTTTAGGTACCATTGACCAGACACAAAAGAAAACACACCTCCAGCTCTCCTTGGTAGACCCATGAAGTTTGTTGCTTTTCTTCCATTTCCCTGGGGTCAGGCAATTAACAGGCCCTTCAAGGTTCCATTTTTTGGGGAAAAGTATGTTTTAGGTTCCTGTGGTGATGAAGAAAAGGGTCAGCATTGAAGATTCAGAAAGACCACTCTTGATCAATGTGAACACCCAGCTTTCCTGAGGGTGGATGGGATTGGAGCAATCATTTTAAATGGTGGAGTTGGTAATTCTGGACCAGCACTGCCCAAATCAGCATCCTGTTCCCCCCATCACTCAGCAGGTCTATACAGGCAGGTGACTTAAAGGGAAGAAAAGGTCAGGTTTGAGCTGGGAACGCACAGATAAAGGCAGACCTGAGGAAGACAGTCACTGCAGCTTCCTCTGTGCCCGTGACAGCCCCATAGTGAGTTGTGAGGGCAAACACATCACATGCTGTCAGGTGCTCTGGAAAGCACTCTGAGCAAGACGAGCTGATTGACTATCAACAGGCTGACTGCTCTCTCTGACCTGCTTTTCAGCGTGATCTCTCACCAAAACACTATTTTATCTTCTTTTCAGCTCAGAAAGCTGATTCTGTCCTTCCTTGTGTGAAGCTCAGCTCTCAGCCCCAGCTGGATGTCCTGAGCACTCATTTTAGGTGACTGAGAGACAAGTTATGCTGCAACATTTCTCCATGGCACAGACACACGGGATGCACTTATCCAGCTGGACAGCAAGTGAAAATCCCAGACTGCTTTTAAATATCGAGGTGATGTCTACAAGCTACATTAATTCTGGGACAAAATCTGCCCTGTGAGACTCATGGGCAATGTCCATTTTCAGTATCCTCTCTATTCTGGTGGGATTTACCTCACCCTACATATCACTGCAAAATCCATCACTCACAAGTTGCATCCCAGGACATCTCAGGTCACAGTTAGTGCCAAAGTCAGGAAACCTCTGGCTATGTTTTCTTCAGCATTTAGGTTAGGAAGGGAGTTGTAAGATGAATGTTACTCAAGAGAAGGATCCCGTTATCCTGTGCTGGCTGCACATTTGTAAAGAGAATCTTCTCCTGACCCAAGGAACCCTCTGGAAAAAAGGAGAGTGTATCATCCAGAGTGACAAACAAGATGCAAGGCAGGACACAGCCTCTGGACTTTGGTCCTGCCAAGTTCAGATCCTCTGCAGATCTTCCCACGTTTGCTCCTCTGAACCTGAAATCCTGCCCTGCCTGTGACCTCGGCAAGGAGCTGGATCCAAATGTGCCTCAGTTCCCTCTCTGCAGGACCAGGGGCACCGGCACTTGTTTGTGCCCCTGAAGCTCTCCAAGCGCTTGCAAATTGTTCAGACGCCAAGCATGACCCAAACAAACTGAGCTGGGGGTTGTGTAAACTATCTACGCACATAAATCGGGACATTTAAGAGGGGAAGAGGAAGGTTTTGTTTGTGTATTTTTTTATTACAGGGTATAAACAGGCAAATAAATAATTTACCATGTGACCCATGTTTTAAGGCAGCCCAAATCCATTCCTGCTGTGTCTTTCAGAGCCCTATTCAAAGTCAGAGACACGCAAGGGAGCAGCCATACATTTATTTTATTGCTCTGCAATAAGCAAACAAGCTCAAATGAGTTGAAAGCAAGGATGGGAAAGAATGTGGCCGTTCTCTTCTCCCAGGTCCTAGGAGGAATGTCTCTGTGATTCTGGACTGGGGTTCATCTCAACAGCCTTTAGATGGCCACATCGTGGATGTCTCCTAAAGGACTGGTCATGGAAGGCTCCCTTTGTGGAGAGGAGGGGTCATTTCTACAGCAGGAATCACCTGATCTTGTCTTAACCCTTTTAGATGATCAGATGAGCATCATCTCCTGTCTTCTGGGGAAAGCTGCAGCAGGGCCATGGACTGGCACTGTTTGTGGGCTGGGACAAGAGGCTCAGAGGGGAGGACAGGCTTCTGCTTGTTGTCACATAGCTCCAAAATCACTGAACTGGACTCCTGGGGACTGCAGGTTTAAGAGAATTATATTTCAGCACACACAGAGGTAGTGCCAGATTTGTGCAAGAGGCAACCAGAGAAAGCAGGGTCTTTAAATATGCTTTTAAAGGTGGTGGGAATGGAGATGCAACCTGGAAAGGTGGTTGAGAAGATTTTTGTTGGATCATTTGGTCTCCTGCCCCTGGAACTACCCTGGGATCCATCTGGATTAGTCAACAGAGTTCCCAATGAGGGTTCAGCTCATCACCACCACAAGTTGGGGTTGCATCATTTCAGCCCCAAACCAATCCTGAGACAGGGTAACAAACTAGAAACACCTAATTTCCTGCTCTGAGCCATACCAAGAAGAAAGGGATGCTTGGACATAGACCCTTAAAGCTGTTAATGCAGCGTTTCGCTCAGCATTGGTATTTGTGTAAAATTGCCCATCAGCTTCCCAGGGTGTCTCAGCATCACAAAACCTAAGCTTTTCTTAACTATATTATGGAAAACAGTGTCCCTTCCCTTCCACCTCTGATTTATCACCTGGAATTTGCTGCTCTAGAAAGGATACAAAACTAAAGCCACAAAACAGGTAGGAGTTGTCTCTGGAAAACCCAAGCTCGTCATGTCAAACGTCTGGGGTAGTGTTGCAAGGAAACTCAGTGAAATACAGGGAAGGGAAAAGCCCTGTTCGTGTTTCAGTAGGTCACAAGGTGCAATAAATGACCATATTACTGAATGCAAATATGTACTCTGGATCAGTGGACTGGCTCTTGGAGTTTGGTTATTCAGTTACAGAGCAATGGTTCTTGCTGTTGCCTTTCCAACAGACTTCTGAAAGAAGATCTTGATCTTTTAATTTAGACCAGATATGTCTCTTTTTAGGAAAAGAAAGTCCATGGTATCTGTGGTGCGTGGCACCGCCAAACCTATTTTGTACAAATCCTCTCATTCATCAAGAAGAGGGGACCAGAGCCTGGCAGGAGAGTGGATGGATGAGGTTTCCCATAAGATCTCTGACCTAAAGGTCAAAACTCTTTAGCCCGCTGTATTTTAGCAGCTGCAGAATTCAGCTTCCACCTAGATACAGCAAATGTTAGCATAGAACCACAGAATCATAGAAAAATCTGGTTGGAAGAGACCTCTGGAAATAATCCAATCCATCCCCCTGCTCAAAGCAGGGCCAACTTCAACAGTTGCTCATATCTTTACACTTCTTCAGCCTGTGTTCAGAAATAAGGTCTGTGAGTGAGTCTGCTCTCCTTCAGCAGGAACTGTGTAAAAATTCTGCTTTCCAAGACCTAATCCAGGGAGATCTTGGCAGCACAGCAGGCTGGGTGACTTTTCCCTATATATTTCCTCACCAGTATTCTAAATATCATCTGAATTCCAGCCCCACGACTTCAGTGGCAGCTATTTCCTTTTCCTCCATGTTAAAGCAGCTGATCGCCCTCCAAAGCCAGCCCAAAGCTCTCAGTGTCTCACCTCAAGCTGCCCAGAGTTTAATGCATTTTCTACACTTTGTGACATGTTTAGACCTGTGCTCATCCTCCATTTCCAGGCAAAGCTGGTGCATGCTGCAGCAAGAATTACATAAATAGTGACAGGTTGATATCCTCAGCACCTGATTTTTGTTCAGAATGATGGAAAAGGAACATCAGAGACTGAAAACATCAGATGTACTCTGAGGGAGAGGAGTGTGTAGTCCATCCTGTGGACTTGGCTTCTCTTATTGAAAGTTACAGCCCTGAGTCCATGGCCCTCCCTTTTTTCCCATGTTCACTCAGGTTTGAGCTAAAGATTATCCCCCATGGCTGCATCCCATGAGTAGCATCTATGGTCCTTCTCCTCCTTCTGTCTGAGAAGGAGAAGATAACATGCAGGGTGAAATGTGGGAGCACAGCTCACCAAAAGGCTGCAGCACAAAACCTCTCCTGCAGGTATCTCAGTCTTTTCAGGTACCTGAGGATGTGGTGGGTGAGAATACTCAGCTTACTCTGAGGGAAAAAAGCTGGGCTGGTTTTTGGTGTTAATGAAAACATTTTCCTGGCACAGCTGGAAGCAAAACCCTGAAAAGTTTGAGTCAATTCCTGAAACTTTGCTGACTCGGTCTTCTGGGTCCCATCAGCAAAGCTGGTCATAAAACCATGGAATCACAGAACATCCTGAGTTGGAAGGGACCCACAAGGATCATTGAGTCCAGCTCCTGGCCCTGCACAGGACAGCCCACAGAATCACACCCTGTGCCTGAGAGCATTGAGCTCTGGCAGCCTTGGGGCCATGACCATTCCCTGGGGACACAGTTCCAGTGCCCAAACACGCTCTGGGTGTGGAACCTTTTCCTGATATCCAACCTAAACCTCCCCTGACACAGCTGCAGCCATTCCCTCAGGTCCTGTCTCTGGTCACTGGAGAGCAGAGATCGGTACTTGACCTTCCTCTTCCCCCAGGAGGAAGCTGCAGACTGTGGTGAGGTCTCCTCTCAGTCCCCTCCAGGCTGAACAAGCCAAGTGACCTCAGCTGCTCCTCATATGGCTTCCCTTCTAGGCCTTCCACCATCTTCAAAGCCCTTAAACCCCCGATAATGCCTCAGACCAGGACTTGACCCATACTTGGCATTGTCTGTTCAAGGTCCTGCTAGAGTCATATCAGATAAACCCCTCTGCTTGTCCCCCTGCTCTAATTTATCAACATAACAACCTCATCGAGGAGAGACACATCCTCTGTTTTAATTCAGCAGCTGGTTCTGAGAACATCAGGGTCCCCAGCACCGCTGGATGTGGTGGGTGCTCTGAGGGGTTTGGGAGAAGCCCTTGGTGAAAGCAGCACCACCGTGGTTGGAACAAAGGCTCAACAGCAAAGCTCGTAACACACCATAAACGTCCCCCTCCAAACTCTGAATTAAACACCCACTCAGCTGAAACGTTTGAATGATGAATATTATCATCTGGGGGCAGTGGGGGGAGGGAGGGAAATCTAGGCAGCTTTATTTTTTCCAGCGCTACAGAAAGAATTTCCTTCCTCCTGCAGATGTGCAGCCGAGGCGCTGGAAACAGTTCCCCGTCAAGTTCGAGCAGCTGTACTCATGTGTCACCAGGCAATGAGACTCCAGGCCTGGGCTGTCAGCTCCACTATTGAAATTAATGGGCCAGACTCCTTACATTAGTGGAAAGCATCCCATTTAAATATATATGTGTTATGCTGGGTACATAAGGCAACTGCAAATCGGCAGCACGGAGGGAAGGGGAGCGGGTCGGGAGGAGGCAGGAGGGAGAGGGAAATGACAGGGTGTAAAAAGAGAAAATCCTGGAGAGGGAGAACACATCCTCAGGGGAAAGATATTAATTCGATGAAAGAAGTGTAAGGAAAGCCAAGAACTGATCAGATAGCACTGGAATGAGAGAGAGAGAGAGAGAGAGAGGAAGATAGTTACATGTATGGATAGATGGATGCATAGATATTTAAGATCTGTGCAAGAACAAGCTTGGTGTGGGACTGTATCAGTGCCCCAAACACCAAGGGTCACTTGGATCAAATACCTACAAGGGTCACAAAAGCTTCCAGCAGCAACAGCAAACTTCAAACCACAGAACAAACACAGTCCAGCAAGGGAATGAGCTTTTTTGTTTTTTCCCCTTCCTTACTTAGTATTCAGGAGGAGCAGCATTTTTCTGCAGCATCTAGAGAGAGTAAATAATCAGAACATGCTGCTGGAGGAGCTGGGAAGGGGCCAGGGGACATGGGTGTGAGGCAGGGGAATGGCCAGATGTTGGCAGGGTTTCCCACGAGCAGAGGAGGGCGATGGGGAGGTCTCACACCCCACAGGGATTCAGAGCAGCCACAGTGGTTTGGGACCCCGAGGTCACAGGGGGCTGGGGGGACCTCCAAGGTCCTGCTGGGCTGGGGGAGCCTCCAAGGCCACTCTAGGCTGGGGAACAGTTCAAGGATTGGCAGAAACCTGTGACTCCACCAGGAAAGGTGCTGGGGACTTCTCCCCGCCTTTGATCCATCAAGAAGAATCAGGACCCATTTTTAAGACAAGTATTCCTGTTTTCCTGAAAAGAAACAAAAAGAAGGAGAAAAGACCTTATCTTGAGATCAGAAGCACTGTCCTTCAACAGAGGGTCTAAAAATGGAGATAACCCAGAACTTGGTGATGACAATTTATAAAGGAAATGGTTTCTTCATCAAGATTGTTCTGTTCAATCCCTCCCTATTTTTTTTCTTTGCAATCAGAAACATGAAGCTTCTGATCTGGGAAAGAATGCATCTTTTTTCTTCCTGTGAAGTTGCATTTTTTCACAGTTCTTTTTCAAAGCTACTGCTGCTGCTGCAGTGAAATAAATCCCCTTGTCCTGCCTGCACTGGTGGGGCAGCAAGATGAGAGCAGGGGCTGGGGGACCATCAGGTTTTCCTGCATTTCCCTGCAGTGCAGCCGTGCAAGGGAAAGCAGAAATGATTCAGAGGTTAAATACTGCCATGAAGGAAACATCAGCCTCGCCTGCATGTGGAAACTCACAACTCCAGGAGCGTGTAAATGCATTTTTGTTTTGAAGGAGTTGGTGTCACGGGGGTTGTCTCAGCTCTGGGGTGCTGTGAGAGGGAAGGGTGGTTTGAGAACAGATCCCAGTGTTCAAAAGGCAGGCATTAATGGGCCAGGAATTCTGCAGCTGGAAAATAGGGAAAACAAAACAATTCTGTTTTGCAGAAGGACCTCACCAAAGATGACTCCACGAGCACACGATCCACCAATCCATCACCTCCCAGAATCCCACATGAGAAGGTGGGATAATTACTATAATTTTAATGTACTCCATGATGATTTAAATACACTGGGTAAACTAAAAATATCCTGCTTTTCCGTGAGGGCGCTGACTTTCTGAGGTAATGCTGCCCCAGAGCTGCTGGTGGTTCATGTGCCAGCCCCTTCTATTACCCCTCAGGGCACCATAAACCTCATCACAGCTTTGCCCAGTGGAAAGCCTTTGCCTCCTGCCTTTTGCACACCTCTCCTTTGGAAAAAAAATTAAATAAATCGTCTGCTCTTTCTCTTGCAATCTGTGGTAGAGCTGCAGAAGGAACAGGGGATGGAGAAGAGGACATGAGCAGCAAGGGTGGGAGCAGGGAGCCCGGGCCAGCTGAGTGCTTCAGCATGCTTGGAAGTGTCAGTGAAGCAAATAGCGTGTTTCTAACACAGTCCTGAGTGTTGAAATACTGCTTAAATTGCCTCCAGAGCTGACATGAAACCCGAAGATCTGGAAGTATCTCCTGTGATTGATTGAGTGACTGATTGATTTGATTATATATATTTTATATGTGTGCGTTAGGGCTGGATTTGGCTGTCTAAACACCATTTCCCAGAGCCAAGTTAGGAGCTCTGGGGTATCCAGCCCCAGACTCCAGCTCTTGCTTCTGAGGACTGCTCGTCTTCCCTCGGCTCTGTGTCCCTCTGCCAGCACTGTGGGATGTCTCAGATTTACAAGGGCATCTCAGATGGCACCAGGCTCCTGTGTGTAGGCACTGAATCCCACCCTCTGAGTCATTAAGGCTCACAGAGATCATATTTTCAAAGTTTCCCTCCGCAGTCACTGGGATCAGAACTTTACCTTAAAAATAAACAACATCCAAAGCCAAGAGCTTCCTGGATAGCCAATTAATTTTTGTGGGGGTTGGTTTGGAAGTATTCTGAAACCTGATCCTTATTGTATAGTTGGGAATCTTGGCAGCCATGTCAAGAAGCAAACTGTGTATATTTTGCCTAGAATTGTTTCCACTATATAACCAGGAAATAATAATAAAAAAAGAGCCTCTTCTCCTTTAATTTATTTGCAGAGGTCTTCATGGGTCCCTTGCTTGTCCCCCATCCTGCTGGAAAGAAGGAAACCTGAGATGAGGTCGGTTCTTGCGTCTGTGCAAATGCAGAATTCTTAGATAGAATCAATGTGACTGTTCATGTGAGGTGGGTTTAGCAACACAGAAGTTCACTGGACCATTCCTATGGATAGCTTGTTTAACAAACAAGGGGAAACACACCTCTTCCCGGGATGAGGATCCAGGCTGGGCTTTGTCCAGTGCTGGGAAGGTCTCTGACTTGGAATTTCAGAGTTTTTGGGTCTTGGGGAAAGAATGGGGGGCAAGTGGGTCAGTCTGGACCGTCAGGTTTTTTGTGTTCATTTGTAGGGTCCCCTGCAGGAGACCTGCAGGGCCAGCTCACAGTGAAGGAAACAAAGGATTTCACAAACTCCAGCTGATACAAAACCAGTGACCTTTGTTCTGCTCCTCAGTTGACCACTGAGAAATTATTATTGCAGAGATAAAGATCATAAATTTTTGTGCCTGGCTTTTTTCCTAGATCCTGTTTAACAGTGTTTCTTGGCAGTTTCTTAGTAGATACTTTTTAGCTCTGGCTCTCTTCCTGGAGCTCTGGCAATTAAAGATATTAACATTCAGCTTTAAAAATAGCAAGGAGTGGGTATCCAGCCTCCCCAGATGAACACCCCTGAATGTGGGGAGAGCCTTGAACAGTGCAGAGCCCAGAGCTGAGCCATGCAGACCACGGAGAGGCTCCCTGGTGTCTCAATGCTCTTTCCAGTCCTTGTTCCCAGGACTTCCTCACCCTCTCTTCTTCTGCTGGCAAATTCATGCCCATCCCTTCCAGATTTTTCACCCCTTGGCTGATTTATACAGGAGCCACCACGCTGACAAGATGCCTCTGTCTTTAAGTGCTGCAGTTTAGGCTGTTTTGCTCCTGGGGAGAGCCACATACCTCTGCCGTTTTTTCCAGGATGCTGAGGTGTCAGAGTGCCTGTTGAGCTGGGAAGGGAAAAACCAACACACAGCCCTTCTCCTCCCTCTGCTTGAGCTCTGTGACAGCGCGGAGTGGAAATGACCTGGCTGGTAACTCCGTTCTGAGCTTCTCTGCCTCTCTTGGCCCCTCTAAAATACGGTGGAAACACGTTGTTATCTCCAGATCCTGAGGGCTGCCCGAGGAGAAACAGACCCCTCTGGGAGGAATATTTTCATCTCTGCTTCCCTCCTCACTTCTCCATTGGCAGCTGGCAAAGAAGGGTGTGGGGACAGACCCAGCTGTTAAGTGAGCACAGAGGGAGACGAGGGCAGCGTACCCCGAGCTTCACTGTGAGTCCTTGATGTGTGTCCTTAATGTTACCCTGGGAAACTTTTCCTCCAGTTTGTTCAGGGCAGTTTCCTGCACTCAGGAGGTGCTCTGGACTCTCATTCTCCAGTAGTTCTCACTGCAGTGATGCTTTCTCTGTTGAGGACCATAAAGCTCCCTCCTGGGAGATTTGGATGAGGCTGAGAGTGGGCAGAAACTCAGGCCAGGACGTGGCAAAGGGAGGGCCACACAATTCCTGCACAGTGTTATCCCAAAGGGAGCTCATGGGGCTGAACCACAGCAGGAGGGACACTGGAGCCTGTGGACAGTGAAGATGTTCAAGGACAGGGGAAGGGGGAGCTTGAGCAGGGCACTGGAGGAGCAGGGGGTCTGCAGCAGATATTGGGAAATAATCAGCAAAGGACGGCAGCAGCCCAAGCTTCCCTCCAGGAGCCTGCAGGAGCCAGCTGCCAAGGACAGCCCTGCAGAACTCGCTGGGTAGAGCAGGAATTTTGATTTGGAATCTGTGATAGCCAGGACACAACTGAGCAGCATTTGAATGTACAGATAAACTTGTAAAATACGGAGCGAGGGCACTGGAAGGGATGTGACTTGAAGGGCAAGAAAAGTCCTGCTCCTTCCACTGATCACCCCATGGGTCCTTCACACCCCCTGAGCTCGCAGAGCTCCCAGCTTTTGGGATCTCAGGGATTGTTTTGGGGGAAGGTCAAAGACACCAGCTCAGAACATGCAGTACTGAGCATAATTTTGGATACAGAAGAGCCACTTCCAGCGTGGGGCTGGCCTGTGCCCCTCTCCCTCTGGCCAGGCAGTCTGGGGTGGGTTCACAAAGCAACACCTGGAGGAAGAACCCCGAGGAGAAATTGTCACTGCTCTGCCAAATCCTGGGTCCCAAACCTGGATATTCTCCATACAAAGGACGTGGCACAACACCTTGGTGAGGGTGAATCTACAGGTTGGTGGTGGTGGTAATGAAGGGGGAATTTGGGGTCTCTCAGGTAGGAATGGGGGGCAGCAGTTGGGCAAATACCAATGAGATGGTGAGTGTAAAGGAAAAGGGGTGGCTGTAGCCACCCTGTTTTGTGGAAGGACAAGGCTCCCAGGACCTGGGGATGTCTTTATCCCTCTCTGTGATAGGTGGTGGTGATGGTTGTCCCATAATTTTAAACAATGAATTATTTGGTCTTGAAAACTTGACCTTTTAGCCCTCAATTCTTTGCAATCAACAGGAAGACTATGGCACTAACTCACAACACCCAGTGCTTGAGGCGACGCCTTTCACCAGACATTTGAGGTTTTAATCACTTTTGGTTATTCCTCATAATTTCAGTTAATAAATCCAGGGTGGTTACAGCGATGATTCATGCAGGATGCATCCTGTTTCTTCTCTCCCACATCTCTCTGGCAAAAAGCTACTATGGATTAGGAACCTTGCCCTTCATTTTTGGAAATTGCTCTCCCACTATAGACTCCAAATGAGAATTGCTGTGGTATTTCACTGTGTGCTATTTCAGAGCGCTGGCTTCTTTGATGCAGTCATCATCTATATGGAAAAGAGGTGTGTGCATGAATCAATGGTATAGTTCAGCTGCATCTGCATTAGAAAGGCATAAAAATGAATGAAATGCAGGAACTGAAATGTGCTCTCCCAGGATGCTGTGCTCAATCCGCACTTCAGAAATTCGCCGAGGCGCTTTCTGGGTGCGGGCTGCAGAACCAGGAGGGTCCTACAATTTCACACCACACTTCCTACATTTCCATTCTCACCTCTGGTGAATGGAGCATGTCATGGTTTGTCTGAGTTCCCTGAAAGTTGCATGATACGTCTTTCATCTGCTGTTGAAAAGGGCTTTTTTTTTTTAATGGCTGTTTTTCTGTTTCCCTTTTCTTTTGTCATTGCCCACTTCTAGAAAATGCTGGTGGTTTTCAGTCTCTGGAGGAAGGCTGCTCTTCTCCATAAAAGAGGCAACAGAGCAAACTGTGCCAAATCAACTTAATACAAAATGATTGGTCCATGCAGCTTTAGACATCTTAAGAGGGCCCTTTGCAGGAGCAGGACTAATTTCCAGCTTTGAGTCTGCTCATCTCACCAGCTGGGATGGCAGAGCCACACGTCCCAAAACCTCTTCTGCTCCTCTATTTGATCAATTAATAACCACAGCAGCTAAAAGACAAAGCCAGAGGCCCTCAGAGGGGTAGATAATTTCAGCTGCCTTCCTTGTCCTTCAGTGACAGTGAGGGGAAAAGAAAATAACCTTACTTTTACCCAGCCTAATCCCTTCTCCTGTTGCTCCTCACACGAACACAGGCTGCATTTCACTGAGAGAGGGGACCACAACACCCACAGCAGGCACTGGTGGGGGGATTCTATCTCTGGGATGTTCAAGACTCTGTTTGTAACAGTGGAGAGCAACGGGAATTGCTGGAACATAATTAATTTCATCCCAAAACTGACATTTAAAATAGGTCCCCTCAGGGACTGCTATTTTCTCACCCCTGGCTCTAAACAGAGCCTGGGAATAGCTGTAGAGAACTCCTGTGAAAATCCTGGGTGAGATGAGTCTCACTCCTTTAACTGAAGGGATCTGAACATGTACTTTAGTTTCTTCTGTGGACTGTGGAAAGGGGACAAGCCCAAAGAAGAGGCCATCAGGCTTTATCATTAAAGGAAGATACAAGGGAACTGGAGAAGGATTTTGGACAAGAGCATAAAGTGATAGGACAAGGGGCAATGCCTTTAAACTGGCAGAAGAGAGGTTTAGATGAGATGTTAGGAGGAAATTCTTTGCTGTGAGGGAGAGGAGGCCCTGGCACAGGGTGCCCAGAGAAGCTGGGGCTGCCCCATCCCTGGAAGTGTCCAAGGCCAGGTTGGACAGGGCTTGGAACAAGCTGGGATAGTGGAAGGTGTCCCTGCCCATGGCAGGGGGGGGGAACCGGACAGTCTTTAAGGTCCCTTCCAACCCAAACCATTCTAGGATTTTATGATCACTGCTCCCTTGGTCTCCTGAGGAACTGACAAATGCTGGAGAAAGAAGAGGCTATTTTGGGCACATCTTTGCATTCCAAACCAAGCTTTGATGGCTGAGCTTCTCTTTGCCCTGGTGCTTTCAGGTTCTGAGCCACTGGGAACATCCTCGCTGCAGTTTTAGAAGCACAAAGCATTTCTCTTGTCAAAAGCACAGAAGAGAACAGGTAGAAGAGGAAACGAGCAGCCAGCTCTATCCAATATTAACAGCTCTGCAACTCAGGAGACATGTTCAAGCGAGCTTATCTCCCCGAAAAAACTGGCAGGTTGAGTAAAAACACTTGGTAGAAGAGTGACCCCAGGGAGGATGAGATCCCTTCTGCATAATTATCTGCAGCCGGGGTTTGGCTCTGCTATCTCAGATGTTAATCTTTCACACCCACTTCGGAACAGCCAGAGAACAGCCCTTGTGGTGAAATACATGAATGGGAGGCCGAGGAATGCAATGTTCCTCTTGTTTTGCATGGTTCAGGATCAAATGCGTCCAACACCGGTAGCACCTATCGCATCGCACGGAGCTGTGCCTTATCACCAGCCTGCATCCTGCTGGCAATCACAGCACCCCCAGCCTCACAGCTGAAACTCCTATCACGCCATCTCTGCCCTCAGGATCATGTAACTAAAAGGTGAAGTGGAAAGAAAAAGGAAAAGAGGAAAAAAAAAAGTGAAGCTCGAAATGCTGGGAGAGCGCCAAGCTTTGAATCAGCAAAGGCTTTGAGGACGTGCCTCATTTAAATGAGCCCTGAAACTCATTCCCATCAATAAGCCTTAAGAAGATTCTTATGGAAATAAACCACGACTATCTCTCCCCTCAAAACCAGACAACAAACTAGAGCCAAGTCCAAAGTAACGAAAATAATCACCAATAATTTACAGCCTAATCAGCTGTGGGAGATATTATTGGTTTCTACAGGAAAGGCTCTTATCTACCAGGATCAATAACCACCTTGTAGTAAAGCCTCAAGGTGTTGGCAGGGGCAACCACAATATTCCCTGCAATTGTTGCTCAGCTCATATTTATGGGAGCATGGTCACAAAAACCAGCTGCAGGAACAAATTCAGAGCTGGCCTAACCTGACACAGAGTCTTTGGGAGAGGCACCCACTCCTGCTGAACCTGAACTCTCAGGTAAAAAAAAAAAAAAGAACTTAGGAAAACACTTTTTTCCTCCCCAAGAAACTGCTGATTTATGGGGGAATTGGGTGATCCTGGGCTTAGCACAGGTTTGGGATTCACCATCAGTGACATCATTGAAACCTTAATTTCTCTGGACACTGTTGACTGCACCCTGTGCTAAAAGATCCCCTTTCATGTGACCCTTTGCCTTGGTCTTCATCCTGGGACTCACATGGGCCTTAAAGAGATAAGGAATGGACACCTGTAGCTGTAATGAAAGAAACGAGGTGAAAATGCCACCTTGCATTCGTGAGGAACACCTGGCACTGGAAAACGCAGCAGCCATGGCTCAGCTATCACCCTGTAACTCTTTACACTGTGGGAACTGTATCCTTGAACCTGAGACAACAGGTTCTTCTGAGATAAGAAGAAAGGGAGAGTGGCACCGATCCAAGGTTTGATAAAGCACTGCCTGTTTGGAGTCTTGTAAATCCAGCAAGGAAGCAGAGTGAGGGGATGGTCCCAGCCTACTCTGACCTTGTGAGACTCCACCAGCAGTGCTGTGTCCAGCTCTGGGGCCCTCAACACAACAAGGACATGGAGCTGTTGGAACAGAGTCCAGAGGAGGCCATGGAGATTCTGCAGGGGCTGGAGCCCCTCTGTTCTGGAGCCAGGCTGGGAGAGCTGGGGGTGTTCACCTGGAGAAGAGAAAGCTCCTGGGAGAACTTAGAGCCCCTTCCAGTGCCTAAAGGGGCTCCAGGAGAGCCGGAGAGGGATTTTGGACAAGGGCATGGAGGGATAGGTCAAGGTGGAAAGACTGAAAGAAGGCAGGTTTAAACTAGATGTTGAAAAGAAATTCTCTTTGAGGGTGGTGAGGCCCTGGCACAGGTTGCCCAGAGAAGCTGTGGCTGCCCCATCCCTGGAAGCATCCAAGGTTGGATGGGGCTTGAAACAACCTAATCTAGACAATTAAACCCCCCATGGCAGGGGTTTTGGAACTGCATGACCATTAAAGTGCCTTAAAACCCCAGCCATTCTGTGACTCCATGATTTAAGGTGTGCAGGAGGCAACCACAGCTCTTGGATGGGTCAGTGTCACCTGCAGAGGGGACATCAGGGCTCAGGGCCCTTCCAGGGGGCAGGACCTGGTGGATGAGTTCACAAGTGCAGTTCTATGACCTGCAGAAAGCCTTCACCCAGACGAGGTCCCTCGTGGTCTTTGAGCTGGTGACCCAGCATTTTTTCTCCACAGAGCACTGGCCATAACCTCTGCATGTTGGTGGCCAGGGCATCTCCCTGCTCCCTGCCAGCTCTGCCTCTTGTTTTCAGGCCTCCTGCAGGCAGAGGAGGCCGAGAGCTTTCCCTCTTCCTCCTTTCCCTTCTCCCACAATATCAAACACAGAGACCAAGGGGGGATCTCAGGAGGCTCATCCCTCCCTTGCAGAGGCAGGAAAGGGCTTGTGCTGTGTCCCTGTGCCCTTTGGTGCTATTTTGCTTTATGCCCCTACTAAATCTGTCCCCAGGGCTCGGGGTGGCTGCAGCAGCCCTAGGGCTTGGCACGGGGGTCTGTTTTAAGGTTGCCACGGTGACTGCCATGGCAGCATTTAAAAATGGCACAGGCTGTTACTTAATGCCAGCTGGGCAGGGATTGCAGGGAGGGTCGGTCAGTGACCCGAAGTGACCCATTGCAGGCTGACAGCCCTTTACAGCAGGATCATCCCAGGCACTGACTGGGAAGGGGATTCACCCTGAATCCACAGGGAGCTGAGCATTTTGGCTGAGTTTTTGAGGAGTTTCCGTGAGAAGGACTAAAAGTTTAGGCCAAGCACCGCTGTGACCGAAACTGGTCTCAAAGAACAAGCTGTTTTTATCTTCCAGCAGAAAAACCTGCTTTAATTACACATATGCAGCAAGGAGGGAAGGCAGAACTGGTGATAAGAGACATGCAGCAGCCCCAGCAGAATTAGCTTAATTTCTCCTGTGCCCTTAATTATCTTAGAGGAGGAAGGGCTGGAGGGATATAAATGCTTGGGGAGGCAAGAGGGAAGAGAAGGTGGTTTGCAAGGCTCTCCAGACTTCCCCAGTTCCCTGGCTCCTGCAACCATCACCCCAGCATTCCCCAGGGATGGTGGTGTCACCGCCAGGGACCATCCTCCAGAACAAGGGATGCCTTCAACAATCTGCAAGGTCACCTTGGGGTGCACCTGAGTTTGGTCACTGCTCAGAGAGGGGTTTGCACCTCTGCAAAAGCAATGGGAGCTGGTCAGGCATGGACATAATTCTGGTAGCATCACATCTAGCAAAGGGCAGACACTGCCCAGTGACAGACCGAGTGACAGTGGTGAGGCCCTGGCACAGGTTGCCTGGAAAAGCTGTGGCTGCCCCATCCCTGGAAGTGTTCCAGGCCAGGTTGGATGGGGCTTGGAGCAGCCTGGGATAGTGGAAGGTGTCCCTGCCCATGGCAGGGGGTGGGACTGGATGATCTTTGAGGTCCCTTCACAACCCAAACCATTCAATGATTCTATGAACAATAAATCATCCTCACTTTGATAGCTTGGTGGGATCTGTACATCTGCACACGACTGCAAATTGCTCACTCTGAGGATGTATCAATAAGCCCAGCCCCAGGTTGTGGCTGTGGGAAGAGGAGAGAGAACACGGCTGCCTTGGGATGGGGAGGATGGGCTCTTTCCTCCACACCATGCACAGGGTGGTTGTGCTACCGGCCCCTTTTGCCTCCTCAGGAGACTGCCGTGATGTCCAGGGATGAGGAATCCAGCCCTGTTTTTCCATTTAAGGTCAAGTTCAGTCCCATCTATCTGTTCTCTCTGTCTTCCTCTCCCTGCAGCAGGGACCATCCCCTCACTCAGCTTTTCCACAGTCCATTAGAGCTTTCCTGGGAGAGCAAAAACCACTGGGTTTTTCTGTAATTGCTCGAGGGTGAGGCCATTTCTCCAAGCAGCAGGAATTGGAGGCTCTGGGGGACACAAAGCCCTGTGTGTCCCTACCTTGGGGTTTTTGTTGATTCTTCCAGGCAGGAGAAAGATCCCATCATGCAAGTGGCCTCCTAAATACCTCTTCCAAGATCAGTCATCCTCCACTAAGCAGGTGCTGAGGCAGTGGGCCTGCTCATAATGAAGCAGGAAATAAGGAAACGTGTGCCTGGAAGGGGAAATGTTCATTCAGTCAGGTGTAGTGTTAGTCATGGCCATGGCATGGGCCTGGTCTGCATCTCTGGAATCTCCTGGGCAGACCCTGGGCATGACTCAGGGGCCAGCACAGACATGGAACATCCCCAGCACGGGGGATTGTGAGTATCCACTGGGGTGGGTGGAGGGACAAGAGCCATGGTGTTGTTTATGGATAAAGAGGTTAAAATAAAAAGGGCAGAAAATAGTCAGGCATGATAAACAAGTCCTGCTGCCTCCAACCCATTATTAGTTAGCAATAAACTCCTTCCTAGATGGAGGTGCCAGTTTTACCCTCCCAGTGAACCCACGCCGTTTATCTGAGTCATAGAATCACAGAAGCACAGAATAGTTTGGGTAGAAGGGACCTTAAATCTCACCCAGTCCCACCCCCTGCCATGGGCAGGGACACCTTCCACTATCCCAGGTTGTTCCAAGCCCTGTCCAACCTGGCCTTGTCCTGTCCTTCCAGGGATGGGACAGCCCCAGTTTCTCTGGGCACCCTGTACCAGGGCCTCATCATACAATATTCCATGGGAAAAGGGGTAATGGTTTCAAACCGAAGAATTTTTTTGCAATGCAGGCAGTGAGGCACTGGCACAGGTTCCTCAGAGAGGTGGTGGATGCCCCATTCCTGTAAATATTCGAGGTCTGTTTGGATGGGGCTCTGAGCAACCTGATCTCATTGAAAACGTCCCTGCTCATTGCAGGGGGGCTGGACTAAAAGGGCCTTTCAAGGTCCCTTCCAACCCAAACCACTCTATGACTCTCTGATTCCATGATTCTATGATTCTATGATTCCATGACTCTATGACTCTATGATTCTGTAACTCTGTGATTCCATGACTTTATGAGTCCATGATTCCATGACTCTATGATTCTATGGCTCTATAACTCCATGATTCTATAACTCTGTGATTCCATGATTCCATGAGCCTATGATTTTACGACTCTATGACCCTACTATTCTGTGATTCCATGACTCCAGACCCCGAGCCCCACAGGCTGCTCCCACCCCGATACCTGCTCTGCTCAGTGCCCCATGGGGTGGGAAGGTTCATGAGGGGAGGGGAACATCCCTACCCAGTTCTCAAGACAAGAAATTCAAGAGTGTTTTCTTCCAGACCACCCAGGAAATAAGTGGCAGTGGAAGATCAGGATTTGGGCTCCCAGCTCCAGCTTCCAGCCCCAGGCTTACACCACGAAACAAAAAAAAACCCTCAAACCAAAAACATCTGCAAACCACACAGTCTCCTGCTAAAAGATTTGAAGAGATTAAATTATGTTAAACTCTTAATCCTTCAGCCTTTTCTAAGGCCCAGCTCTAGTTAAAATCAGAAATGCAAAGACCTTAACATTGGGCTGTAAGAAAAACAAACTCCAGTGATCGTTTATTTTAACCCACAAAACTGCAAGAAAAAGTGATTACCCTAAACCTACAGCATTCTTGGGAAGAGAGCTGTATATAAAATAAGTTCCTTATGACTTTTTGGGCCAGCTTTGTAAATTTCCTTTTGGAATTTCTGACACAGAAAAGGAGTTTTTTAACTGTATCTCTGAGAAGATGGTATGAGTTTCAATTTCCAGAGTAGAAGCGTGAAAATAAAAACTTCTATGTGAGCTGATAAAGCTTTAACTTTGCATATCTATCTTGATTCTCTCTGTGAGTACATCCATAAAATCCTTACAGCTGGGGAAGGATAGGCCTTTAAATAAAAATGCTGAAAAAATCCTTAGTGAAGGAAAGAGTACAGCCTCTTCAATCACTGAATTTTGTTTATCGCAACAGATTATGGATCTGAGAGGAAAAGAATTCGAGAAATAATTATGGCTTTAAGATGTAACAGGACAGCCATTATGAAAAACATAAAAGTTTACTGCTTACAGGGGAAATTGTCTTAAAATCGCTGTCCCCAGGTTTTCAGAGATGGGAACTCAACCCTGTGAAATACGATGGAGTTCATTGCAGGAGCAGAGGCAAAGAGGGATTTGTGAAGCATGAGGGGGCTGTTTATTACAGCATTTTTATGGAGACAGACTGTTTCAGGGCCTTGGCTGGGGCACGAGTCCAAGCCAACATCCCTCAAAAACCTAAATTCTCCTGCTGAGGGAACCAAAACCTGGTGGTGCTCAAGGTGATGAGCCATGAAGTGGGAAGGAAACTTCTCCCCTTGTTTGCAGCAGTGTAAATCAGGAGCAGCTCTGTTGATGCCCAGGGTCTGGAAGGCTTCCTCCAGAAGCAAAGGATCAGACCCAGCCATGGACTGTGGCGGTACTTTCGGCTTTATGGGAATGTTTTAAAATGTGTGCTTTATTGTACTGCAGCAGAACATCCTATAAAAGGCCACGACTGAAAAGAATAATTTTAATAATGGGGGGAAAAAGAAAATCTGAGTTTGAGTCAACAAAAAGACAGCCTGCATCGGGACTGCCAAGGCAAAATGACTATTCAACTTATTCTTCACTCACACAACTGAAATAAAGGGGGAGTTGCCCAGGTGACAGTGGGACTAAATCACTGTAAGAAACCATCAGGCCTGAGATTTCATTCCTCCCAGCCTCAAAACCCACTGCCTCCCACGGGCTAGATTGTGCTTGTATAAGACTTTCCTTCTTGGCTTTTTGTGGTGATTTATGTTTCCTTGCAGTGTGTAATTTAGCCATAAGTTATACCTTTGTGCTGTGGCACATCCCCTGGTAAGCAACAAGACAAAGCAGGAACCTTTTTTTTGTCTGTAGTGATTGGAATGAGGGTTTTCTCCATATTTCCTAGAAATTATTGGGGGCTGATAAAAAGAAGATTTCCAAGTCCTCATGCTCAGTGGGAAACAGGAACAGAAACTCCTGGTCCTGGGAATAAGGATTTCTCAGTACACAGAGGCCACTCTCTGGGTATTAGAGGAACCCACCTATTGTTCTCCAGAATGAAACCTGGAAATAAAAAAGGAAAGGCTTTTACTGACATGTTACACCGTGCTACTTCACATCTGGTTGCTGCACTTGTTCGTCACCGAGGTCTCCAAACCAGATCCTGATCCTTCAGCATCCAACAGCTGAGTTCACAATGCAAGGAGTAAAGGAGAGTCACAGAATCACAGAATGGTTGGGGTTGGAAGGTTAAAGATCATCCAGTTCCCCCCCCTGCCATGGGCAGGAACCCCTTCCACTAGCCCAGGTTACTCCAAGCCCCATCCAACCTGGCCTTGGACACTTCCAGGGATCCAGGGGCAGCCACAGCTTCTCTGGGCACCCTGTGCCAGGGCCTCACCACCCTCACAGGGAAGCATTTCTTCCTAATATCCAACCTAAATGTCCCCTCCTTCAGTTTAAAGTCATAAACCTTTGTCCTATCCCTACATGCCCTTGATTTGGTTTGAAGGAGTTCTCTGGGGGTCACCTTGCCCAACAGCCTGCTCAAAGCAGGGCTGTAGCAGTGCACAGCTCTGAGGTTACTCTGAATGGCTCAGGGCCTTAGCACTGAAACTGCTCAGCCACTGACAAGGGTTACTCTGATTCCCACACTTTACTATTTTTTTTTTGTTTAAATCATCTGAGGATTAAAAAATATCTTATCTTTTAATTAAGAACCAGTTTCGTTTCAGATTGCAGCATAATTTAATTTATTCAGAGCGTTCCTGGAGTTAATTGACACCAACCCATACACAATGGCACTTTCTATCTCGGTGCATTTCCCAGTCTCCACCACTCTGTGGTCTGTACAGCCCAGACAGCACAGACATATGAAAGAGGAGATCAGTAGTGCCTTGAGGCTGCTTCTTGCACCCTGAAGTCACATTGACTTCAAAGGATTTGGATGGGCTGGTGCAAGCTGAGGTACTTCACAAAAGGACACCTGGAGTCAGTGGAGAGTGAAGAATATCCACACACATTGGTTCATGGCCCATCTCGCTCTGGTCCTGTGTCCATCAAGGCTTCAAGAGTCAAGGAATTGAGCAGAGGATCAAGAGCTTGGAGAAGGGTGTGAGAGCAGGGAAAACATGCAGTGGCATTGCCTTGAGCACTAGGCCCTGGGCTCACTTTGTGGCACTTGGACTTCCAAAAGTGCTGTCCCTGCATTTAATGGCCCTTCAGGAATTTCTGTCCCATGAGTTAGCTGCACGTTGTTTTCAACCTGTAGATGTTTTGCTCTCACTCCAAAATGTGCTGCCACCTCAGAGAGGCAGCACGAGCTGCAGGGGAAGGGATATTGGGGCACTTTACTGGATGTGGGAGCTGAGGTCAGTGCAGGCTGCAGAGTTAAATCTGTCAGCACAGGGTGGCAAGCAGGTCATTCCCTTCCACTGAAAAACACCAAGCAGAAATTGCTGCAGAAATCAGTGAGTACAGAAACCAACACTGAGCACCTCAGGAAGGCAGGGACCCAGGAGACAGCACAAACACTCAAGGGTGTAGATGGTGTGACCCCAGATTTATGCTGGCAGCAGGGAAATCCAGTGCTGAAGAGCTACAAAGATGGTCATGGAGTCAGATCTCACTTCTCTGCTGGAGCTGGATGATTGGATCCCGACCTGAGTGAACAAAGTTCCCATGTAACGTGAAGAGAGTGACCCAGTGAGGCCCTGGCACAGGTTGCCCAGAGAAGCCGTGGCTGCCCCTGGCTCCCTGGAAGTGTCCAAGGCCAGGTTGGATGGGGCTTGGAGCAGCCTGGGATCGTGGAAGGTGTCCTGCCCATGGCAGGGGGTTGGAAAAGAATGATCTTTAAGGTCCATTCCAACCCAAACCATGCTGTGACTGATAAAATGCCTGGGTACCTTCTTTTTTGCATGATAGTTACAGTAGGTTCAATTCAGGTTTAAGCTCCAGATTTGGCATCATACATCCACAACAGACAGAGATCTCTTACTGCTGGGATACTCTGGAGTTTCTCTCCTGATCTCCCACCACAGTTCCAGGATGCTGCAGATGTTCTGTAGCCCTTACATTGAGCAGACAGGGATATCCCACATCCCTGGTGGCATCTCAGCTGCACCACTCTGTGTGAGCAGCAAAATCAAGCCCCCAAACCTGGGGAGAGGATTTGCACAGGAGCAGCAGGATTTGATCTCACCATTCTGGTGGCTGCTGGCTGCTTTGGATCCTCTGCCTAACCCAGGTGGGAAACAAAAAGTGCATGTTCCAGGCTACTTGGATGGAGGGAATTCCTTTATTCACCACAACCTTGTGGAAGTATCACTGTCTCTGCAGGAGCCTGGGCACAGCGGCTCCCCATGGGATGCACAGAGGCCAGGGGATGCTGCAGTAGCTCCAGCTGTGCACCCTCAACATCTGTCTCTTCATACATTTGTCTATCTCACCTTATTTTTTTTTCAGTTTGTATGACTTCACACATCAAGACAGAGTGATGAGGTGATGCTGTGGTGAGTCTAAGCACACAGGTTTTAACCCAAATAATTTCCTAATTATTTTTATTAATATTTAATATTCGGTATTAAATTCTATTAATTATTTTCAATAATTATTTAGCATTTTTTATAAATTTTAACCCAGAAGCAAATGGACAGGCCTTGGTGGGGATGAGGATCTCTTTCAGTGCTAGTATCATTTTATATGAGCTGTAAGTGCTTCGATGGCCTGATTTAAACCATTAACACCATTAAGTATTTAATTAAGAAAGTGAATAATTAATTATATATGTTCATACAATAGCAGTCATGATGATAATATTGGTAATGAGCAATAATTAATGATGGGTTGTATTTGGAGAGGCAGTAACAGGACTGACAGCACTGGGATCAGGAATGTGCTCTGGGAATGCTCACAGGCACGGATCAGTCCTGGCTGTCCCTGAGGAGGGAACGGGGAAATCTTCCTGACACTGCATCCGGCCTTTCTTCACCTTCCTTACCTCAGCATCACCTTCAAGGAGTGTGGATCTGTGAGGGCTCCTGGTTTGGGCAGAGCACGTGTTGGGAGCAGGAGGTGGAACTGGAATATTCCAGGGTTCCTGCCCCTTCTCCTGTTATGCCACTGGGGCTGCCTCCCTTTTCCCCATCCCTCACCAAGCTCAAACAACATCTGTGATCCCCGCAGCAGAGCTTAGAGAAACTTAACAAGAAATACCCAGAACCCCACCCTTATCCATTATTGTGCACTTTGTCGGGCACTGCAATAACATATAAATAATAAAAATAATAATAAAAAGATGCCAGTTCCTTCCCCAAGTACAGGAGCAGTGAGTCTTGCCAGGGACTGGTTGTCACCAGTCACTTATTGTCGCTCTGTGTGTGTGCTAACACAAGCTGCTCCTCTCCGAGCTGAGGGCTATAAATAAGAATTAAATAATGGTAGCTGCAGCAGGGAAGATGATGGCAGTGTTATTGTGATAGATATCCATGCTGGACCCTTTGTGGGCTGTGGGATGAAATGTGAGCTTTCGACACAGTCAGGAACAGCCCAGGGAGCGTTTGGAAAATTCCGGGGGAAAAACTGATTTGATTTTTGGCCTTCTTCAGGGAGGAAACTCACAGGACATATTTTCCTGGCTGTGGGAGTAGCCTGTGAGAGGGGTAACATGTTCTCCATACGTACGTCCCCGTCTCACTTTGCATCCTCAGGAATGCAAGGTTAGCAGGAAAATGCAGCTGGGGATCTGTAATGAAAAATTCTGCCGACTCTTCAAAGAGCATCTCTGATCGCTTTCACAGGCACGCTCAGCTTCCAAAGAGATGCTGCTGATGTGAGGGGCTTCAGCTCTGAGAGCTGCAGGACCACTCACAGAGGAGAAGTGCTGGACTTGGGGGAAGAGGCTGTTGGGAGGGGAGAAATGTGGAGCTATGGGGGGTGCCAGCGGGACAGGGCATTGATGGGGGGTGGTCACGGTATTTTGGGGTGTTGCACTCAGTGACAGCCATCCCTGCCCCATCCATCCATCCATCCATCCATCCATCCATCCATCCATCCATCCATCCATTCATCTCTCCCTGAAACCCCCAGCACGGTGCAGAAACCCCTCCCCAGAGGCTCTCAATGCCTTGTGCTGTGCTTTTTAACCTCTGCAGTTTGTTCTCTTCAATTCCTCCGGGGTTTCCTCCCTCTTCCATAATCCAGTGGCCAAGGCCACTGCTCAGAACAGTAAGGATGGGAGAGGAGAAGGCAGGAACTGGCAAGATAAAGTGTTTCCAAGAACTCCTCCTCACTCCTGCTCCCAACTTGGAGCCTCTGTTAAATCAGCAGAGGTTTTTTGGCCCCTTCTCCTTTCCTCAGAGGCTGCCCCAGGACAGCTCTGCTCTGGGAGTCAGAAACCTTCTTGTAACCACTCGGTCTCATGGCCTCACTTTCAGCTCATTTGCCCTTAATTTTGATCTTTCATGTTTACCCCTGAGATAAATGTGCAGAGAGCAGCTGCATCCCATCCCAGCTCCCATTTCAGTAGACTAAGCAAGCTTGGGGAGCTATTCTTGGGGGGCAGAAGGTTCATGGATCAAAGGCTTCGCTTTCACTTGCACCAGGCAATTTTCCCTAAGAGCAGATTTGTCTTGATATTATTAACACAGCTCACGAGAGGGGAAAAATAATGGAATGTCCTTAGTCCTGGTGATGCCAACCACATACACAGAAATGGTGGGTTTTTTTCCAAATTAATTGAAAAAGAAGATCCATCATGGCATCAAGGCTTGTGGAAAAAAACTTGTGTGTTTTTTTTTTTTTTTGCATGAGCAATCCCATTTGTGGACTGGTGCTACAAGAGCTGCTGGAGGATGAGGGCTTTCAAAAGTTAATTGATTAGAGGAAAATCCCACCTCCTTAATAGTTATTCAGACTCATTTCATATTTTGCAGCTATTACATAGTTATAAAGTAGCTGATAGAAAAGCCCCTGTATTACAGATGGGAAAACTATTTCTCATGAAAAGATCAAAGGCCCAGTTTCCATATTGAGCACTTTTATCAATAAATCACACACCAGGATAAGAAATTTCAGTGTCAGCTTTCTGCTTCCAGACCAACAAGACTGAATGACTACTCAAAAGCAGAGAGTTCAATTTTAATTAGATTTTCAATTGTTTTTGAAATTAGGTACATACAAGGATATTGGCAATTAATATTCTGTTCAGCTCTGTCATTTAACCAGCCTTTTCAAAGAGATAACCCTTGGCTCGGGATCAGCTGCGGATGGTCACTCTCAGGAGCATTCCTTCACTAAATAGGAGCTTATTTCACTGAGAAGTTACGCTGCTGTGGTGACAATCCATCACTGCTCACAGGACTGGTGTTGTCAGTAAAACCTTATTTACTGCTCCTCTGACCAAATAAAAGCTTTCCAAATGGGCAAGAACACACATGTCTCTAGAGAGAATGAGAGACCTTGGCTTCTGGGAAAAGCTCAGCCAACCCTCCAAAAGTCTGAGAACACTTTTTACAGGCTTGTGCTACTGCACAAAATAAATCCAGCCCAGAGAACCCTTGATCTGCCAACAGCACCAGTGAAGTGCCAGCACAGTTGGACTCAGTGATCTCAGAGGTCTTTTCCAACCTTAATGATACTGGGATTCTAAGAAAGTCGGTGAAAACTATGCAAGGGTGACCTTCCCTGGGAGGAGAAATTAAGGAAATTTCTTGATGTCCAAGACTCGTGAAGGGAGAGCTTTTTGAGCTCAGCTCTGGGTCAAGGCTGGGTAAGATGCTGCAAAGCCACCATTCCATTTCTCATGATTTTGTCTGGAGTCTCAGGCTGCCATGGTGATGGGAAGTCCACAAAAGGCCCCTGGGAATTTTACCTTTGACTTTCACGAAGGTCTCATTCTTTTTCCTTTATGTTTTTATACAACTCCAGTCACGAGTCCACGAGGGTGTGAGAATCACAGGTTTCCATTTTCAGCTGAAAGGCTCTAAATGTGACTTTTAGACATGCAAGCACAGATGAAGCAAAGAAGGAAGTCACAATTACTAATTTAATATCTCAGACTGAAGACTGGCCCTTGCTGAGGACTGGCCCTTGAATTTTGTCTGCTCCAGGCCACCAAAGCTGCTGAGAGAAGTTAATTTTTAACCTTCCTGTGGAGTGTTCTGATGGTCAGGAGACATGAGGTGGTTCACCAGCCACCTATCTGCATGTCTGTGATACAAATGCTTGTGCTGAGAGAGGGTCACAACCCACCCCTGGCTTTCTGGTGCCATTTGAGGTGGTCCCACCTGGCCTCTACCAGGTCAGAATGACACATTTCTTCTGCAAGTTCTAGGCCAGACATGTCACCCCCCTGTCCTGAATTCTCTGGAGCTTCTCAAAACCACTGGCTGCTTATGTTAAGCACTGAATTACTCTTCCATGTCAGGGCCAACATGTTCTGGATGTGCTGCCTGCAGCTGCCAGGGACAATCCTCTGTCCTGTGTCTTGCTGTGCCCATCCAGCATCTCAGGATTGAGTATGAACAAGGAAGCACTTAAAGGGTGGTAAGGACTCTCTTGATCTTGCCTCTGTGGTTAATAATTCACTCTGTGTGAGCACTGAAGGACATCCCTGGCTTTCCCTGAGGGTCAGATGTGAGAAGGGAAATGAAGAGCTCAGCGCTGGCCTTGGTGGGGCTCTGTGAGCCAAATGGTGATGGTCTCCCATGGACTGTGGGCATTTCACCCCAAGTGCTGCCATCCCACACATCAAGAGCTGCACCCTCACCCTCCTGTGCTCTGCAGAGGGAATGTGGGGAGTCCTCACTGCCTGAACAGCCTCAGCAAGGAGGGCAGCTTGAGGGGGAGGGAGCTCAAGGCATCCAGGGCAGTGCTGGAAAGCAGATGGGGCTGAGCACAGAGACAAATGAGCTCCAGTTTACCCAAACCAGCCCATGGATCTGCAGTCTGATACTGTCCTCCCCAGTTTGGAGAGCTTTGACTGTGGGGGCAAAGCCCCTCGCAGCGCTCAGACCGTGAGAGAGACGTGAAGAGCCAAAAAAAGGGAGCTAAACCCTCCATCCTTTGCAAGATCTGATCATCCTTTTCATTTGCCTGCCAGCTGTGAAGCCTTCTCTTCCCTTCTCTTCCAACACATTGTCCCGCTCATAATTATTTCATCAAATCAACTTCTTCTCCTCTCTTTTTCCTCCTGCAAGTTTCAAACTACCCAACCCCACTCTGTGACAAATCTGCCTGAGACCACAGCTGCTCCTGCATCCCTCGTGCCCGGGCCGCCTGTTTTTACTGAGTGCTTTCTGCTAGACACACACGTGTATACACAAATGTATATTTCTATGAGCCTCTCTTTTCCTCCCAGCGTTATTTTCTTTCCACTGTCTTGGTTTTGCTCCCTCTCTGGCCTCATAGGGCCATTTGTCACTCTTTGGATGTTTTTTCTTTTATCAAGATGTTTTCTCCGGGAACGCTTCCCGCCAACGCAAGCTGCCTGGCCCATTAACTTCCAGAGTTCAGCTGACAGCCTGGACTCCAAGTCCCACTGCCTTGTGATACTGAGTGCTTCTGAGATGCAGGAATTAGCTGGTAAAATGACCCAGTCACATGCACAATAGGAAGAAGAAATACAGTTTCAGGGTACAATAAGATAATAAATTTCGCAGCTGCGCTCAGATCCTTTTTTCTCTCTCTCCCTCCTGCTTTTCACTCCTTTCTCTTGTGTGATAATCTGACAAATTGTTGTGGAAGTTTGACTGTTTCTTAGCTGGAGCTTTATTGAAGCATTTGCTGCTGCAGACAAATTGTGTTAAATTTCTCACAAACATGCCAAAGCCTCTAACCCATTGTCATTCATGAAGATCGATCAGTCCTGTGCCCACATTATTGACACGCAGAAAGACCTCTGAAATCTTTGTTTAAGCACTCAACTGGTGCCATGAATTATCTGTATTTAAATTAGCAAGCCTGCATTTGAGGATTCATTATGCTTCCCTGCTAATTGGGTCTTGCTAATGATCATTAAACTGACGTCCCCACCATCTTGTTAGCTGACAATTTAAAGGGATCGTAAAAGGCAGCCAGCAGGGAGGCTGCACAATTCCAGAGGTTGTTAATGGCTCTGGAGCTGGTTCAGCGCTGAGCCCTGGTTTGATGCCAGCTCAACATGTGTGTGTGCCACAGAAATAATTGCCGTGGCAGACACCGTGCTGAAGGAGAGGGGACACGTGCAGAGCACGAGGTGGTGACTCCTCAGCCCTGCGGAGATGAGGAATGCTGCTCTGGATGCTCCAAGGTCCTTGTGCGTGGTTCATACACTGACAAACCCGAAACCTTCTTGGGTGGGGAATATTCAGGCTAAGAGGCCTTGGTTAAGGGGATCTTTGCTGTTGTCCACCACCCAGCTCACCGCAAAGTTAATTATTTATCTCCTCTGTCTTGCCCCCAGGGTAGGGGACGCTGCTATTAAAGAGCACAGTGGAGGCGTGGGGGGGTTGTAGGGCCAAGTCCCATGGAGAAGCCAGGTGGGAGCAGGTGATGGATGACCCTGTCTCCTCTGGGGAAGCATTTCCCTGCAGCTAATGCAGCCCTGGGGGATTCTGAGCTTCCAAGGGCCATCCTATGGGTTCTGTGGGTCATTGACCACCGCTCAGCCTCTTCTCAAGATGAAATCCTGCCTCTGTGCTTCCCCCACAGGGCTGAGACATGCACCCACCGACTGCTTTTGCAAGGGGGGAAAAGAGGCTGTGTTTGAACCAGAGCAATTTGGATTTTGAGTGGTGGTCAAAAACAGGCTGGGTTTGAACCAGAGCAATTTGGATTTTGAGCGGTGCTAAAAAACAGGCTGGGTTTGAACAAGAGCAATATGAATTTTGAGCAGTGGCAGCTCCGCATTTGGGATCCGACTGGGATTATCCCCTTCAGCACCTGGACACTCACAGACCTGGGGCACTGCTGCACCCTGCCAAGCCTCCTCCAGGTGGTCAGTCCCGACAGCTGATGCTGTGAGAGCATCAAGGGTCGAGGAAGGTAAATGACTCAGGTAGTGAAACCTCCACCCCGATGATTTAGTGATAATCACATATTGAAAAGAAAACGAGCGGCTGTTTGCATAGCAACTGCAATATAACTGCAGTGTAATTACAGTTCTGCCTCAGAGGGATTGCTGGCCCTTTAGAAAGCTCCCGTCCTGCCTCTGCTGCTGCTCCAGTGGGCACCTCCACATGGGGAAGCAGGGGAACGTGGCAGCAGCAGATGGATGGACAAACCCTCCTCAGGGTGTGGGATGCACGGTGGGGTTTTCAGAAATACCTGAGCTGTACAAAGAGAGCTGCTGGAAGCACCCACGGACCCAATGCTGGAGCAGAAGTCCTGGTTTGTGGAAGGCTTCCCAGGAGAGAGTTGGAAAAAGGAGTAGATGAAGGTGCCCTGGTGTAGGTCAGACCAATCTAGTGCTATTCCAGCCAGCTAGTGTTAAGGGGCAGACAGCCCACATTTAGGGCAGGAAGGCTCAGAAACTGTGTGTGGGGGGGGGTATATGTGTGGTTTCTCTTTTTTGTTTGAGATTCCATGTGGCAGGAAAGCCAAAGAACCAGGGCAGGGATGTCACAGAACCATAGAACGTTTCAGTTGGAAGGAACATTTAAAGGCCATCTAGTCCAGTCCCCCTGCCATAAGCAGGGACATCTTCAACCACACCAGAGAATATACATGAGGAGGAGACTGAAAACCCATCCTAGATGAGCCAGGCCACACTTCAGATTGCTCAGGAATAGGTACTTGAGCCTGAAAAAACAATGGTACCCACTGAGCAAAACCCAGACAGACCAGGCTGAGATGGAGTTGTAATTATTACTTCCCACAGAACTTTCCATGCGTGAGTTTAGCCCCATGGCTTGTTTAGAGCCAACTTACTACGTATGGATTCTCCCAAAAAGTAATGCATCTTCCTGTCTCTCTGCCAAATGAGCTGCAAGTCAACCTAAAAGTGTCCTGCTTATCCCTAAACTTTTCCTGGGGTCTCAACACAGAAAAAAGTGCCACAGCACTTAAGCAACAGCCTGTCCTTGACCTAAAGAGGGTCCCAAACAGCTGAACATCCTCCTCTGTCAATCCTGAGCTGAATCTTTACCACCTTGGGGAATTCACAACTGGTATAAGGTGACAAATCTCAGAGGTTTTAGGTTTCACAGCTTTAATAAGGCAAAAAATGTGAAGTCCTGCGGGCTTGCAGGCCTCTCTGGCCCTCTCAGGCCTCTCAGGGGAGCAGAGATGTCCCCACAGTGGGTCTGGGGAGGAGCCACAGGGGAAGCTGTTGGACAAGGGGGACATCTCCAAGCACAGTATATTTGGGGACAGTTGGTTGAGGCCCTCAACTGTGCAGGCTCTGGAGTCCTGGTTGTAATTTATCCCAACCCAACACAGCTGTTGAAAATAGGGCAGATGAATCATGCCCTAAAAGTGTCTGTTTCTGCTGACTACAAAGGGAGCCCGGGGTGACCGGCTCTGCTGGAAATGTCTGCATTGTGGATACACGAAGTCAGGTGAGAGAAATCCCACATCTCCCACTGCTCCATCTCTGTTTCTTACCTGGAACAGTCACTTCTCAAGATAAAAGGCTATCCCAGGCTCCAGGGCTACTTAATCCTGCACTGAGCTGCTTAAATAAATGACAGCGGTCAGCTGGGTAGGAATTCCTGAAGACTTGTTTGCAAAGTCAATGTCAATTCTGAAGCAAGGCTTTTTTACTTTGGTGCAGTGGACAAGAATTCAGCAGAAATCTCAGTGCTGAATGAAAGGTTTTTGGTGTAGCCAACAGGAAAATGAGTGATGCAATCTCCTCGCTCTTCCTAGTCTCAGATTAAATTCAAACTATTGTATTCCACCCCAACAGTCTGCACTTCCCACAAGTTCTTGTGCTGACTTACACATACTTCCCTCATGAGAATTATTGTGGGGGTAATGGGAGGAATTTGGGTTCTTCTCTCTCCCCCACCCCAAACAATCCAGTCCTGTGCCTTCCCAGGAACAAGCAACTCATCTGAAGGCCTCCATCAAACTGAGCCCCAGGCAAAGTGCTGATAAAATGATGTGTTTAAATGTCATCAAATTAAACCCCAGGCAGACTGTTGATAGAAATAATATGTTTAAATGTCATCATTAAGTTTCATTGTTATCAACCTGCTAAGAGTTGCAGCATCTCTCACACTGGAATTTGCAAACTGAAGGAGGTGTCAATGAATTGGTTTCCTACATCTTCTACGAGACCACGAGGCTCAGACTTTATGTTGAAACAAATTCATTTTGTGGTGGATAGCGGGTTGGGTTTAGCTGGGTTTTTGGTTGGTTTGGTTTGTTTTTTTTCTTCCCTGGAGAAGGGAGGGGTTTGAAGAAGGAAAGAGGAGAAACTGGAGAGAAAGCAGCAGCCAAGGCTGGTTTGACCACGCAGGCTTGACGACAGCACGGGCTGTGATGTATAGACTTGTGCAGTAGGAAATGGACTGCAGCCACGGCAGAGCATCTGTCAGATGATAACTCGCAGTCATTTGCAATCTGTGCTGGAGGCAGCCCAAGGGCCCGAGCCAACGCTTCCAGTTATCCAGGCCTTGTCTCCAGGCCTTAACTCCATCTTCTTTACATCCCATAGAATGAGGATCTTCTGCTGCTCTACTGTAGCACAGCAGTGACATCCAGGGGCCATTTCATTTGCTGTGGAGATCAGCCTACTGATATCCAGGAGCGTATGTACCTCAGCCAAAACCCCACTGACGGCGCTTGGAAAGATCCCCATCAACGTCAACAACTTTTGATCCATCTGTTTTCCTCCGTGGTTTTTAGCAGTTAGCAAAAGAAGGGCTCTCCTGCCCCATTACCTTTGTTGCTACCTTATTGGCTGAGTAATCTAAGAAAGATCTCCCTGTGCCAGCCTCCTGTTCCACACACAAAATGACTTTGTGTGCTGTGATTCGCCCAGTCCCACCAATTCTCCCCAAAACCATGACCTACAGCAATAACAGAAGGTTCACCCACATCTCTGGGTCGTACCAGTGGCATGACCCCAAGCTTTTGCACCAAAGCCCAGCCATTCTACTCCTCCAAAATTGGGGTCAACCAACTACTGAGCCAAAGGCCACCTTGGCGAGCAGTTGGCATAAAAAACCTGCCAACCTTTAGCCATGTTGGATGGTGGGATGTCATCTGGACTTTGTGGGGGAAAACCTGACCTCTGCACAGCTGGTTCAGATCTCTCACTTGGATTTAATCTGATTTTCTCAGACTCCATCTCATTACAACTTTCCTTGATGCCATTTCCGGGGTTTATACCTGTGCAGATATTGATAACCTGCAGTAAAGTCACTTAATTTTCCCCTTGGATATATTTTTCTCCCTCTAAAGTAGGCTTCCAATGCCTGGCAGGAATCTTTGCTGTTTCCTTAAGATCTTTTTTTGGACATGTGAACATCGGGACTAGACATAACTTTTCAGAAATGGTCTCACTAATGCTGTTTACAGAGATAATATCAGTTCAGCACTCCCACTTCATATTTGCCGTCCGCGCAGCCAAGGATTACTCCAACCTTCTTGGCTAAGGCATTGCTGCGAGTTCAAACACCAGCAATTGTCTACCAGGACCATTCCATTTGGTTCTGAGTCACTGATTTCCAGGATGTATCCCCCCCTACACACATCCCTTAGGTGTGACCCCCATCACTTGCTCCAAAACATTCGCATTTTCCTATGGCCACACCAAAAAGAATTTTCAGTGGTTCCCACTTCAGCCAGAAGCACCTGCCTTCACAACCAGCCTGTGCCCACGGCTCCTTGCCACCAATCTTGTTTTCATCTTCCCTGCAAATTTTGCCTGCTTTCTGTTTGTGTTTTTTGCCATTCACAAATAAGGGGCTGCTTCTCTGTGGTGGTTATCGGATCATTCTCCAGCTATTCGCTCCTTGCATTTTTCTTCCTCCCACTTTCTCTCAGCTTTCACTTCCCCTCCCATGCTTCTACTCCTTTTTGCTAACATCAGTTGGGTCTGGTTCTGTTTTCTGAAAGTGGCTTGTTTGGCTGAAACCACTGGGCACCACAGCAGATGTTCGGGTTCGAGGGGAGGTGTCATGAAAGAGGATCACACTGAGAACATGCCCCGCATGTCTCTGCTCTGCCTGGACCAGATGTGCACCATGTGGCCCAACACAACAGTCATCAGGCATTGAAATTGAGAATATGAAAATATTCCTCAGAAAAGAAGTGCATCAAGCTACTGGAGGCGGCTCTCCAAAAATCTCTTATTCTCAGCAAAAAAAGAGGTTTCCCATGGTCTAGTAACTGTTTTGATAACCCTTTCACTGGTGTGGCAGAATACTAATAAATAGGTAGCAAAAGAAATATTTTTCTACAGGCTTAACTACAGCAAGGCAAGCATTTTCTTAATTTTCATTTTTCTCCCTTTTTTTTCGGGCTTTCCTGGGTTGGGCAGAGCAGGCTGGAGAGCTGGACTGAGTTCTTACATTAAAGAACAAGTGGAGATTTTGCATTTGTATACTTAATTCCTGGTTGGGGTGTACTGGGCAGTGAGAGAAGGAACTGGGTGGGGGGATGGAATTAAATAACCTCTGTAAATAACAGGTGTTATGTACCCACCTTGAGTAGAAACAGGTAACAAGAAACCTCTCACTGGAGCCATGGTAATGTACAAGCAGATGCTGGGGTTTAGGGTTTTCTTAAGCAAAAGCTGTTTGCATTCCTCAGTTTCAGCCATTGAGAGAGCTTCCTCTGTAGAGGATGCAGTCATGGAATCACAGAATGGTTTGGGTTGGAAGAAACCTTAAAGACCACCCAGTTTCAACCCTCCTTCCATGGGCAGGGACACCTTCCACTCTCCCAGGTTGCTGCAACCTGGCCTTGAACACGTTCAGGATCCAGGGGCAGCCACAGCTTCTCTTGGCAACCTGTGCCAGGGCCTCACTGCTCTTTTAGCAAAGAATTTCTTCTTAATATCTGACCTAAACCTGCCTTCATCTGGCTTAAGGTTATCCCCCTCGCCCAAAATCCCTCTCCAGCTCCCTTGTAGCCCCCTTAGGCACTGGAAGGGGCTCTAAGTTCTCCCAGGAGCCTTCTCTTCTCCAGGCTGAACACCCCCAGCTCTCTCAGCCTGTCTAGGACAGAATTTCATCACCTTTGAAGGGCCGTGCATGTGGCTCTTTTCCCCATTCTGTGGTTGGAGAGCTGAGTCAGGGCAGGTTCAGCCCAAGGTCCTGCAGACAGCCCATGGTGAAGGAGATGGATGCTCAGAAGTTGGTGCTGCCACTGCTGCCCCATCCTCCCTCCTTCCCTGCCTGACCCTGCAGCAGGGCATGGCAGGGCCTTGCTGTCCCTGCGGTGAGATGCTGTGGATCATCTCCTGACTGGAGACTGAACCAAACATTTCAAAGGACTATTCTTCTATCTAAAAGCACATCTTCTTTGGATCTCTTATGGAAAGCATAAAAAGCTTTTCAAAATAGCCAGCATGATTATTCATGACTATTCATTTGAAGCAGTGCTTGTTTTCCATGGCAGCACCAATGAGCTCACCTGAATAAAGATTTTCGGGGGAGAACGGATGGCTGGAGGTTTTGCACAAACAAAGGTGTGGGCTGGCACGGTTCCTTTGCTCTGGGCAGAGACCAGAGACCCCATTCCCATTCCCATCCCCATCCTGGTGCTGGTCCAGCTGCTGCCGTGCCCTCAAACAGCTGTGCTGAGCCTCTCTCACTGGGAACTCCTCCCTGCTTTCTTTATTTACCAGTATCCCACGGAGGAAGGGCTTGGGGGCACACTGGGTTTTCCAGGGAAGCTCTTGATGGATGGGCACACCTGATGGAGGGTGATGATTCCTGCCAGAAGAACCTGCAGTGGTATGCCCAGGGCTGTGCGAGGAGGATGTGGCAGTGCAGGGGAGGGAGCCCAGGTCACCGAGGTCCCAGCCTAGCTCAGGATGATTTCCCAGCAGGCAGAATGTCCTGTCCCCTCCTGCTCACCCCTGGCCTCCATGTACTCCGACCAGCAGGCTGCCGGGACTGGAATTTCCTGACTCCCGAGACCTCGGCTGTGCTGCCTCAACACCCACTGGAGTCTCCTTTGCTTCCCCCCGGTTTTGTTTGTCTGTGGTTTTGCGCAGGGAAAAAAAAAAACAAAACGAAGCGAGCGGAGGTTTCCGTGATTTTCGGAGGTTTTTTCTCTCCGTGATGCCCGTCAGAGAGCAGACAGCAAAACCGGGCTGCTTTGATCAGTTTATAGTTGCAGCGCGTTCGGACGGGGAGCTGCGGGTTCCAGCAGCAGCTGCGAGCAATGTGGCGCAGCCCGAAATCCAGGCAGGGTTTGCCGGCTGTCTGCTGCGTGATGTAACCCCTCCTTTAATTTGTTTTCCAGAAAATTCATTTGGAGGAGTGCTCTGCGAGCGGCTTGGCAGCAGCCGGGGGAAATGGGGCCGGGGAGGACGTCAGCTGTCAGCCCCAGCCAGCGGGATGGAGTGGGGGCTTGTAGGGCTGTTCTCCCTGCCCGGGAAAAGCCTTTGGGTCTGGTCCACACCGAGTTACTCCCGGTCACCCAGCATGTCAAGCTCCAGCACAGGGACCAGAGTTATTTGTACGGCCCAAAGTGGCCAGCACAGAGCACTCTGCACCTGTGGATGTGACGGTAAAACCAGGGATAAATAACAGCCCAAGCAGGAGCCAGTGCAATTCAATCTGGATTAAGTGAATGCAGTTAAGTGAGGAAGGATTCTCAGGCTGGCTGAGAGCGGCTTTCCTTTCCTCTGTGCATCTGAGGATGCACGTCCAGGCTAAAAGCATTTGGAGGATACAGCACAGAGAGCTTTGCCTGCTCTGTTCTGCACCATTTGACTCTTTATCTGTAGGATGTGGAGGGAGCATGGCTGAGAGAGTGAAGCACAAAGTGTGCCAGCTGCAGTGGGAAAGGCACAGACTGGCAACTGATCTGCTTCTCTTTGTCCTTCCTTCCTTCCTTCCTTCCTTCCTTCCTTCCTTCCTTCCTTCCTTCCTTCCTTCCTTCCTTCCTTCCTTCCTTCCTTCCTTCCTTCCTTCCCTCCTTCCTTCCTTCCCTCCTTCCTTCCTTCCCTCCTTCCTTCCTTCCCTCCTTCCTTCCCTCCTTCCTTCCCCTCTCTCCCTCTCTCTGCTCATGTTTATTAAGAATATCCCACTGCCCTGTACTGAGTTTCAAAGCCTTGTTACATCTTCCCCTCCTTCTCTTGGAAGTCAAGGAAGGCTGGGTTGTTCTTTCCCATGGACTCAGAGCTGCAGGGGACCCCCAAGGCCATCATGCCCACCTGTGCCTTCAAGCAGAACCTCAGCAGGTCCAGCCCTAACAGATGTTGCTGTGGAAGAAGCAACACCACGTGCTTGCTCTAAGAGACCTCCCCAACCTCCTGGCAGCGTGTCCTGGTCCCTGCTCACCCCTGTCCAGCAGAAAGCTTTGCCTGATGTGCAGCCCAGATTTCTCTTGCTTGTAGCATGTCCCTTACTTGTCCTGCCCTTGAGGGACACGGAGAACAGACTGTCCCTTGGTGTCCTCAGCAGCCTTTCAGGAACAGACCTTGGCCCGTGTGCCATGTCCCAAACGGGATGGGGAGGTCAGTTCTGCATTTCCTGGCAGTGGAGATGTGAAGGAGCGTAATTATTTATGGGAAAGGAGGTTCAGGCATATTTTCCTCCCATGTGCCACCCTGTAAGTCTCATTGGGGTCATCAGGGAGAGGACTACTGGGATAAAACCACTGGAAATCAGCTCCCTAACTTCTTCCATGACTGCTGACCCCAAGGCTGGAAAAACAGGCGCAGGTGATGACCTCACAGGCTCCAATGGGATTAATTTAACATGTGCCTAAATGCTTTGCTGGAAGAGGTCAGAGGCAGCTGCAGGGGGACACTGCAAGGTGGGATGGGAGAGCAGCTGATGACTTTCCTGGTCTCTGGAGCACGGCAATTGCTGGGCATTATGGCTGAGCACTGCGGGCGAGCGGGACGGAGCAAACTCCTCCTCACTACCTTACTGCAGGTCACCTCTGCCATAACTCACTGAGTCATTTCCCCCTGCAGAGAAGGACAAGCTGAAGAATTTGGTTGGCCAGATTGTAATTTTTTTTTTTTCCTTTTGGAAAAATAATAGCATAGCATTTCCTCTGCCTTGTCCTCTCCTGTGCTGTACTGGTAGCTGCACTGAAGCTGATTGATTAGTTTAATAACAGTCAGTTGATATGCAGCCATAAAATTATGCACTTTTACTCATCAGGCTGATTGAACTCCTCTGCTGACTGTACAGGAGCAGAATGGCAGACTTAAAATAATGAGGGAAACAGCCAAGGGAAAAGCAAGCGTGGTGGTGTTATTGTTTTAAAGCTGAGGAAGAAAATGAGTCCAGGGAGGAGCTTTTCCAAAATAAACACCAAAATACAGAGGGAAAATGTTAAGATGTAATTAGCATTGGTACAAGTGCCATTTAATGTCTGCTGGGGTTGGAGAGCTTCTTTTACACCCACCTGGTCTATTTTGGGGTTTCAGGAGGTTAGGTCTGACCCTGTTGAACATCCCCAGTCCCCTCGTCCTCAGAAAGGGTGAGAGGGGCTGAGCCCTTTGCAGAGTGAATAAACTCAATGGGAAAAACATGGGAATTCAGTTTGTTGTTTTGCTTGGGGCTGGTTTTGGTTGGTTTTTTTTTTTTTCCAATTCTGGCCAAGGAGGGAAGGATGTGAAGATGGAGCTGGGAAAAAACATGACTGGGAAGGGATTGTCCCCTCTGACCCGATGCTAATGGCATCAGTGGAGAGGAGAGGGCGTGATGGGGAGTACCAGGGCTCTTGCAGCCTGGCCTGGCAAGGACAGGACTCCTCTCAGTGATGTCCCTACGGCCCTGAGCTCTGCTCTTTGTGTTCCTGGGTACCAGGGAGCTGAAGTCAGCCTCTGTCCTGCGGGGTGTCAGTCATGCTCTCTGGAGCCACCAAAGGGAACTGAAGGTTCCCACTCAGCCGTGAATCAATATGCAGGAACAGGCAGCGGGGCTGGCTGATGAAAAGCCACACAGCCCCCATCCATGCATGGAGAATGGCATTTAAGGCTTTACATCCCAATAAAATATTTTCCAGTGCCCCAGCATGGCTTGCCTGGGTGACAGGCTCCCTGTTTGTCCTGCACACATTCATTTTATTTATAAGACCAATTTGTCTGGAATAGGTCAGCCGGCTCCTCGTGCCCGTGATCCCCGTCGCTCCCACTGCTGTGAAACATTTTAATTGAACCTGCTCATGTGCTGTGTCCCCAGCACAGGGCTGGCAGCCCTGACCCCGGGCCCAGTCTCCATCCAGAATGCAAAACTAGCCAGATTTTCCCTTTGGGGCTCATCTCCCTGAAGGAGGGGATGGGAACAGGGGAGGGAATAAGCAGCACTTGGTGTTTATTTCCTCCCAGAGAAATGCGTGGCAGATGCTTGCACAACTCTTCTTGCCCTTTCTCCCTGCTTGCACCCTGTCCAGGTTGTTCCTGGGAGCAGGGCTCTCTTCCACATTTGCTCCAAAGGGCTTTGGGTCAGGCCATGTGTGGCTGTTGCAGACAACACGGTGCAATATCCAAGAGTGCTGCTTCTCTGGCTGTTTATTGTGGGTGGCCAAGAACCAGGAGTGAGGTTCTGGGTTGACAAGTTTGGGGCTGGAAGCCCTGAACTCTGCTTTGTCTCTCTGCTGTTGTGGGTCTGCTTCCTTCCTGGCAGCCTGTGCTCTTCCCTGGGCTCAGCAGAGTGGAGGCTGCACCTGAATCCAGAGCACTCTGGTGCTAAGGAGCAGCTCTGACTGTGGCTCCTTGTCCTCAGACCCGGAATGGAAAAGATAAACACACACTGTGTCGCAGCAAAGACTTTGCTTTTATTTGTCTTCGTCTAAAGTAAAAACAGACCCTGAAAATCACTAACTAAGTGTCTTTCTGCAAGTGCAAATCTTGGTAAAAGCTGTCAGGGTTTCTTTATGCAATGGAGTTGGAAAGCTAAATTTAACTGCTCCTTCAGGCTTCCCTCCCCTTTCTTTTGTTTTCTGGCAAAAGCCCCATTACCAGGATGGAAAGCTTCAGTATTGAAATTTTCCATTAAAGTTTTAAAAAACAACCACCAACAACCTTTCCAAAAAAACCAAGAGTAAAACCTACCAAGGCTTTTTCCCCCCCCTCTCCTTATGCTGAGCAGGTGCAAAGAAGAGCCCTTTCCAAGGTAAAGAATGGCACCGGAAGAAAGCGTGAGAGGAGTCAAAGGAAGGTGACATGTGGACAGAGACTGCAATAACAAACAATATTCTGACTGAAAGGCCGCTGCAAACACATTGTGCATACTCAAAAATACTTTTTAACCATTTTTAAACCAGTTCTTGCCAACTGAGAGGGGAAGCCTAACAACGAGTGCCTGGTTATTCCGGTCTCCTGCTCTTGGCAGAAGATTTGGCTTGGTGACCTCCTGAGGTCTCTTCCAACCTCATTTGTTCTCTGATCCTGTGAGCACAAGTCATTGAGCTCACCAGGGTCCTTGTGCAGGTTGCATTAAGGATGGCAAAGAGAATGTGGCAAGTGAAGAACTGAATGAATTCAGTCCACGTTGAACGTCTTCCTCCAGACCTGAATATCACAGAACCACTTGGCTTGGAGAAGACCTTTAAGGCCACCAAATCCAACCCTTCACCCAGCACTGCCAAGGCCACCACTAAACCCTGTCCCCAAGTGCCACATCTACATGTCTTTTAAACCCTCCAGGGATGGTGACTCCACCGCTTCCTTGGGCAGCCTGTGCCAGGGCTTGGCATAAATTGAGGCCGTTTCCTCTGGTCCGATTGTTTGTTACTTGGGGGAAGAGCCTGACCCCCACCTGGTTACACCCTCCTGTCACGGAGTTGTGGAGAGTGAGAAGGTGGCCCCTGAGCCTCCTCTTCTCCAGGCTGAGCCCCCCCAGCTCCCTCAGCTGCTCCTCATCAGACTTCTGCTCCAGACCCATTCCCAGCTCCATTCCATTCTCTGGTCACGCTACAGAATTCATGTTTAACCCCAAGGATCTTACAGCAGGACCCCCTACAGAATAGGGTTTTTACAGACTTTTCCAGAAGAATCTGGTTTTATTTGGGGGATGTCCCAGAGAAAAGAAAGGAAAAGAAAGGA
>VZRV01006511.1:2472-12692 GCA_013398115.1 Falcunculus frontatus
CCAGGGGGGATCCCAGGGGTTTGGGGGGGGTTCCCGGGAGTTTTTGGGGGATTCTGGGGGTTCCCAGGGGTTTTGGGGGGTCCCCAGGAGCCCCCGGGCCCCCCGAACTCACCCGACACCACCATGGCCTCGTTGGGGCCGCAGGTGAAGAACATGGCGGCGGGGGAGACCCCGGGGCCGATGGGGATCGATGGGGATCGATCGGAGCCGATGGGGATCGATCGGGATCGATCGGAGCCGATCGGGATCAGTCGGAGCCGATCGGGATCAATCGGAACCGATCGGAGCCGATCGGAGCCGATCGGAGCCGATCGGGATCAGTCGGAGCCGATCGGGATCAATCGGAACCGATCGGAGCCGATCGGGATCAATCGGAACCGATCGGAGCCGATCGGAGCCGATCGGGATCAGTCGGAGCCGATCGGGATCAATCGGAACCGATCGGGATCGATCGCGATCCCCGACCGCCGCCCCGATCCCGGCAGCCCCCGCGCTCGCGACTTCCGCGTTAACAAGGTGACGTCACCGTATCCGCGATCTCCCATTGGCTGCCGCGCCTGGGGCGGGAAATGGAGGGTCTGTTCTGCCTGGCAACCGATGACGTCAGGGATTTCTCGGCGTTCTATTGGCTGCGCCGCGATGGGATTTCAATGTTATCCGTGGAAAAGGAACCATTTCAGTAATGAATGAAACCGGAGGCTGAGGGGAGTGACGGGCTCTGGGGAGCTCCAGACCGTGGTCGGGTCGTGGTCATCACATGGTCATCTGATGGTCATCTCATGGTCATCTCGTGGTCACAATCACGTCATGATCATGGTCATCTCCTCCTCATGGTCATCTCATTGTTATGGTCATCTCATGGCCTTGCTCACCACATGGCCATGGTGAGTTGTGGTCATCTCATGGTCATCTTTTCTTCACAATCATCTCGTGCTCATGGTCATCTCATGGTCATCGTTGTGTCACGGTCATGGTCACAGTCATGGTTATTTCATGGTTGCCTCAGGGTCATCTCAGGGCCACAATCATATCATGGTCATCACACAGTTGTGGTTGTGTCATGGTCATGGTCATCTCATGGTCACAACCATGTATGGTCTTGATCTTTCCATGGTCATGGTTGTGTCATGGTAACAGTCATGGTCATCTCATGGTCATGGTCATCTCATGATCGTCTCGCAGTCAACTCATGGCCACAATCATATCACGGTCATCTCCTCATCATGGCTGTGTCATGATGACGGTCATTTCATGGCCATCTCATGGTCATGGTCACTTCCTGATCGCCATCACCTCATACTTGCTGTCATCTCATTGTAACGGTCATGTCATGGTCATGATCACATCATGGTCATGGTCATCTCATGGTCTTCATCACCTCATGGCCATGGCCGTGTTGTGGTCATCTCATGGTCATCTCACAGTCATGGTCATTGCATGGTCATGGTCATCTCATGACCACCTCTTGGGCAACTCATAGCCACAATCATATTATGGTCATCTCAAGGCCGTGGTTGTGTCATGATCATGGTCATGGCCATCTCACGGTCATGGTCATTTCCTGATCACCATCATCTCACACTCACAGTCATCTCATGCTTATGGTCATCTCATGGTCATGATCACCTCATGGTCATTTCATGGTTATGGATCACCTCATGGCCATGATTGTGATGTGGTCATCTCATGGTCATGTCTTGGTCACAATCATCTCATGCTTATGGTCATCTCACCATCATGGTTACACTCATGGTCATCTTATGGTCATGATCATCTCCTGATCATGATCATCTCATGCTCACAGTCATGGTCACCTCATGGCTGTGGTTTTGCCATGATCGTCTCATGGTCATGGTCACCTCATGGTCTTGGTCATCCCATCACCACGATCATTTCACAGCCATGGTTGTGTTGTGGTCACCTCATGGTCATCTCAGGATCCCAATCATCTCATGCTCGTGGTTGTGTCATGGTCACTGTCACGGTCATCTCATGGTCTTGATCATCTCCTGATCACCATCATCTCATGCTCACGGTCATCTCACTGTAATGGTCATCTCACAATCACCTCATGATCATGATCATACATGGCCATGGTGTATTGTGATCAGAGCATGGTCATCTCTCGGTCGCAATCATTTCACGTTCATAGTAATCTCACAGTCATTGTTTTGTCATCGTCACTGTCATGCTCATCTCCTGAACACACTCATCTCATGGTCATGGTCATCTCACTGTAATGGTCAGCTCATGGTCACCTCGCGGTCATGGTCATCTCATGGTCCTCTAACAATTGTCTCATGGTCAACTCATGGCCACAATCATGTAATGGTCATCCCACAGCTGTGGTTGTGCCATGGTCATGGTCATCGCATGGTCATAGTCACTTTCTGATCACCATCATCTCATGGTCATGGTCATCTCATGGTTGCCTCATTGTCATGGATCACCTCATGGCCATGGTCGCGTTGTGGTCATCTCATGGTCATCTCTTCGTCACAACCATCTCATGCTCATGGTCATCTCACCATCTAGGTCATGTCATGGTCACACTCGTGGTCATCTCATGGTCATGATCATCTCCTGATCACCATAATCTCATGATCATGGTCATCTCACTGTAATGGTCATCTCATGATCGTGGTCATGTCATGATCATCACATGATTATCTTGTGGTCATCTCATGGTCTTGATCACCTCATGCTCGTGGTCATCTCATGGCCATTTCATGCTCATGGTCATTTCCTCATCACCATTCTCTCATGCTCATGGTCATCTCACAGCCGCATCATGATCGTGATCACACACGGCCGTGGTCGTGTTCTGATCATCTCATGGTCATCTCTTGGGCACAATCATCACATGCTCACGGTCATCTCACAGTCACGGTTATCTCATTGTAAGGGTCATCTCATGGTCATGGTTGTGTCCTAGTCATGGTCATGGTCATTGCATGGTCATGGTTATCTCATGATCATCTCATGGTTAACTTATGGCCACAATCATAATCTGATCATTTCACAGCTGTGGTTGTGTCATGATCATGCTCATGGTCATCTCATTGTCCTGGTCATCTCATGGTCATAGTTGTGTCATGTTCATTGCTAGGTCATGGTCATCCCATGATCATCCTGTGGTCATCTCATGGTTACGATCATGTCATGGTCTTGATCATGTCATGGTCGTGGTCATGTTATGGTCTCTGTCACGGTCAACTCATGATCATCTCATGGTCAACTCATGGCTACAATCATATCACGGTTATCTCTTGGCTGTGGTTGTGTCATGGTCACGGTCGTCTCGTGATCACAGTCATCTCATGGCCATCTCATGGTCGTGGCCATCTCACAGCTGTGCTTTTGTCATAATTATGCTGGCGGTCATCTCACGGTCAAGGTTGTCTCATGGCCATTTCATGGTCATGGTCATTTCTTGATCACCATCATCTCATACTCACAGTCATCTCATTGTAATGGTCATGGTCATGGTCATGGCCATCTCATGGTCATCTCATGGTCACAAGCATCTCATGCTCATGGTCATCTAACTGTAATGGGCATCTCATGGTCCTCTCATGGTCATAGTTGTGTCAAGTTCCTTGCATGGTCATGGTCATTTCATGCTCTTGATCACTACATGGCCATGGTCATGTTGTGGTCATCTCATGGTCATCTCTTGGTCACAAGCATCTCATGCTCACGATCATCTCTCTGTAATAGGCATCTCATGGTCCTCTCATGGTCATAGTTGTGTCAAGTTCCTTGCACGGTCATGGTCATTTCATGATCATCCTGTGGTCATCTCACGGTCATGGTAATGTCATGGTCACAGTCAATCTCATGATTATCTCGTGGTCAATTCATGGCCACAATCATATCCCGGTGATCTCTTGGCTGTGGTTGTGTCACAGTCATGGTCATCTCATGAGCACAGTCATTTCATGGCCATCTCATGGTCCTGGTCATTTCCTGATCGTCATCACCTCATGCTCACAGTCATCTCATTATTATGGTCATCTCATGGTCACAATGATCTCATGACCGTGTTGTGGTCACCTCATGGTCATCTCTTAGTCACAGTCATCACATGCACATGGTCATCTCACGGTCATGGTTCAGTCCTGGTCACAGTCATGGATATCCCATGGTCAGGGTAATTTCCTAATCTCCATCATCTCATGGTCATCATTGTCATCTCACAGTCATGGACATCTCATGGTCATGGTCACAGTCATGGCCACAGTCATGGTGACCTCAGGGTCACAATCATCGCATGCTCGTAGTAACCTCACAGGCATGGTCATCTCATGGTCATGGTTGTGTCATGGTCACAGTCACGGTCATCTAAGGGTCACAATCATCGCATGCTCACAGTAAGCTCACAGTCCTGGTCATCTCATTGTAAGGGTCATCTCATGGTCGTGGTCGTGTCATGGTCACAGTCAAGGTCATTGCATGGTCATGGTCATCTCATGATCGTTTCATGGTCATCTCATGGCCACAATCATATCCTGGTCATCACACAGCTGTGCTTGTCTCATGGTCATCTCATGGCCACAGTCATTTCCTGATCACCATCGTCTCGTGGTCATGGTCCTCTCATGATCATCTCACATTCACCTCATGTCATGATCGTCTCACAACCATGGTCATGTCATGGTCTTGATCACCTCATGGCCATGGCGCTGTTGGGATCATGTCACGGTCATGGTCATCTTATGGTCACCATCATCTCAAGGTCATGGTTGTGTCATGATCATTGCATGGTCATGGTCATCTCATGATCATCTCATGCTCATCTCATGCTCACAATCATGTCCTGGTCTCCATCATGTCACACTCATCTTGTGGTTGTCTCACGCTCATGGTCATCATATGGTCAACTCATAGCCACAATCATATCATGGTCATCTGATGTCTGTGGTTGTGTCATCATCATCTCATGGTCATGGTCATCTTCTGATCACCATCATCTCATGCTTGTGGTCATCTCACTGTAATGGTCATCTCATGGTCACATTCATCTCACGGTCATGGTCTTCTCCTGGTCATGGTCATTTCCTGACCAACATCATCTCATGCTTGTGGTCATCTCATTGCAATGGTCATTTCATGGCCACAATCATGTCATGGCCATGGTCATCTCTTGCCCATCTCATGGTCTTTATGACTCCATGGCCATGGTTCTGTCATGGTCATCGCATGGTCACAGTCATGTCATGGTCACAGTCATGGTCATCTCATGTTCATGGTCATCTCCTAATCACAATCATCTCATGCTCGTGGTCATGATCAGCTCATGATCTTGATCAACTCATGCCTGTGTCATGGTCATCTGATGGTCACAAGCCTCTCATGGTCATGATCATCTCATGGTCAATTCATGGCCACAATCATATCCCGGTGATCTCTTGGCTGTGGTTGTGTCACAGTCATGGTCATCTCATGAGCACAGTCATTTCACGGCCATCTCATGGTCCTGGTCATTTCCTGATCGTCATCACCTCATGCTCACAGTCATCTCATTATTATGGTCATCTCATGATCACAATGATCTCCTGGTCGTGTGGTGATCACCTCATGGTCATCTCTTAGTCACAGTCATCACATGCACATGGTCATCTCACGGTCATGGTTCTGTCCTGGTCACAGTCATGGACATCTCATGGTCAGGGTCATTTCCTAATCTCCATCATCTCATGGTCGTCATTGTCCTCTCACAGTCATGGTCATCTCACGGTCATGGTCGTGTCATGGTCACATTCATGGTCACCTCAGGGTCGCAATCATCGCATGCTCACAGTAACCTCACAGTCATGGTCATCTCATTGTAAGGGTCATCTCATGGTCGTGGTCGTGTCATGGTCAGTCATGGTCACCTCAGGGTCACAATCACCGCATGCTCACAGTAACCTCACAGTAACCACGGTCTTCTCACGGTCATGGTCGTGTCATGGTCATAGTAACGGTCACCTCAGGGTCAAAATCATCGCATGCTTACAGTACCCTCACAGTCATGGTCATCTCATGGTCATGGTCTTGTCATGGTCACAGTCATGGTCACCTCATGGTCATGATCGTCTCACAGCCATGGTCATGTCATGATCTTCTCATGGTCTTGATCACCACATAGCCATGATGTGTTGTGGTCATCTCATGGTCATCTCTTGGTCAAGACCGTGTCATGGTCACAGTCATTGTCATCTCATGGCCTTCATCATTTCATGGCCATGGTGGTGTCATGGTCAACTCATGGATATCTCATGGTCATGGCCATCTTTTGGTCATGGTCATTTTCTGATCCCCATCATCTCATGCTCATGGTCATCTTATTGCAATGGTCATCTCATGATCACCATCATATCATTGCCACCTCATGGTCATCTCATGCTCGCAATTGTGTCATGGTCACCTCAAAGCCGTGGTTGTGCCATGGCCAACCCATGGTCAACTCTTGGTCCCAATCATCTCATGGTCAGGGTTGTGGTTGTGTCATGGTCATGGTCATCTCATGGTGATGGCCACAGTCATGGTCATCCCATCTGTGGTCATGGTCACCTCACAGTTGTATTTTGGTCATCTCATGGTCACTTCCATCCTCATGTTCCGAGATCCCGAACCCTGATTTTGGGGCACTCAAGGACCGCTGGGGACAACGAGGCCTGGCCTGACCTCTCCCCCCACCCCACTGCCCCTCCGAGACCCCAGCGTGGCCAAACCCTCCTGGGGACACTTCGAACATGGGACACGGAGCAGGAAATGAACCCCAGGGGATGGAGCTGGGTATGGGTGGCAAGTCCCCATCCTGCTCCTGGTGTCCCCAATCTGCTGCTGGTGTCCCCATCCTGCCGCTGGTGTTCCCATCCTGCTCCTGGTGTCCCCATCCTGCCGCTGGTGTTCCCATCCTGCTCCTGGTGTCCCCATTCCTGTTCATGTGTCTCCATCCTGCTCTTGGTGTCCTCATCCTGTTCCTGGTGTGCCCATCTCAGTCCCAGTGTTCCCAATCTGTTCCTGGTGTCCCCATTCCCATTCCTGGTGTCCCCAACGTGCTCCTGGTGTTCCCAACCTACTCTTGGTGTCCCTATCCTGCTCCTGCTGTCCCCATCCCAGTCCTGATGTCCCCATTCCCATTCATATGTCCCCATCCTCATCCTGCTGTTCCCAACCTGCTCCGGGTGTCCCCATCCCTGCTCCCATCATCCCCATTTCCATTCCTGGTGTCCCCATTCCCATTCCTGCTGTTCCCATCTCTGTCTCTGCTGTTGCCATCCCAGTCCTGGTGTCGCCATTCCCAATCCCTGGTGTCTTCAACCTACTCCTGGTGCCCCAACCTGCTCCTGGTAACACCAAACTTCTCCTGGTGTCCCCATTCCCATTCCTGGTATCCCCAACATGCTCCCACTGTCCCCATCCCTGTCCCCAGTGTCCCCATTCCCATTCCCACCTCCCAGAGAGGAACTGCTGGACACTGGAGGAGGGAACCCGGATTTATTGCCCCAAGCAGGATTTATTGCCCCAAGCAGGATTTATTGCCCCAGGCAGGATATTTTCATATCAAACTTAAAGCGTTGGGAATAATCGTGGTTCTTGGCTTTAAAACATGGGAAAACGGGAAAAGTGATGTGTTGGGAAGAGCTGTGGGGTGGGTGGGAGCAGTGGGATGGACAGGGCTGGGATGGACAGGGCTGGGATGGACAGGGCTGGGATGGACAGGGCTGGGATGGACAGGGCTGGGATGGACAGGGCTGGGATGGACAGGGCTGGGATGGACAGGGCTGGGATGGACAGGGCTGGGATGGACAGGGCTGGGATGGGCAGGGCCGGGATGGGTGGGAGCAGTGGGATGAGCTCTGCTGAATCTGCTGAATCTGAAGAGGGAAGGGGCCGGCTCCGGCTCCGTGGATCGCTCAGGCGGTGATTCCTGCCGGGATGAGAGGGGGTCACGGTGTCACCCTGTCCCCATCCCACAGGATGGACCTGGCTGGAGCCCATGGAGAGCGGGAGCTGCTCTGGAATCCCACCTGATCCTGCCCCAATCCTGCTCCATCCATCCCACCTGATCCCTCTCCATCCACCCCACACCAATCCCACTCCATCCATTCCACCTGACCCTGCTCCATCCATCCCACCTGATCCAGATCCATCCATCCCACACCAATCCCACTCCATCCATTCCACCTGATCCGTCTCTGGACCCCTGCCTTGATCCAGAATCCCTCCCTGATTCCAGTCCATCCATCCTGCCCCGATCCCCCTCTGGAATCCCACCCTGATCCTGTTCTGCACCTGTGGCTGAGTCGTTGGTTCCCACGTCTTTTCCTGCAGAAAGAGAAGATCCATGAGATTCCAGCACGGATCACACACTGGGATTAACCCCAGGATCCATCCTGGGATCCGCACAGAGGGGATCCAGAGCCGGATCCACCACTGGTACTCACCAGCTGCCCTGTTGTATCCATAGCTCTGCCTCCTCCCTGTGGAAAAACAGTGGGATCAGCATCGGTGGCACAGAATTCCCAGAAGGATGCCGGGCGGATCCGTGCCCCTTCCCGACCCCCATCCCGTGTGTTACCGGACTGGAGCTTCCAGACGACGACTCCGACGAGGACAATGAGGATGAGGATGGCAGCGATGACAGACACAGCGACCACCAGGGTGAGATTCCTGCTGGATTTCGGCTCTGGAAAACACGGGACAGTGAGGAGGGGGAGGGGAGTCCCCATTTGGGAATTCCCAAATTCCCAATTCCCACATTCCCAGCCTCACCCCAGGCGAAGATCCCGGGCTCCGACATTCCAGGATGTTCCACCTGGCACCGGTACTGCTCCCACTCCTCCGGCCGCACCTCGATCCTGGCCCAGGTGTGAAAGGTGCCGTCGCTGTTGGGAACGATCCCGCCCCACTGCGTCTCCTGATCCCGGATTTCATCCCCCTTCTTCCAGTTGACTGCAATGGCCTTGGGGTAGAATCCGTAGGCGTGGCAGGACAAGATCAGCGTCCCGAATTCCTCTTTTCCGGACACGTGCACGTCGGGGGGCTCTGGAATGGGATAACGGTGAGATGTACCCATGGAATTCCCAAATGGGATGGGGGTGAGATGCATCCATTGAATTCCCACTGGAATGGGATGGGGATGAGATGCATCCATTGAATTCCCACTGGAATGGGATGGGGATGAGATATGCCCATAGAATTCCCACAGGAATGGGATGAGGGTGAGATGCATCCATGGAATTCTACAGGAATGGCATGGAGGTGAGATGTACCCATGGAATTCCCACAGGAATGGGATGGGGGTGAGATCTGCCCATGGAATTCTATGGGAATAGGATGGGGGTGAGATGTACTCATGGAATTCCACAGGAATGGGATGGGGGTGAGATCTGCCCGTGGAATTCCATGGGAATGGGATGGGGGCGAGATCTGCCCATGCAATTCCCACTGGAATTACCACGTTCCCAAGTCCTCCAGTCCCAAACCCCAGATTCCCACAGGAATTCTGCCCCCACCTTTGCGTTCCAGGTCCTTCTGCCCGTATCCGATGTATTTCTGGAGCCATTCTGGGCAGACGTGCTCCAGGTAATTTGTCCACTGTTCAGCCACGGTTCCTTCGTGCTCCCAGCGCCTCCTGGTGATCTCGGCAGCGCTGTCGGCCGCCACGAAGCTCCTGGATCCCAGCGTGAAGGAGATGAAATCCTGCCCGTCATAGCCATTCCGGTAGGATCCACGGACACTCCCATCGGACAGGAGGTCACAGCCGTAAACCCACTGCACTGTGTGGAGACCTGGGGAGGGATTGGACCCACAGAGCCCCATGGAATTGTGTCCCAGCCCCATGGAGCCCCATTCCAGCCCTATGGAGCCCCAGAGCCTGATGGAGACCCACAGAGCTTCATCCCAGCCACTTGGAGCCCCATGGATCCCATCTCAGCCCCACAGATCCCAGCCCAGCCCCATGGATCCCATCCAAACCCCACAGATCCTATCCCAGCCCCACAGATCCCATCCCAGCCTCATGGATCCCCATCTCAGCCTCTTGGAGGCCTGTAAATCCACATCCCAGCCCCACGGATCCCAGCCCAGCCCCACAGATCTCCAGCCCAGCCCCATGGATCCCAGCCCTACAGTTCCCATCCCAGCCCCACAGATCCCATCCCAGCGCCACAGATCCCACCCCGGTCCCACAGTTCCCATCCCAGCCCCACAGATCCCATCCCAGC
>VZRV01006512.1:0-16146 GCA_013398115.1 Falcunculus frontatus
AAATTCATAGAACACATTCCATCAAAATCTTTACATCCATGTCCATGCGCTAGCAACAAAAAATCAATAGCAGCTCTATTTTGCAGTGTAGCATGCCCTACTGAATCAACATCTGTTAATAATCTGGCTAAAGCAAGCAAAGTGGCGTTAGTCTGCTGAGCTAACCAACATCCTCACTTGTTTAACAGTCTTTAACAATGCTTTAGCAGTTGCTACTTGTGGAGAAAAGAAGGAAACAGCCCCTCAAGTACCTGGTGGCCAAAATTTGATGCTGTCATAACAATCAGGGGCAAATGCATGGGTACTACATTTTCCTCTCTGTGGTTTATGCCGTAAAATCATAGATGTGTTAGGTGTTAACCATGAGAGTCATCCCAAGCTGCAAGGGCCTGCCTGGATGTGTGATGAATCGCAGCCCATGCTCGGTCTCTACAAATAAAAAACACTCCTGGTGGCAAAGCTAGAGGAACAGTAGTAGAGTGTGAAATATGTGGCGAACTATAATTGCACCAGGCACTTTCATTTGCAAATATGGGTTGGTTAGGAGAAACATCCCATACTTTGGACTGATTAGATCCAGAGTAATTAAACTTAACACAAAGGTCCGTTTTCACGGATCCTAAAAGTTCTATTTCTTGCGGCTCAAGAGTTGCACAGGGAAGGTATGAAACCCATTGATCTGAAGCATCAGCATGGTTGCGTGATTGTAAAGGCTTGCTAACTGTCCTAGGCTTTGGCCAGTCATCTAACGGCAGACCAACAAGGCAGGTAGAAAAGGGATTGTCAGGAGTAGCAGTGGCTAAGCACAGAGTATCCTGCCCCATTGCATTGGCTAGGGTAACCCACACATTGGTTCTTGGCTGACTAACAGGCCAAGCAGAAATAGGAAGGCACTAAGCTCAGCAAAAGTGACAGGTACCATATTTGCACATGCATTTTTCTGTTATTTGTTGTTGTTTGCACTCCAGTACATCCCAATGCAAGTCAATACCCCTTGATTACAAGAATATACAGTGCAATACAGTCCTCCTTGGTCACCAGTGCTCGATGCTTTCTCTAGTCAGAGGTAGCTCAAACTATGCTGCCAAGGTCATCAACCTGTGTTGCTGTTATCCTCAGGATCTGGCCTAACAGGCAGTGGGATATTCTGCCACAAATCAGGACACACACACCTTGCTGGCACCCACCGTGGTCCAGTAGCTGTAGAAACACAAGCATATCCGTGCCCCCAAGTGACAAGGTCCCAGAGGCCTTCCCATTGGCTGGTAAGCAAATTTCTTCCCCATACTTTAGCTAGAGGTAAATGCGTTTCACTTGTGGACTGCAAGGAATAAAAACGATTTAAAACTGAGGGATTGTTTGAAAGAGCCAGTAAGGTCAGGCGATTTATTGTGTATTCAGCTTTCAAAAGTGTGGACTGTGGGGTTTCCCCTTGCATTCTCCATTTTTGTTTTTCTAAAACAGTTTTAAATGTATGATGAGCAAGTTCATTGTAGAAAGTCAGTGGGGTTATTTGGAATATTTAAAAGATGTCAGAGAGATGCCTCATCATAGAATCAGTCTCATTTTTATTTGATGGATAAGTAAAAGTATCAGTAGTTGTTGCAGTAGGTATGGCAGCAACAATGGTAAAAGGGAAAAGCAGCAACCAAAAAATAGAGGTTAAAAGCTAAAGGCTAAAAGGCCAAAGTACTTCGTTACAAGGCCTTATATACTTTTTTAAGCGAATAAGCAAATGCCACAAAGCTCGCTCGCATTTTTGTACCAATCATTACATATCACAGCTTCCAGTTGCACTGGGGACGGCGCCAGAGACAGTCCTGGAGACTCGGTACCCATACTGCCCTCAGGCTCTGCACTCCCTGACTGCTCAGATCCCTCGAAATTTGTGTCCCCCTCATCAAATCCACTGCTTTCTCTTCTCACGTTAAACTTTTGCAGCACATCAAATAGAACTCGTCAAAGCCATAGTAGCTCAATAACATCCTCTGCTCCATATTTGATCTCATGGATCAGCCTGTCTCCGAGCTCTAGCCAGGTTTTGAGGCTAAACGCAGTTTCTGGGTCTGCTGCAAACCCATGACTCGCCACCCAGGCAAGTAACTCCTCCAGGTTGGCGTCGGGGATATCAGCCCCTGCTAGATTTAACATAGTGTCCCAGGCAGAAAATACTGCCCTCTCTTCGGAGCCTTTCTGCCCCATCTTTTCAGTCTATGTCCAAAATTCCGGTGTCTGGGCTAGGGTCTCGTCCCCACAGCCCCGGGAGGGGAGGGGTTCACGTACCTCCCAAAGTGGACACGCAGCGTTCCGACGGAGCTCGGAGTTACGATCAGGCACGGTTAGTACATGTCGGGGTCACCAGATGTCGCTGTTGTCGCGGGGATGGAGAGAACACCGACTTGGTCCCGGAAGCGGGGAGAAGAAGCCTTTATTTAATTATATACAGCCCATTTTATACTTTAGTATTCTTGCATGGTGTAAGGTCATTGGACCACTGGTCAGCCACTTCCTAGGGTGATTGGTCAAATTCTACAACACCCATTTCAAAATATTTCTCTAGTCAGTATCATAACAATCCACAGAAAAGATAGAAAAGAATACAGAAAACCGTAATATTGTTTTGAATAGCTTGCATGGGAAAGACAGAGCTCTCACCAAATGTTACAGTCTCTCAAAATACTGCAGAAAGCTGGAAAATTTCTCTGCTGAAAGCTTTTCAGCATCGACAGATAGAGATGCAGTTGAGGAAGTAGTTACACCAGAATGTCTGATTTTTAAAGACAGGGTGATGTGGAGAAACATTCTTGACTGCTGACTGATCTTTCCCTGTGTAATTGAAATTGACGCAGAAATCCACCCTTACAGAACCAAGAAGCTCTAATTCTTTTGGTTCAGAGGATGCCTTAGGAAAGTGAGGAGTCCACCAATCCCATGCATTCACTGGGGTCCAAAAATCCAACTTGTTTGACCCGGCGAGGGTACCTCACACTGCCTTATCAAGTAGTCTTGGTACTGGCCAAGCACCTACTGGTACTCCAACTAAACAAGTTGAAAATGGTTTTTCTGGAGTTGTAGTAGATAGACATACGGTATCTAAACCTGATGCATTAGCCAAAGTCACCCAAATATTTTTCTTAGGTTGATCAACAAGCATACCTGCATCACTAAAAGCAAGCAAAGCAAAAAAGCATAAATGTAACATCTGATTAAATTTCATCTTTCCCATTGTAACTCTCTTCAATACCATCGATTCTCAATTCCCACTCAGACTAACATAAAACCTAAGGTTACAGTTTCTGCAAAGCTTGTGACCTAGTTGTGTAGCAGCCACTTTCTGGGTCTGCCTCTAGGTTGCTTTTCTGAGGTTCTGCAATAGCAGGTTGCTCTTAGGTGACTGCACAGGTGGGAGGCTTGGAGGCAGTAGTGGAAGGCTGATCAGGTCCCTCACTTTGTGCACTCATTGAGCTCTTGCTGCCTCAGCATTTTCTTGCACGTAATAAGGCTTCATGTTTTTTTCTGGAACCCACTTAGGTCCTGCACCTGTAGCGACACAAACATATCCTTTGGCCTATGTTATTAGAGGAAATGGACCCTCGTTTTGTCCTGTTTCAGGATTTCTAATTAAAACTGGAGGATTTTCTTTTAATTTTGCCCGAGTACTATTGGAAAAATGCCTAAAAAATGGTGGGTTTGGCTCTGCAAAGGAACTGCTTAAAAAATTATAAACATATAAAGTCTTATGTAAACACATCTGTGGTGTTGCCTGCCCTACTCCCCCTCTCTGTTGATCTAGAATGCGTTTCAAAGTGTGATGTGTTCTTTCAATGATGGCTTGACTCGTGGAAGAGTAGGGAATACCAAAGGTGTGGCGAATACCCCAGTCCATTAGAAATGTGGTCAATTTTTTAGCTGTGTATGCGGGACCATTGTCTGTTTTTATTTCTTGGGGAATGCCTAATGAGGCGAATGCTTGCAAAAAATGTTGACAAGCATGATTAGCTGTTTCACCTGTGTGAACAGAAGCAAAAACCACACCTGAAAAGGTGTCCACTGACAAATGGATGTTTTTAAATTTTCCAAAAGATGGGTATTTCGTGATGTCTGCCTGCCATAATTGTAAACTCTGCAATCCTCGTGGGTTGGCTGCTCCTGTGGAAACGGGGTTGCACCAGTTTACAGTCAGGGCAGGCATTTATAATTGCTCTTGCCTCATCTTTGGAAATGCGAAACATTTGCATAAGGGCTTGTGCATTTTGGTGAAAGAATACATGGCTTAGTTTTGCCTGTTCAAAGATGTTGGGCAGGGTATTTGCAACAACCATTGTTAAATTGTCTGCTCTTGCGTTTCCTTCTGCCAAGAATCCTGGAAGCAAAGAATGAGCCCTAATATGGGAAATAAAATATTGATTAGTTCTATGTTGCAAAACTTGATAAAGACATGTAAGATAACAATACAAATTGTCATTACTAACATCTTTTAAAACTGAACCTTCTATTCTCCTAACAACATTGGCAACATAAGCTGAATCTGTAATTAAATTGAAGGGTTCCTGAAAAAGCTGAAATGCTCTAGTAACTGCTGCTAACTCCACAATCTGAGGAGAACCTTGTATTGTTTGGATATCTGATTCCCATTCTTTAGTTATTTGGTTTTGCCACACTACTACTGACTTACGCGTTTTCCCTGAACCATCAGTAAATAGTGTCACTGCATCTAAAGGCACTTCACTCAACAAGGGTTTTTCTCTAAAGCTTAATTTGGTTTGCAACAGCTTGTGACTTGGAAAGTGAATAGAACAAACACCTGAGTAATTTAGCAATTCAATTTGCAAGTCTTCTGAATTTTGTAATGCCCAATCAAAATACTCTCTTTTCAAGGGTAAATAAATCACTGCAAAATCTTGGCCTGCTATGGTCAGCAATCTTGTTCTGGCCCTGATTATGATTGTGGTCATAATTTCCAGCGTCGTGAAGATTGTTTTTGGAGACCTGTAGGGGAGAAAAATCAACTCTATTATTAGCAAAGGGTTTTTTTGAGAAGTGTCCCACTGAAATATGAGACCATAAAGTTGCATTTTTTCCCCTAACACTGCAAGAAAAACAAAGGGCTTTTCTGGAGCACAATGATGTGCTTGTCTTTGTTGAAGGGCTATAGTAGCTTTTTCAAGGGCCTTCTGAGCTTCAGGTGTGATTGTCCTGAGGGATTTGATGTCACAGTCCTCTTTCAGCAGGTCAAAAAGCAGTGCAAGTTCTTCATTGGAAATTCCTACGGTAGCTCTAATCCAATTGATTTCTCCTAGAAGTTGCTGTAAATCTTGCAAAGTGTTACATGCCTGGGTTTTCCACATCAGCAGCAGGATCTATGGACAACATCGACCTGCAGCACTGCATTAGAGCTGTTTAGATTAAGGGCAGCGAGAGTTTTAGCTAATGTGTCAGTTTGAATTGCAAAAGCCTTCTCAAGGCTCTCTCCCAAGCCATCTGCTTGTATTGTAGCAACATGTTGCGGAGTGCCGAGTTTGCTGCAAGCCTCTACCATCTGAAGTAGGGTAGGCTCTGGATGAGGCAAAGCTTGGATGACTCGCTTGCAATCATCATTGGTGTTGGCAAAAGCAAGGTTACGGAGCAAAAGCAGGTGGGCAGAACTAGGAGTGGATCGCGTAACATGTCGAAATCCCCCTCCTTAATTGCTTTACAGCTCTCTGCTACCCAATCAGTTATGGGACTACTGTTTTACGGCGTGTTGCAGCTAGATCCGTGGGGGGAAGTTTTAAGTGTCTCTCTGGAGGACCCTCTGGTTTGGAAAGGAACAGGGGGTTTCTCCAATCGGGGGGAAACAAGTTGGGTTCCCGTTCGGGATCTACCAGACCCAAGTCTAGTGGATCAAAATCTTCCTTAGAACTGGAATTAATTTCTAAATCTTCTGCTGTCGTGATCTGCATACAGGTTCCAGAAGTTCCGGATCCCTGCTGCTTTTCCCCTTCCTCCGTGTCTTTGGGAGCAGGCAAAGGTGGTGAAGGGGGGGGACAGCAGAGGGGCTGAGGGAATTGCTGGAGGCTGCGGCAGACCCGAGGGAGGCAGTGAGGGCGTGGCAGGACAAGATCACAAAGTAAAGATCTCTATAAGCACTCGACACACTGGAAGCAACTTAGCAGCCAAAAAATTGCGATGAGTGGTTGCGTCATAAAGCTTAACTCCGACCGATTCCCACAGAAACAGGGTAAAAGTGGACGCGGGCTCCGCGTCGGTAAAATTTTTCTGTTCCCAGCAGAGAAGATCTTTAAGCTCCGATTTGGGCACGATATGAGAGCTTGACCATATCAGCGATTTTAAACGGTTATTGACATCTTTATGCTCCCAGGACATTTCTTGTCCCATGTTCGCCAGAGCTCACCTGCACTCCTCCAACAGGTGATCCTTTACGGCCTCTCTCTGGGCTTGACCAGTGGGCTCGGGTGTTCTGCTTCCTCTCAGCAGCAAGTAGAAGTCTGATGCACCTTCGTTTCAGGTGCCTCTAATCCGCGGAATCCGGTTTCATCAAACCGCACTTAAAATCGTCCTCTGGGCCGTCCCCACCATTGACAGAGTCCTCTTCCTCACACGCTAGGCGCCAGTTGTAGAAAGTCGGTGGGGTTATTGGGAGCATTTAAAGATCTCACAGAGATGCCTCATCATAGAATCAGTCTCATTTTTATTTGATGGATAAGTGAAAGCATCAGTAGTTGTTGCAGTAGGTATGGGAGCAACAATGACAAAGGTAAATGGTCAAAACTGCGCAATGCAAAAGCAAAGACAAAAGGCAAAGGCAAAAGGCAAAAGTAAAAAGTAAAAGGCAAAGCAAAATTACTTCGTTACAAGGCCTTANAAAGTAAAAGGCAAAGCAAAATTACTTTGTTACAAGGCCTTATATACTTTTTTAAGCCAAGAAGCAAATGCCACAAAGCCGCTCGCATTTTTGTACCAATCATTATTCTTTCTATGTTCTACGTGGTTTTACCGCAATGCGTAACCTTTTTTAACCAATCATCATATTGCTATCCAGGCCTGCTGTACAGGCCTATATTGCTACACTATAACTTTCTACTAAACTTTGCTATAAGGCTTATTGTTAAACTTAAGACTCTTTCTTTTCTTATTTATTATTTCATAAGTAAGATATGTTCTCTACTTACTTAAACTTACTTAAACTATATTTCTGTCTTTATAAGGTATATACTTTTTAAACTTACAAAACTGTATTCTTTGCTTCAAACTACAAAAGCTCATTGTTCTACGAAAGCTTATTGTTCTAATTCAGGCAGCCTTTGCCAAGGCCTCAGATCGAAACGTGTCCATTTCTATGTCTTTGGGCACAATGCTGTTTATGTTCTCTGTTTGCACCTGCAAGTTTTCTGTAACTCCATTTCCCACAGTACTCCATAAGCTATTCTACTTTCTACATTTATGAATAACTCAAAGGGCTTATTCAAATCTGGTAAACTCAGAACTGAGGCTGTTATCAATTTATACTTTAATTCTTTTTACTGACTCTCATCTTCTCTATTCCAAATATGGCGTTCTGCCAACACTAACTTATCATACAGAAATTTAACCAAACTGTGGTTACCCAACCACAGTTTGCAGTATCCAATTAAACTTAGTAATTTTCTTGCATCAGTTTTTATTTTGGGTGGGGGCAGAGCCAATATCCCTCTCACTTGGTCCTTGCTCAGCTTCTTGTATCTGGTGTCCCACTATATGCCCTAAGTAACGAACTTCTTTCTCCACAAATTGTAACTTATTCTTAGATACCTTCAATCCTTTTGCTCCAAGAAAATTCAACAACCCAATGGTAACCTTTCTGACATCTTCTTCCTTTTCTCTAGATACTAATAGATCATTGACATACTGCAGGATTTGAGGGCCTGGCAGAGAGTCAAATCTTGTTAGTAGACCTTCTAGTGCCTGCCCAAACAGATGTGGAGATTCGATGAACCCCTGTGGCATCCGGGTCCACCGAAGCTGTTGTTTTCTGCCAGTCTCCAAGTCCTCCCATTCAAATGAGAAACAGCCTTGGTCTTCCTCAGCGAGTGGGCATGACCAGAAGGCGTTCTTCAAGTCAATTACACTGAACCACACATGATTAGATGGTACTTTGCCTAAGAGAGTATAGGGATTTGAGACTGTAGGATACTTAGATACTGTTCTGCCGCACTGCCGTGCCTGGCTTTGGCTTGGCCTGCGGCCGTGGGATTCTAAGCCCACACGAAACAACAGCGACCGATAGGTGTAAGGAAACTGGGGTGCGGGTGCCCCAGCTCTTCTGGCCTGAAAGCCGTTCGCAGCAAGCAGTTCTTAGTTGTTACAAGGCAGCAGCAAAGGCAAAGAGGAAAGAGTCGGACTCTTGGTGACTTCAGTCCAAGTTTTATTGTCTCTGCCCATGGGGGGGGGCAGGGCGATAACAGCTTGAAGGGGAGTCGACCAGAGAGACCCTGTCTCACTCTCCGGGCGCAGGCTTTAAGGGGTTACAAAGTGAGGGAGGTACAATAGAGTTAACCAATTAGAAAGTGATGGTACATGACAGGGAACCAATAGAGAAATCTCAGGGGAGGAACAAATTTAAACTAACTAATAACAGAATAGTTGGAGGGAATTTCAAACCCCACTGCCCTGTCAGAGCCTACGATTTATTGGAGGCTCTTTAACAGGGGAAGGGGACGCCGGTGTGAGACACTATGCCGCAGGGTCTTCTTTGCATCCACCCTCAGGGACAGAATCTTGCGAGGGGAAATCTATCCACTCTGAATCACACACACCGATGATGGGTTGCACCATAGCAACACTGTTCTTTTATTGATTTCTCTCAGATCTTGTACCAGACGGTAGGTATCGTCTGATTTCTTAACCGCCATTACAGGGGTTTTGTGTGGCGACATGCAAGGTTCAAGTATTCCATCTTCCAGGAGTTCTCTTATTTTTGCTAGCCCTTTTCGGCCTTCGGCTGAAATAGGGTACTGCCTCACTCTTATAGGCTTTTCCTCCCGCCGGATCTCTACTTGAATTGGAGGAATGTCCAACAATCCTCTTTTCCCTTCACTAACCCACACATCTCCACTTATTTCACGTTCATCTTCCACTCTAAGTACCATTACCTTCACCATCATTCTCTTATCACGTGGAATTACTCCCACACCCATTCAAACCTGACTCTACCCAGCAGATTGCAATCCAGTATTGGCATATAGAGCATGCTTCCTCTTGCTTCCCTCAAATTCCCTTTTATCAACACATTTTCTATCACAGATACTTCAAACAATTCTCCTTTCGCACCTTTCACTTTACATACTCTTTCACTCCTCTCACATCCTTTTGGCATTTTACACACACACGTTCTGTCTGCCCCCATATCTACTAGGAGTTCAAAATTTTTGCTTTGGGGACCCAGCTCTAGATTTATCAAGGGCTCCTGTTGGGCTTTGTATGGATCCCCTAGGTGGTATAGGAGCCCCTGACACCCCTATTCATTACTCTTTCCCCTCTGAGTTTCTTCATACACCTTCTCATCTTTTTGCCACTCTCGACACTGAAACCCATAGTGACCCCTGCATCCACAATAATAACACCTTCCAGCCGATCCACTCTGCCAAGGCTTCCTTTCCTGAGTCTGGTCTCTCTCTCTGAACTCCCCCTTCTATCCCCATTCTGCTTTCCCTTGCCACTGCAACCATTACTTTTGCCTTTGCTTTTATTCGATCACCCTCTTGGTGTAGATAGATCTTTTGAGCTTCGCGTAGTAGCTTGTCCAGTCCCTTTTCTTTCCAATCATCAATTCTTTCTAATTTTCTCCGGATGTCTGGCCAGGCTTTGGTTAAAAAATGAACTTTCAAAATTATCTGTCCTTCAGGAGTTTCAGAATCTACTTTAGAATATAACTGGATATTCTTTCTTAATCTAGCCAGCCACACTGCCGGGGTTTCATTCACCTCCTGTTGGCTATCAAAGGCCTGTTTCGCATTACTTCCCCTTGGTATTGACTCTTTGATTCCTCTTATGATAAGGGCTCTAAAATCTCTCATATTCCTTCTCCCTGCTTCGTCATTAGGATCCCAGTCCAGGGCTGTTACACGCATTTTATGTTCACCAGGAGGTCCCATTCTATTCTCCTGTTCCCAGGCCTTCATACCTGCAGTCTGGACGATTTGGTATTCTTCAGGAGAGAATACAATACCCATTATTGAATTCAACTCCTCCCAAGTATACACACTAGGACCAAGAAACTGATCAAATTAATTAGCTATTCCTACCGGATCTTCAAGTAGGCTACAGATTTCTTTCTTGAACGCCCCTACTTTAGAGGCAGTGAGAGGTGAGTTAACAAAACCAATTCCCCTGGCTATTCCTCCCATGGGAACTTCCCTCAAGGGAACTGCTTTATCGTTTCTTCCCCTCTTTCACTACTTTATTTTCTTTTTGTTCTTCCCCTAGTATTACAAAATGGGCCCTCATCCATCAGCATCCTTTTAGCAGATGTCTCCTTCTTACAATCACATTTAGTCAACTCCCAGGTTTCCTCCTGGTTAGTACCTAGGGTCTTATTCACATCAGGCCCACCGTTACCAATGAGATCTACTGAGCTCTGTGGCAAGGGCTGACACAAAACCGCCTGAGCTGGGGGTAAGTTATCCAGGGGAGTAGGCAGGTACTCTAAAGGATCCCACCTTTTTCTTGATTGTTCCTCACCTATGTTCTTCTTCTCCTCTCCATTCGTTATCATTAATACTTTTAATCCCCCATCCTCATATTCATCCTTTAACTAACAGGTCGCGTATTTAACCTCTTCTCTATCAAACCTCTTCCTTGCCCTCACATGCCTATTCAATGTCATACACAGCCAGTCCTCATCCGACCCATACCATGGCAAATATATAGGGCCCTCCTGTATCACTTTCCGTGACCACACGTTCATACTGTAATTGATCATTTCCAACTTTTCCAATCCTTTTGTATCTCCTCTATTTTCCCAAGTCTCCAGCATCTTCCCTAGGGGACTATTCAAAGGAATATCATGATCTTTTATCTTATTTTTAGGGGGTTTAGATCCAGTCCCGCACACCTGGCCCATCTCTCTCTTAACCACAACTATTTACTAACCAACAACAGTATCGTAACCCACTACAACAACAATCTCAACAACCACTGAGTATATCTAAATCAAATAGTTAATGTACTACCTTTTAACTAAATCTATATCACCATATAATCGTAGTGAAATATAAGGTCGTAACAACTGTGGGAAAAATAACAAACTGTGGGAAAATAACAAATCATGGGAAAATAACAAGGATATGTATAAATGAAAACCAAGAATGGCTGCCTGCTATTTCTGGCAAGAACAATAACGTAACTCCCCACTTATCACCACACCCACAATACCATCCTTTGGGGTTACATCAACTTCTTTAGACTGTCAATTCAGGTAACTCCCACCTAGTGACCCCGCCCAAGAATTGGTGGATTGTCACTCACTCATAAATCCCTTCCATCCAAGTACATGCAATTGACAACTCCACTTCCCCTCCTAACACAAAATGGAGGTCCTGCTCAACTCCTAAATAACCAATAAGTCTCAACTAAATGGATGCTAAAGCTTGGGAAATAATGTAAGTGTATGACTCAAAATGACGTTTCCACCAAAATTCCCTTAAACAATACCCTACAACAAGGCTCCTTCACCCACCAAACTTCACCCACACAGAAACTAAGATACTGTTAGCACACAGAGCACTACCATCATTACTACTTCCAACACAATACGATGAGGCACTCAAATGAAAAGATTTCTTCACCTCCCTCTCTGACTGGTGGTTTAAGGACTTTTGGGGATCTCACCCTCACCCTGTCACCGAGCTGAGCCGGCCACCGCACAAACCCAGACTACATGCCTTCTCCGGGGTTCACAAAATTCAAGCACCGAGTCCAGAACCTCTGAACCAACCCCAACCAACTTCCTCATGCAGTCCTAATCCAATCTGGATGGCAGGTTGGAAACTTCCCCTTACCCCAACACCTCATTAGAGCCAGATTCACCTTCTTCTACTTTCACCTCCTCTCACAAAGAAATCCCCAACTCTGTCCCCAACCTATGTCGCCTTTTCCCTAGCAGTCCAAAGAAGGAACTTTCCCTGACCAGCCTATACAGACAAGGTTTTAACACTCCCTCTTCCCCTAATGAGAAGAAAGAGACCACTCCACTGACTGTAGTGGGGGGGAAGCTTTCCCTGGATGCCCCGGCTGCAGGTACACTGTCCCCAGGTCCCACCCACTCCCCTCAGCTGGTCTTCTCCCCATCCCTTGTCTAATGGGGAGCAAGCCCTCAACCAGCAGCCCTCCACTATAGTGGTGTCACCTGGTTGAGAATTCTCTCTCCCACCCTGAGGGTCCTAGCCCTTGGCTGCTTGCCTGCCTATCCAGAGCCACCTCCTCTCCAGATCTCCACCATCCACCAAGGGCACCACTCCCTAACCTCCAAGTTACCCTAATTTGGCAGCCGCTTGCTCAAAGCACCACCCCCACTGCCCTGCATTCCTAACGAATGCAGTGCCTTTCCCCAGCCGGCAATCTTCCTGAGTGGTGTCACCTGGTTAGGAAGTTAAACTCCAAAAGAAAAATTAACTAGGGAACCCTCTGAGAGGGCCAGTGTCTGGGGTCAAGGCCTCTTCTCGCACCACACACACATGCACTCCTTCACCCACCCTTGGGTCCCTCTCTCTCTTACTCAGACTGCCTCCCCTCGCAGGTACTTACAGCCTCTTTTCCCTGCAGGCTCCCGACCCCTCGCTTCCCTCTCAGAGCATCTCAGGAGAGGCTCCTCACAGGTCTGCTTCGTCGGATCCTTGGCAACCTCCTGGGTGTAGCAGTGGTTTCTCCATGGCCCCAAAGAGGCTGGTTCTAGGGCAGCCAAAATCGGCCGGACGTCTCCCAGTACTTGGACCCCTTCAAGGTCGCTTCTGGGCGTGGCTATTCTGGACGAGTCCCCAAGACTGTCAGAAATAATGGTCTGTCCCCATTTTCAAATTAGAGATTTATTAACAGTTGCCCAAGGACAGGAGCTCGGGATTAGTCCGCAGAATGCACAGCGAAGCAGAGATCAACACACGCGTGAATGCTGGGTGTTCCTCCCTCTGGCGACCAAAGGACCGGAGAACCCGGTCCTGTGCCCAGGAACAGCTTCTGATACCTATTCCCAAGACTATGATTGGTCCATTTTGGATCCAGTGTTTGATTGGCTCATTGTTCGGAAGAGGATTGGCTCATTAACAGGGTTTACCCATTGGCTCCTTTGGTCCAATCATTAGTCTAGGGGTATTCTGAGTTGTCCATACAGTTGACCAATCACTGTCCATGATGTCATCTGATCTCCAGATATCATTCCTAGAAGATTCCACCAGTCTAAGGTATGGGAGACACCCTATGCGCCCTCCAGTGGTCATGTAACTATACTTAAACTATAACATTAAACACGTAGGTTTTCTAAAAATCACATACCTGTACTTAACAAACAGTCAACATGTAATATCATACATATAAGTACAGAGGCCCCAGTGATTATATCAACAACTTCTACCAACTCTTTTACTTAACTAATAAACTTGTCAATTAATTAACCCTCAACGAATTAACCACGAAAACCGATTATGTCTATAACAACACCACAGAAGCTCAGGGAACCCAGGAGACTCTTTATGAAGCTACGGAACCTGACAGAACCCTGGCTCCACTGTGACACCACAGAAGCTCAGGCAACACAGTGGACCCTTTGTGACACTAGGGAACCTGACAGAATCCTGGCAGGAAATGTGAGGGGACAAAATGGTGGGGAACATGAAGAGACAAAAGGGTGGGAAACGTGAGGGGAGAAAAAGGTGGGAAAAGTGAGGGGAGAAAAGGGCAGGAAACATGAGGGGGAAAAGGGCGGGAAATGTGAGGAGTAAAAGGGCGGGAAACGTGAGGAGAAAGAGGCAGGAAACGTTAGGCCAAAAATGTGAGGGGACAGAAGGGTAGGAAGTGTGAGAGGAAAAGTCTGGGGAAAATGGCAGGAAAAATGACATGAGCCCAGGGGTGCTTTTTTGGGGTCCTGCTCGGATGCAGCAGCTCGATCTGCTTCTGTGTTACCGCACCGTGAATAAATGGCTTTGTGGAACAAGACATCTAAGACTGCTATGGCAAAGCTGGTGTTGAAGCGGTGAGGAAACCTGGTGTGACTGTGTGAGTGGGGGCTGTGGGGACTCAAGTGGGGATGCATAGAGCCACCAGAGCTGCCGCTGTGAAGGGGCTGCATTGCCGGCGATTAAAATCTGTGGCCTTGGGAGTTTTCCCAGGGAGTCTCAGGAATGGTCACACTGGATCATTTCCTTATTGCATCCTAAAAGGGTCTTGCAGTCCCACAGTAACAATTTTCATGCACAGAATAGGCAAGGAAAAGAGTCTGTGCTCAAAGCCAAACTCAACTGTACCAATGCAGTGCATAGCATTGGTCGGAAACATTTGCGGTGGCAGCCCCAGGTGAGAGATTGCTCACAAGCACCAAGCGGCTGGCAAGGGGAGAAGCAGTGCTTGATGAGGGGGTGCAAGCCGGCTTTTGCTTTTGGACAGAATTTCCAACTGGAACTCCTTTGCACAACTTCAAATTTGAAGTGCCCAGGGTACAGCTCTGCAATTTAGCTTGGAGAGCGGGTCCCAGTGCTAAGGGAACAAGTGACTAAATCCTCTGTGGAAAATGTTTTTCCAGATGCTGGGGTCCATCTGTACTGGCTACATGTTAAACATCACCTCCAAAGGGCACAGGGGCAGGAAATTCCCGAGTGTTGGTAGTCAAGCAGGCGAGGCAGAAGGCCGGCTGGGCTGAGCAGGGCTTTCATGTCAGAGAAGGGCAGAAAAGGAAGGTGTGTGCCCAAGGGCAGCGAGGTGGGGGGATGCAGGAGGGACATGAAGACGCGGCTGGACTTGACTGTGTGAGTGGGACATGGCATGGTCCAGAGTGGGTGTGGTCTGAGAATGGGCATGGCCTCACGGTGCCGCCTGGCAAGGCGGAGTGACACAGGTCCTCCTCCCCTGCAGGCAGTGCTAGGGAGTGCAAGAGGCACCGTTGGCTGGCAGCAGGGCCCAGGCGGGGTCAGGGGGGATCAGGATGGTTTTGGGGCCGTCTGGGGGGGTTTGAGGGGTCGAGAAGGATTCTGAGGGGGAGGTCGGCATGGGGAGAAGGGTGAAGGGCGGATATAGGGCGAGAATGGTGGAATTTTGGGGTTTTGGGGAGCAGGAGAGGGCGAGGGAGGGGATGGAGCGTGAGGGGAGTGAGGACTGGGGATTTGGGGAGGATTGGGAGGGCTTTGGGGTGGGAATTGGAGATTTGGGTGGTAAATGGAGTATTTGGGGTTTGGGGAGGGGCTTGGGGTGAGATCGGGGATTTGGGCTGAGAAAGGGGGGATTTGGGGTACGGAGTAGGGAATTGGGTTGCAACGAGGGGGTTTTGGGTACAGGGGAAGGATTTGAGTTTAAAAAATGGGTGGTTTGGAGTAGAGAGATGGGATTTAGAGTGGGAATGGAGGAATTCGGGTTTCAGAAAAGGATATCTGGAGTCAGAAGGGGAGATTTGGGGAGTAGGGTGGGATTTGCAGTGAGAATTGTGGATTTGGGATGAAAAAGGAGGATTTCGGGTGGGTGATGCCTGAAGAGGCTACCTGCAAATAGAGACTGGACAGGAGTAAGGGAATAAATGTGGCATTTATTTAAAAGGCCTTCAGAGGTACACCCTTGAGAGCCCAGAGGGTACTTCCAAAATGGACCCCGAGATGGACAACAAGTCACGAATTCTTCACACTTTTAAAGGTTTGGTTCATTTGCATATCATCAGAAATTCGCCAATTAAATTTAGCTACTGAAGTAAGTTCTCTAAGCTCAGTCCCCCTTTCCAAGATTTGGTTTACACATTTCTGGGCCCAGCACTGCCTAGGTGTCCTTGGACAGCAAACCTAGAGACTTTGTTATGTCTAGCTTAACATGACAGAGCAGCAGCAGCAGGCTTTAAGACACCTCAGAGTCTTACAGTAGGCAATACAGAATATAAAAGATAAACCTCAAAACATCAGGGCCTGGTAGGTGTCAATCAAC
>VZRV01006516.1:0-15739 GCA_013398115.1 Falcunculus frontatus
AATTTAATGAGTCAAAAGAGGGAGGTTCCATGCAGGGAGCAGCTTTAGCAGGGGAGGCACCTTGTGCCACAGAGGCCACTGCCCAGGCCCGAGAGGCCAAAGCCCCCAGAGTTGATGGGCACTCCCTGAGAGCTGAGGATGCTGCCAACAGCAGCCGACGTGGAGGATCCCACCACGGTGTTCTGTGGGAAGGAGCTGAGGATGGGGCCGGGCAGGGTCACCACCACGGGTGAGGGCTGGATGGCCACGGTGGAGTCCTGGCACTGCCGGACACAGGGCTCATTGCAGCTGTTGGCCAGCGGGGTGGGGCCGCAGGGCTGGCAGGGCTGGCACGGGGTGTAGCAGGACATGTCTTGGGGCTGCAGATGCACCTGGCACATAGGAGAGCAGGGGGAAGCAGAGCATAGGGGTGAATGTTGAGGGGAGTCTGTTGGTCCATAATGATGGAGAAAAGCCAGAAGCAGAAAATTGCACAATGTTGTTTAGAGGGGCCCACCAGCCCCACTTCCTACTCAGCCCCGAGGAATCCCCCTAACAGCGACCAAGCCCAGGGGCTCCTCCACTGCCCAGGAGACACTTCAGCCAAAACCCAGCCTCTTCCACACACAAGTTCTGCCCCTTCTCTCGCCTATAACGAGCAGTTCTCAAGAACCCACATGGGACCACAGGGGTGGATAGGCTCAGAAAACCCAAAGGAAGAATAAAAGAAAGGGCTTCAGACTCACCTTGATCCCAAGGAGATGGAGGTGAGAGGAGTGAATGGAAGAGCGAGGAGAAGCCTATAAAAGCAGGAGCCCCTTTTATACTGCTCCTGCACCGCCCCAGGCACTGCACAAGGACAGTAATTTTCCAACACATTCACCTCCAAAGCAAAATAACCTCCCTAATGCCACACGTTGTGGTTTGATTTCCATCAACTGTGCCATTTCATTTCCTCATTTCTCACGTGCTTGGTCTGTGTTGCAGCTCCTCTCACGTGTGCCGTGCGAGGCCTGAGGATACCCGGGGTCAGAGCGTGTCCATGCGGGCACAGGATGTGCCCCCCATGCCGGAGGGTCCCGTGCGGGCAGGGGATGTTGGCTCAGGGCAGTGCCTTGCCAGTGTTGGCAGCTGCCTCTGCAGGGACAGGCCCAGCTCTGCCCTGCCCCACACAGAGCAGCAGAGCACCCAAAGGCTCCTCTCCTGGCAGCACGTCCCNCTTTCCTCTCCCTTCCTCTTGATGCCCTTTGCTGATGTAGAACATTTGCTGGGCTGTCCGGGTGTTCCAAGGTTGGGGTTAGGAAAGCCAAGGCCCACCTGGAGCAGAATCAGCAAAGCTTGTCAGGGGAAACAAGAAGAGCTTCCACACAGGGCAGCAGCAAAAGGGAGGCTTGAGCCAAGGCTGACTGGGGCAGCTTCACTGGGGGCAGGGGTTATAGGGAAGGGGAAGGTTCTCCAAGGTTTCTGGACCTTGGTCTTCACTGGCAACATTTCCTGTCACAGGATTAGGTTCCTGATATTCCTCAGAAATAGTGGTAGGGAAATCTTCCTCATAGCAGAGGAGGGGGATCAGCTGTAGGAACATTTAGACAGACTGGACCGACATGAATGTGTGCAACCTGGTGATGGACACACGAGTCTTGGTGCGAGTGAAAACACCTCAAAACACCCTTTGGCTACTGCTGGCAGGTCAGGGAATGCAGCTGAGGCACTGGGAGAAGGACAATGGGCATCCTGACTTCTAGCGGGACATGACTGAAATCTGGCTTGGCTGCAGGTCCCCAAGGGTTATGATGAGTGGGATGAAGTGCAGCTGGCAGAGACTCACTCTTGGTGCACTGCAGGGCCCAGGCTGGGGCCAGAACTGTTTAACCCTTTTGGGCAAAGTCCTGCAAGGCTGGAGGGAGAAACTCCTGCCCCACCCTGGGCTGGGGAAGCCAAAGAACTTTGCAGTACAGGAAGGGGGTCCTGCAGGGCATCACAACACACCCCTGGGCCTTTGTGGAACTGGCACCCGACAGCATCCAAGGCTGCATTAGGAAGGGGTTTGCTCTCCAGATGTGGAACGTGATCCCTCTCCTCTTCTCTGCAGTGCTGAGAAATCAGCTGCCACCAGGAGCAGTTGGCCAGTATGAGAGAGGAACAGTCACAATGGTGCAGGTCCAGCAAAGGGCCTCAGAGCCCATGAGGTGACTGGAGCCCCTGGGACAGGAGGGGCTGCATGAGGTGGGTTTGTCCACCCCGGAGGAGAGGGGGCATCCAGGCACACTGCTCAGCAATGGCTAAAAGAGCTGTGGGAGGAGTCCAGAACACAGAGCCAGGCTCTCCTGAGTCCTCTCCAGAGAGGGGACAAGGGGAAATAGGCACACTGGAAATATGGGAAATTCCAGGGAAACATAAGAAAAGATGCTGTTAGTGTGAAGGTGGTAGAGAACTTGCCTGCGGTTGACACAGGCAGGTTGCGGATTGTTCACGCTTGCAGGAATTCAGATCTTGGCAGGACTTGGCCCTGAGCATCCTCCAAGGGCTGATCATGCTGTGCAGAGGGGCGGTTGCACTACGTGGTCTCCAGAGGTTCCTTCCAGTCTCATGGAGTCTGTCATGGGGAAGAAGCAGTGATGCACAGCTGCCTCTGAGAAGGAAAAACTTGATGTGAACACTGGAATCAAGGGCAGCCTTGGCTCTGACACCAAAGAAAGTGGAGAGTAAGAGCTGGTGTCAGGGAGGAAATGAGTAGCAATGTACAGCCCCTGGATGTCAAAAAACTTACACCGAGTCAGGCATCTGGCAGGTCAGGTAGCATGGAGGCACCTGTGAAATGCAAAAGAGATCAGAAAAGCTTAGGCACCCTGTGGTCAAGGGTTAAGAAAAGTCCGGGAAAAACATGGGAAAGCAAGAGGAGACTCTGAGTATAGGGGATGTGCTCAAGAGGGCCATGGGTACAAAACCAGGCTACATCGAGGACTGATGCACTTCCCTGCCCTGCAGACATGGAGGCAGTTGGGACGCATCCCAGGAGGGCAAGGGAATGCCTCCAGTAGGCAGATTTCCAGGGAGAGACTCTCCCTACCTGTGGCGAGTCACGCTCTAATATTGGGTTGGCTGTGTGTCAGCCTTTTGGTGTGAGGCCAAGGCAGGAGGGTGTGATGTCTGCAGGCTTTGTTCCAGGCAAGGATGAGTTCCCCTCCAGGAAGGGCAGCTCCATCCGTGCACAGAGAAAACATCTCCAACACTGGGCTGTAGCCAAGCCCGCAGCTCCAGGCAGCCACTACACACCTTGCCCTCAACACGGCCTTATCGCCTGCAAAAGAGGGTGGAAATCAGTGTTACCATTTTTCCCTGGTCCCATGATCCCTTTATTCCAGAGACCCCTCCAGCATATCTTCTGCCTGTACTGGTGTATCCTGCCTGGGAAATCCTTCGGTCTTTCATCTCAATACTTGAAAGGATCCTTAGATGCCTGATGATCATGTCAGGAATGAGGAAAAGAAATGGCAGTGTTGATGGAAATAAAAGCACAACCTGTGGCATTAGGGAGGATATTTTGCTTTGGAGGTGAGTCTGTTGGAAAATTACTGTCCTTGTGCACTGACTGTGGCCCTGGGACAGTGCAGGGGCAGTATAAGAGAGAGCTCTTCTCCTCACTCACTCGTCCACCCCTCTTGCCTCAGTCTGCTTGAGAACAAGGTGAGTTGGGTCACTTTTCTCCTCTCCCTCCTCTTCCTCTTCCTCCTCATATTTTCCAGTGCACACCTGTCACTTGGTCCTATGCTGCATCATGGGACTGCTCTCTCTGAGAGGCGAAATGTGAGAGAGCATCACATGGAGGGAGGCTGGGGCTTTGCTGGAGTGATGGTCTAGGCAGGAACTCTCTGAGACTGGTTGCTCTTGGCAGGGAACTGATAGGCTAAATGTGAGGAAAAACTGTGGGCATCCCTGTGTCTCCAGCTCTTGTCTCCATCTTGGCTTGAGTCCTGGTGTGGTGACAGGTTGCTCTTCAAACACCTCACATGGTCTGCTCCTCAGTGTCCTCTCCCTCAGGTGCATCTCCAGCCCCAAGACATGTCCTGCTACACCCCGTGCCGGCCCTGCCAGCCCTGCGGCCCCACCCCGCTGGCCAACAGCTGCAATGAGCCCTGTGTCCGGCAGTGCCAGGACTCCACCGTGGCCATCCAGCCCTCACCCGTGGTGGTGACCCTGCCCGGCCCCATCCTCAGCTCCTTCCCACAGAACACCGTGGTGGGATCCTCCACCTCCGCTGCTGTTGGCAGCATCCTCAGCTCTCAGGGAGTGCCCATCAACTCCGGGGGCTTTGGCCTCTCGGGCTTGGGCAGTGGCCTCTGTGGCACGAGGTGCCTCCCCTGCTAAAGCTGCTGGGGAAGGAACCCAGGGTCACACAGGATGGAACCGCCCTGGGGACGCAGCCTCGGCTTCTTGCTTCCCGAGGGACTGAGCCACCCCAGCAGCCCTTCCAGAAGGACAGGGCCAGCCTGGGCTCTTGGGAAGCACGGCCCACCCCTGCCTGTGCCCTCTGCCCCTCTCTCCTTTCCCTCCTGTGTCCTTGTTGCCTTGTGCTCCCCTGGGCTGTGAGCCGCACTGAGCCAGCCTGGGGAGGAGCTGCTGGCCCTGCTCCCTCTCTGGATCAGGAAGAGGGACACCTCCTGGGGCACAGATTCCCTTCTGTCCCTTGTGCTGTCTGCACTGGAACCTCCAGACAGAGCAACCTTGTTTCTGTCTTTTGTCTCATTAAATTTCTGCTGCATCCCAGCCTGTATGTCTGTGTCATTCTTTCCTCTGGAGGTTCTCTTGCAATATGCCCAGGGTAAAAGATGTTTTTAAGGGCTATTTTTTGTGAGGGTTTACTTGGGATGAATATTCAGTGGTGGATAACAGCATTGTATAGGGTCTACACAGGATGGAGTTCAATTTCATCAAATTAACCCTTCTACTGGTTCTTTGCAGTTGGAACTAGAATGGTGCTGATAACATAGAAATATTTTGGGTTTTTCCAGGCGGTGCTTGCCCAGCATCAACCCTGTCTCTCCACCTTCCTCTACAAAAGGCCATGAGGGTGGATGTGGTCAAGAGGTTGGGAGATGACACGGCCCAGCCGCCTGACCCATGCTGACCAAAGGGATATTCGGTACCATATGACATCATGGTCAGCAAAAAAGGCTGAGAGAGAGGAGGAGGAGGGTGGCAGAGGAGCATTCATTAACAGATTATTTGTCCAGGAAGAAACTGCTGAGTGTACTGTGTCCCTGCTTCCCAGGAGTGGCTGGACATTGCCTGTTGATTGAAGGTGATAATAAAGCTTTTTTTTTTTTCTGTGTTTTTGCAGTCTTTCCTTGCTTTTCTTCATTAAACTGCCTTTATCTCAATACACAGTATTTTAATTTTATCTTCTCCCACCATGCTCTCTGAGGAGAGGGAATGATAGAGCATTTTGGTGGGCACCTGAGGGCCAGGAAAGATGAGACTGTGCTGGGGGAGGTATCTTGTGGGGAGGATGAGCAAACAGACCTCTTCCTTCTCATACATGAGTGATGCAGGTTGTTTTGTTGTGCAGGCTCACAAAGTCCTTTTTCATCATAGTGTGAAGTGTTTAAAAATACTAATTAATTCTATTGACTTAATGTGGTGTTTGAGGTATCTGGTGTCAGGGTGGTGTAAGAAGAGAGAATTTTTCGGTGTGGCAACAGTGAAACATGTCCTGAGGTGGCTGGCCCCTGTGTGGCAGCTTTTACCACAACACTGGAGCTTGACCTGTGCTATCAGAGGACAGGGGTCCAGACAGGGGCCCAAATCACTTCTGAGAATGTCACAATTTCATGTCATGCACCCAAACTACATTTAAGAACACAGCGGTTGGGGCAGACACTGAAATCACACATGAGAACACCAGGGCTGATTACCAGAGTGTAGCCAGGAGATCAGTGGGGTCATGATCCCACTCCAGCTGGTGGCATCTAGAATACTGTAGTGAGTTTTGGGGTCTAATGAGAGAAAGATGCATCTGCAAGAAGGGCCAGAAGGATCAGCCAGAGAACTACAGGCCTGTCTGTCTGACCTTGGCAGCAGGGAAGGTTATAGAGCAGATCGTCTTGAGCACAATCACATGGCACCTACAGGACAGCCAGGTGACCAGGCCCAGTCAGAATGTCTTTATGAAACACACACCCCACTTGGCTAACCTGATCTCCTGTGACAGATTACCCACTAAGTGGATGAGGGAAACGTTGTAGAAGTTGTTTACCTGGACTTTAGTAAAGTCTTTGATACCATTTCCCACCAAATTTTCTTGTAGAAACTGACTGCTCATGACTTGAATGTGGGTTATATTCACTGGATAAAAATTTGGCTTAATGGCCAGGCTCAGAGAGTGGTGGTGAATGGAGTTAAGTCCAGTTGATGGCCAGTCACTAGTGGTGTTGCCCTGGGCTCAGCATTTGGTCCAGTTCTGATTAGTATCTTTATGGATGACCAGGACCAGAGCATCAAGTGCATCCTCAGTAAGTTTGCAGATGACTCCAAATTGGATCCTGTTGATATTCTAGAGGGTAGAAAGGTTTCACAGAGGGATCTGAACAGGCTGGATCAATGGACCAAGGCCAGTTGTATAAGGTTCAACAAGAAGAAATGCTGGGTCCAGCCCTCGGGTCACAACAATCCCCTGCATCACTACAGTCTTGGCAGAATGGCTGGAAAGCTGCCTGGCGGAAAGGACCTGGGGGTGCTGGTTGGCAGCAGTGGAACACGAGCCCAGGTGAGACCAGGTGGGCAAGAAGGCAAATGGCCCGTGGCTTGTAACTGAGATCGTTTGGCCAGCAGGACTAGGGCAGTGATTGTCTCTCTGTGCTGGGCACTGGTGAGGCCACACCTTGAGTCCTGTGTCCAGTTCAGGGCCCCTCACTGCAGGAAAGGCACTGAGGTGCTGGAACATGTCCAGAGAAGGGAACAGAGCTGGGCAAGGGTCTGGAGGTGACTCCTGTGAGGAGTGGCTGAGGGAGCTGGGGATGTTTAGCCTGGAAAAAAGGATGTTCAGAGGGAACCCTCTTGCTCTCTAAAACTCCCTGAAAAGAGATTATGAAAACATGGGGATCGGTCTCTTCTCCCAAGTAACAAGTGATAGGATGAGAAAAAATACCCTGAAGTTGCACCAGGGGAGATTTACATTGGATATTAGGAAACATTTCTTCACTGAAATCATTGTCTAGCATGGCAACATGCTGCCCAGGAAAGTAATTGAGTCATCATCCCTGGAGGTATTTAAAAGACATGTAAATGCAGCACTTGGTGATATGGTGTAGTGGTGGGTGTGGCAGTGTTAGATATATGGTTGGACTAGAAGAGCTGAAGTCCCTTTCCAACCTAAATGATTCTACGATCCTATGAAGGATTTTGGCCAAGTGGAGCAAGTTGAGGGACTGGATGGTGAGGGGGCTGGAGTACTTGGCTGAGGAGGAAGGATGAGGGAATGGGGCTTGCTGAGCATGGAGTAGAGAATGCTTTGTGGGAGACCTAAAACCATCTGTGGAAAGACAGCTGGGGGTAAAATCAGAGGAAATGGAGAAGTTTTATTCACATCCTAACAGAAGTTATAATGGCACGGAAATGACAGGGTAAAATACAGTTGTTGCTCCCTAGATGGAATGCAGTTGGCAGCACTTGAAACCTATTCCACAATGATTCCCCACACCCACAATCTGCAACCACAGCACCTGCTAAGGGGATGGAATGGAGGGTGGAGTGGAGACACTGCAGCCAGGCTCTGTTGGAATCCTTGCAGGGAGGGGAACTCCATGGTACTTTGCAGCACAACTCCCTCCTATATTTCCTCGCCCCTCAGGTACGACCTCCCCTCACTGGGCACGGGCTCTGCATTCTTTTTGGCTGTACCTTTAAAAACGAAGCGAGAATTTTACACTCATCAGTAACAAAGGTATGTATGACTAGAGTCACTCAAGCTCCACCTAAACTTAAATAAATAAAAGTAAGTGGAGAATGGGGGAGAAGTTAGGGAAGACACCATTGTAACTTCTGGGATGAGTGGACGGGCTGAACCTGGGATGTTTATTGGGTAAGAACCACACTCTGTGCACCCTGAATACTTTTACTGGGGATTAGAGCATAGCTGTGTATTTCTTTGAATACATTTCTGCAGTCGGATACTATCATTGGCAATCCTCGAACCTTGACCCGTCACAATTTTATATTAATAAGAATATTATTCCGTAAACTGTCAGTGTCAGTCCTTCACTGATGTTTGCACTCTTTGGTGGTGGGGAACATACTCGAATACAGTGGAAGACCAACTAAGGGGTCAAAAAGTGGGAAGACCTGCTGAGGGGTCTCCTTTGTGCTGTTGGTGTTTCCCTGACTGGGTCAGTTGAGCCACCCTCAGGTCCAGCAGGATAGCTCAGTGCAGGGTCCCCCTAAGAGGACCCTGGCAGAATGGTTGGGCTTTCCTGGGGCACTGGCAGACAAATTGAACACTAAGGGTCAAGGAAATATCCCCACACTAAGGGTCGAGGAAATCTGCCTTTTCACATGACAGCATCTCTGATGTAGCTCTAGGCATTCAACTGTGTTGAATCATTCTATCCAGCCCTAGATAGGTAGAGAAGTTTGAAAAGCAGAGGATCACCCTCTAAGCACAGCCAAAGCAATCCTGTGATAATGGTCCCCATATAGGCATACCCAGTAACCTCCCTGGTCATTTTGTGGGGGCATATACAGGGGAAATGATGACACAGAGGCAAGGGCTCAAATGCAGCAGAACTTTAATGAATCAAAAGACGAAAACCAGGTAAATCTGAATCAAAGGAGCACCAGAGGCAGATAGGCGTCTGCATCAAATAACTGTGGTGGAGATCTCAGGAGATGTCCATCTGCCTGCCCTACAGAGGGAGCAGGGCCAGCAGCTCCTCCCCAGAATGGCTGTGGGGAGCTCACAGCCCCCGTGAGCACAAGGCAACAAGGACACAGGAGGGAAAGAAGAGAGGGGAAAAGGGCACAGGTAGGGATGGGCCGTGCTTCCCAAGAGCCCAGGCTGGCCTCAACCTTCTGCAAGGGCTGCTGAGGTTGCTCAGCCCCTCAGGAAGTAACAAGCTGATTCTCTGTCCCCAGTGAAGTACTGCCTTGTTGAGTCCTTGGGTTCCTTCCCCAGAGCCATCTCCAGCAGCTTTAGCAGGGGAAGCACCTTCTGCCACAGAGGCCACTGCCCAAGCCCGAGAGGCCAAAGCCCCCGGAGTTGATGGGCACTCCCTGAGAGCTGAGGATGCTGCCAACAGCAGCCGAGGTGGAGGATCCCACGGCGGTGTTCTGTGGGAAGGAGCTGAGGATGGGACCGGGCAGGGTCACCACCACGGGTGAGGGCTGGATGGCCACGGTGGAGTCCTGGCACTGCTGGACACAGGGCTCATTGCAGCTGTTGGCCAGCGGGGTGGGGCCGCAGGGCTGGCAGGGCTGGCACGGGGTGTAGCAGGACATGTCTTGGGGCTGCAGATGCACCTGGCAGAGAGAGCAGGGGGAAGCGGAGCAGAAACTATGGATGAAGAGCAGTCTTTCACCCCACTAAGAGTGAGATAAGTCACAAGCTGGAGAAAGGAGCTGGAGACTATGCAGCAAGATCCGCAGGTATCACCCTCCTTTCTGCCCAAAAGAACCCTCTGGACAGCAACCAAGCCCAAAGAGGTTCCTTCCTAGTCCATATCTCAGCAGACACTTAACCCAGTTTCAGCCTCTGGTCATGACAGAACTTCCTCCCCTTCCCTCTCCCGTGACAGCAGTTCCAAGACCCCATGTAGGACTGGGGCAGGTATGAGCTGAGGTGCATTGGAGAAGTATGAAGAGAAGGAGAAGAAAGAGCTTCAGACTCACCTTGTACCGAAGGAGATGGAGGCAAGAGGAGTGGATGAGAGAGTGAGGAGGAGGACCTGCTTTTATACTGCTCTTGCACTGCCCCGGGCCCACAGACATTGCATGACGGCAGTAATTTTCCAACAGACTCACCTCAAAAACAAAATGTTCTACTGAGTGGCGCAGGTTGTGTTTTGGTTTCTGTCAACCTGTGCTGCCATTTCATTTCCTCATTTTCAACATTCCTTCTCTGCTTTTATGTGCTGAGATGAAGCACCCAAGGATATCCTGGGTGACGTTGTGTCAGTGAAAGCAGAAGATGTGTTGGAAGTGTGATGGGGTCCCATGAACGCAGGAGATGTTGGCTTGGAGCAGTGAATTGCAGTTGTTTACAGCTACTCTTGTAGCAGGAAGTTTCAGCTCTCTTCCTCTTGCTGAGCTTCTCTCTGGGGAGAATGTTTGCCAGTGTGTCTGAGTATGAAGGACTAGGGACAACCAAAGCCTGCCTGGCTTTGAACCAGGCAAAATACATGGAGGGCACAAGAAATTCTTCCAGGTAGATGGAAAGTCCAAAGGGTGACTGGAGCAGCTTCACTGAGGACAGGGGTTACAGGAAAGGTGGAGGTACTCAATGGATTCTTGGCCTTGGTTTTTACTAGCAGGAACTCCTGTCAAGAGGTTGGGTTCCTTGGAAAGTCATCAGCAGGAAAGGCTCACCTGCACTAGGGCAGGATTAGGTGTGGGAACATTTAAACAGATTGACTGATATGAGTATGTGTGACTTGATGCCATGCACCCAGGAGGGATGGTTGGTGTCTGGTCAAGGCCACTCTCAATTCCCTTTGAAAACTCGGCACTCACAGAATACATCTCAGGACTGGAAGAAAGCCAGTGGACCTCTTGTCTTCCGGAAGGCCATGAAGAAGGAGCCATGTCAGTCAGCCTCACCTCAATTCCTGCAAAAGTAATGGAGCAAATCAACCTGGAAGCAATTTCTCAGGATAAAAGGACAAGAAGTTGCCTGTGAGGGGTCAGTGTGGATTTCTGGAGGCTTGACAAATCTCATTATGTTCTCTGATCTTGTGCCTGGCTCTGGTGGGTGAGGGAAGTTTGGCAAATGTTCATCTCATCAAACTATGGCCTTTGATGTTGTTGCCTGTAACAATCCTTAAAGACAAACTGACAAAGTACAGGCTGGGGAAGAGAGTAGTACAGAGGACTGAAATCTGTGAAAATTGTTGGTCTCCAAGGGCTGGGATTAGGGGCACAAAGTCCAGCTAGCAGATACTCACTCCTGGGGCACTGCAGGGCCCAGACTGGGGCCAGTGCTGTTTAACTCCTTTATCCAAGATCCTGCACTGGAGGAAGAAAAATCTCCTGCCTCCCTACAGGCTGGAGCTGATTGACTGCCAAAGAGCTTTGCAGCAGAAAACAGGCGTCCTGGCGGGCATCATGAGACAACCCTGGGTGGAAATGGCATCTGACAATATCCTGGGCTGCTTAGGAAGGGGATGTCTTTCACCTTCCAGGTGATGGAAGGTAATCCCAGAAGTGTGGAGATAGAGGAGACAATGCCTCTCTCAATCTTCACCCACAAGATCTCCCAGGCTGCTGCATCCCATAAAAGAGTTCCAAGAAGGTGGGGGAGCTTTCCCAGCAGTGAATAGGTGTCAAAAAAAAGAGTGCCTGACAAGAGTCATCCAGTGAAAGTCATCTTATGCATTCCGGGTCATGGCTACTATAAAGCAAGTTCTATCTACTATAAAGCAAAGACTATCTGGAGAACTGGGCCACAGGAGCCCTCTGGCATTCAAGAAGGACAAAGGGCAAAATCTGCACTTGGGAATGAAAAACCTCTTCCAGCACTATGGGCTGGAGGCTGAACTATGCTACGATCTTAGAGCCCTCAGCTCTCTTCTCTTGTGAGAGAAGATGTGCTTTGGGGAGAGGAGTGGATGCACAAGCCTCATCCTCCTGGCCAAAGAGACCGTGCTGTGTTGAGGAGGTGTCCTGAATGCTCTGTGGAGGAATAGAAGGGGTTGCAGAAAACATCTCCCCACTGGTTGGGACTCATCCCTGGTCTCATGCATTGAGTATTCTCTTGGCATTTGTGCTTCAGCATACCTTGTTTCCCATACCCAAAAAGACTTGCTTGGAGAGCAACCCAGCCCCCTTGGAGAAGCAGGAACTTGTCCAACTCCCTGGTAAATGAGGGTTGTCAGTGACAACCCCTGCAGTGCCACGTACCTGAGAACACTGAGGGAGGGGATGTGCTCAGAAGGGCCCTGGGTACAAAAGCAGCTCTCAGACAACATCAAGGAGTGATGCACTTCCCTGCCCTCCAGACATGGAGGCAGCTGGGACGCGTCTCAGGAGGGCAAGGAAATGCCTTCAGTAGGCAGATTTCCAGGGAGAGACTCTCCCTACCCGTGGTGAGTCACGCTCTAATTTTGGGTTGGCTGTGTGTCAGCCTTTTGGTGTGAGGTCAAGCCAGGAAGGTGCGATGTCTGTAGACCCATGTCCCTTGAAGGGACACAATTGCCCTCCAGCAAGGGCAGCTCCATCCATAACCCAGGAAAGCTGGTGCAAGCGCTGGGCTGTACCCGAGTACACAGCTTCAGGCAGCCACAACAGCCTTTGCTGTCAGCATGACCTTCTTGCCAACATTCCCACAGCTTCAGGGGCTCATAGGACAGTCAACATGTTTTGGAAAAGTCTCTCCTGCTGATCAGGGCTTAAGGCATGCAGCCAAAGTTCATGGCACCGTGAGGAGAATAGGACAAACAAGGCACTGTGCAAAGCCCCAACACACCCCTCATGTAGTGAGGAGAGACCTGACCCCACCAGAACTGTGGAGTAATCATAGTACTTAGGAAGAATGACATTTTCGTTCTTCATGGTGACTGAAGGCAGTGATATGAGACCTCCAGAGACTGCCATGAGAGGGGATGACTCTTCCAAGTAAATCTGTAAACGATGGAGGGAGAAGGATAAGTCACATCATTAGGAACAGGAGCCTTTGTGTACCCAGGACAGAGTCTTGCATTGGCAGGGGGAGGTTCAAAACTTTCTGTAACGAGGTTTGAAAGGAACCTTGCCAGATTTCCCAGTTGCATGTCCTACATCTGCACAAACCCCTCCTACACTTGAGAGTACATCTTCTGGTGATAGTGACATGATCCCTCTTGGGAAATCCTTGGATCTGTCATCCTGGAACTTGAAAGGAGCCTACATAGCATAATGGGCACGTCAGAAATGAGGAAATGTACTGGCAATGCTGATGAAAACAAAACACAACCTGGGGCATTAGGTGGGATATTTTGCTTTGGAGATGAGTCTGTTGGAAAATTACTGTCCTCATGCAGTGACTGTGGTCCTGGGGCAGCACAGGAGCAGTATAAAAGCTGTTCCATCTCCTCACTCTCTCATCCGCTCCTCTCCTCCACACAATCTCCTTGGAAACAAGGTGAGTCTGAAGTTCTTTCTTCTCCTTTTTTTTTCATTCTCTTCATTATCCTTGCGTGGGATTTTTCAGCACAAAACTGTCCCTTTGTTCTATACCTGATTTTGGGGTTGCTTTCCATGGGAGAGGGAAGGGGGCAAAAGCGATGACATGGAGAGAGGTTGGAGGTCAGTTAGGTGCCTCCTGTGGTATGGGCTAGAAAGGGATCTCCTGGGGCTTGGTTGCATTTTGCAGCTCTCTTTTGGGCTTTGGAGAAGGAGAAGCCTGTGGGCCTCCCTATGATAATTCCATCTCTTTATGCCAGCTCATGTCTTCTCTCCCTTGTGGTGGTGTTACAGGCTTCTACTCACCCCTTATGCTTTTCTACCCCCCTCTCCTCTGTGCCAGGTGCACCTGCAGCCCCAAGACATGTCCTGCTACACCCCGTGCCGGCCCTGCCAGCCCTGCGGCCCCACCCCGCTGGCCAACAGCTGCAATGAGCCCTGTGTCCAGCAGTGCCAGGACTCCACCGTGGCCATCCAGCCCTCACCCGTGGTGGTGACCCTGCCTGGCCCCATCCTCAGCTCCTTCCCACAGAACACTGCTGTGGGATCCTCCACCTCGGCTGCTGTTGGCAGCATCCTCAGCTCTCAGGGAGTGCCCATCAACTCCGGGGGCTTTGGCCTCTCGGGCTTGGGCAGTGGCCTCTGTGGCAGAAGGTGCTTCCCCTGCTAAAGCTGCTCGTGATGATTCCAGGGTATGAACCCAAGGACTCAACAAGATGGTACTTCACAGGTGATGGAGAATCAGCTTGTTGCTTCCCAAGGGGCTGAGCAACCCCAGCAGCCCTCGCAAGAGGACTCTTGGGAAGCACGGCCCATCCCTGGGGCCAATCTGCCCTCTTCCCCTCTCTTCTTTCCCTCCTGTGTCTTTGTTGCCTTGTGCCCACCGGGGCTGTGAGCCCCACACAGCCATCCTGGGGAGGAGCTGCTGGCCCTGCTCCCTCTGTAGAGCAGGCAGATGGACTTCTAGAGAGTTCTCAGCCACAGCTATGTGGCACAATCTCTTATCTGTTCCTGGTGCCCACTGCACCATGACCATCACTCAAAATGACCTAATTTCCCTCTCTTGACTCATTAAAGTTCTGCTGCATTTGAGCCCTTGCCTCTGTGTCATTTCCCCTGCAGATGCTCTCCCAAGATGACCAGGGAGAGAGATGTTGCTCAATCTTTGTTCTGGGAGGAGGTGTTTGGGGATGCTTCTAAAGAGACTGGTACCACAGGCTTGCATCAAGTTTGCTTAGTGAGACGTTGTATTACTCTCTGCTTTCTAAATCTTGCAAAACTAGCAGGATGATGATATTCCAGCTACCAGAGGGATTTTATTGTTAATGGCATCCATGGCCAACTTTAATCTCTGTGGACGGAAAGTTCATACAGAGCACCACTGTTTCTCTAGTGCACCATCCCAACCTCCCGGCTAATTTCTGAGCAGATTCAGATGCCGCTTTCCACCATTATCCTTGCACAGCTGATTTGATTTTGGAGTGACCACAGCTGCATCATCAACTTCAAGCCATGGCAGAGCCATTGTTGCTGAGAAAGCAGCCACAGGGGTCCAGTGCTCAGTGCTGGGCCATCCCAAAGTGGGGAGTCCTTGTCACAGCCTCCCCAGTCCCTGACCTTTTCTGTAGCCGTGGCATGGTCGCTCTTGGCAGTTGCCGCCTACACCAAATGCATGAACTGAAATACATGCAGGTAACCAAAATGGCCAAAATCTACACCTGAAGTGTAAAGGCAGATTTATTCGATCACCACGCTGGCAAAATGGGCAGACAGATGCTGCTGAGCTTATTGCATCTCATGAGGGATGCAGGCCGATCCTTTCACAAGGCTGTGTTTTTATAATCTCAGAGCTTCTCAAGTCTCTTTCCCTCCTACAAAGAGGCCCAAGCCCATGGGAAAAACGCTTTAAAGTATTTAACAACACCCTCTTATCTTTTCTGAGAGAATTCAGTTTCTTTCAGCAGGCAGAAAACAACCCAGAGCAAACACAAATGTGTGAAATTTCCACACTGAGTATTTTTAGCATCTCCCAGGTGCAAGTTTGGCCTTTGAGTGAAAAGAACTCTAAACCCAACTTATTTTCTTTCTCCTTGCCAATCTTCCATTTTTAACCGTTACCTCCCAACAACCCACCAGTGCACCTGGGGAGATGGAGTCCTCAGGAGAAGATAGGTTGGGGTCCCCATCATCTGCAGAGTGTTCTCAAAGGCTGAGGAGGGAATTTGTGTTCGGGGTGCAGCAAGGCAGGGCCTCACTGCTCCTGGCTCTGCAGAAGCTAGGAACATCTTCTGCAGTGGCAAGGGATGGTCCCTAGACAGGAGCCTATGTCTAACACTTCCTTCCCTTAGGGAAGACCCTGTGCGCCAGTCTGTGCCTGCCACATCCCCCCAGA
>VZRV01006519.1:5128-86642 GCA_013398115.1 Falcunculus frontatus
CCTTCCTTCCTTCCTTCCTCCCTCCCTTCCTTCCTCCCTTCCTCCCTTCCTCCCTTCCTCCCTTCCTCCCTCCCTCCCTCTGTAAGGCAGCAGGAAATCTGTCTACCATAGCATGTAGCTGATCCCCTACACTGTTGCAAGGCTCTCCATCTCCTCCAACAGAGGCTGAGAAGCAGCCACAGACCAGCCTCTTTCCTTATAACAGAATATAGGTGTCTTTGTTATTTCTCTAAACTGTAGCTTTACTTTTAGCTGAATTACAAATGCAAATTTTCAACAGTGCTGTCCCACAGACTTGATACGGTATATCCTGTCATTTACAGCAGAACTTGGCTTCATAATCTTTCAAGTAGTTCAGAGCAGGCTGGAAGCAATTACAGTAAAGCTCGCTGGGCACTCCAGTCCTCCTGGAAACTTTACAGTCAGTTCAACTTGGGCACAAAGTTTCCAGGAGTCTAGTCTGGCTCTTGTTTAGGAACATGCAGGCCCCTTCTGGAAAAAAATCTGGCTTGTTATTGCATTTCAAAGGCCTATTCTGAACAAAATACTTGCTGAGTCTTTGCAACATGATAATGTCCAATTGCTGAAACAGAAGCTAAGTCCCCTTTCCAGAGGTTGGTCTTTATTGTGGTATTTTCTAGGGGGGCCTGAGGCACTATCGTGGTCTCCAACAGAAGCCTCATTTGTGATTCTTACTTAAGGTGCACAAATCAAGTGCAGTCTCAAAATCATGAGGTGTTTGTGTGTGTTTACTTGTACTAAAAGGGTATTTTTTCAGGATTAATCCCACACTTCGGTCAAGATTTCATCAACAGTTATGCTGCTTACTGTAGGCTGCCAGGATCCGACTCTCAACATTGTCAGCAGGGTAAAAGGGAATCCCCGTGAAACACGAACCGATATTATCACCCTCGACTCCTGCAGTCCTCCGCATGTTCTCGACTGTTCATGTGGGTCACCAGGATTTGCCGTTCAACGACCGTGCCCCTCAAACACCCCGAAACCCCCAATCACCAAAGCTGCTGTCACCTGCCCGGTGACAGCTCAAGAGCTGCACCAGGGCCGGGGCTGTCGAGCGGCGACACAGGACTGCCGCGGCGGGGGAGCGCGGGGGGTGGCCGAGCCGGGCTGAACCGAGCGTGCTCCGGCAGAGCCGAGCGGGGCCGGGCCGGGCCGGGCCGGGCAGAGCCGAGCGGGGCCGAGCGGTGCCGAACCTCCCGCGCGCACGACCCCGGCGCCGCTCCGCGACTTTCCCGCCCCCTCACTCAGCCTCCCCGCCCGCAGATCTCGCGAGATCAGCCTCGCTCCCGGCATACACCTGGCGGGCCGGGCGGGGGNTGAAGGCGGCGGCCATGTTGGGAGCCGCGGGGCGCGGGTTGTGTTGAGTGCTCCGCCGAGGGCTGTGCGGAGCGCTCAGCTGTGCGGGGAGCGCCGGATCGGAGCGGCAGGAGGACAGCGCCTACTACGACTCAGGGCCGGGCTTGCTTGGCTGCTTGTGCCCGGCTTGAGGAGCCCTCGGCAGCGGCGAAGGGGTGTCCCTGACCGAGAAACAGCGCCATGAGCGGGGGGACGCCCTACATTGGGAGCAAGATCAGCCTCATCTCCAAGGCCGAGATCCGCTATGAGGGGATCCTGTATACCATCGACACCGAGAACTCCACGGTGGCGCTGGCCAAGGGTAAGGAGGAGCGGGCCCGGCGGCGCTCGGGGAGGGGCGGGAGGGGAACGGGGCCGCGGGACGGGATCGAGCGAGGACCTGGAGCCGCGGCGCTGTCCGGTCTCTGAGGAGGCCCGGCGGGCGGCCTGCAGCTTGCGGGGGCCCGGCCGAGCTCGATCAGAGCCCGCCTCGTCCCGCCGTCTTCCTGACGGGGCGGCTGCGGGGGAGGTGGAAGCGAGAGAGGGTCTGGCTGTGAGAGCGGCGGCGCGACAGCCCTGCGAGGCCCCGCTCCTCCTGTTCCCGCTGCTCCGGGGAGGGACCCTCGCGGGAAGGAGCCAGGAGCAGGCTGGCCGGGGTACCGGCCGGGGTACCGGCCAAGTACCGAGCCGGGGGCTGCTCAGAGGTGTTCCGAATAGAGTGCAAGTATGAAGCCCATGGCGGTGGAAGCGGTCCAGAGTTAGTGCGTGAAAGGGAGTAGGAGGGGGAGGCTAGAAAGAGGTTTTCTTCTCATCGTAAGAATTCCAGACCTAGAGGGTATAGGGCCCTGTATGACTGGGTTGCTCTGCATCCTAGGACGGCAGACAGCTCGGGTCTGAAGGGAATCCTGAGTGCTGGATTACCGACAAAAGCTGAACGCGAGCTGTTAATTTTGGAGGTATATGGCACAGTGTAGTTCGAAATGGTATGAGAATGTTATCGGCCAGAAGATAAGTATATTTATATGCGTTTATATATCGAGAGAGAGAGAGAGAGGCATCTGCGTGAATGTATAAGAAAGTTAGAAAGACATGTTTAGTGAGAAGAGAGTTGAGGGGAAAAAAAGAGAATCTTTGAAACTGGGCATCCGAAGGACTTCAGTGTTTCTCATGCATGATAATGCATTCTCAACGTAAAACATTAAGTTAGAACTTTTAATAAGCTCTTTATAATAGATCCTGCAAAACTCAGCATTTTTTTGCTTTACACTTCTTGCTAAGTAATCTAAATTCATATGTAAAAGCAGAGAGTCTATCCAGCCATTAGGATAAGAGGAAACATTGCTCCTTGTGTAAATGAAATGTTTGGGACAGAAAGGATTGGAGATGTCGGTTGCTGGCTGATACGAAAGGCTTAACGACGATCTGTTCCGTTCCGCACAGCTGCGGTGGGTGCTGGTGGATACCATGAGTGTGTTTGCTTTCACTGGCCTTTGTGGTAATTCTTGTTTGTGTGCTGTGACAATTTAAGGCCTTCCCTCCTCGCAAACAATCCCCTCTCCCCCCTCCCTCCCCCCCATTATAGTTTAAGAAGTAGATTATTCTGTTTTGTAAATTCTGATACATGGGCTTTGAAACACCTTACAGTGGGTTTGGTCCCAGGCTTGCACAGTTTGTTTATGGGGCAGTTAGCTTTCATTATATGATTTTTACTTATTTCTAAAGTTGCCTTTAGGTTAAATTGCCTTGCTGGAGTTGCATTATCTACTTTGAAAGGACAGCTGGTTTTGGTTTATACAAGTAAAAGCTGGATACTGTGATTAAAAATAAATGTTCAGAAATTCCAGTTGCATGCTGTGATTGTTAAGGTTTGTGCAAAAGCACATAGGAAAAAGAATCCTATCCTTGAGGACCTTGTGATAGTCTTGTCCAAAATTAGACTGATTTAGTGCTGACCAAGCTTATTTTGCACGACTTCTCAAGAGTGGTTAAGTCATGTTGTGGTGTATCTGCCAAAGTGTACATATTTAAGACAGATCAAACTACAGGTACAAGTCTAATCCACTCTCTTCTCATAGCTCTCATCAGAAATGTAAATCTAAACCATTGAATTTGCTTTAATAAAACTTGGCTGAGTTAGCTGAAGAATGTGTGTTTTGTAATACAGTATTATGATTCAGAAGAGAATAAACCAGTATTTCTAGGCCACACGGAACCAAAAATCTTGAGATTAATCTGGAGCTGATAACAGCCTGTTAGACTGTAGAGCAGTTCTCTGTGCTCGTGAACAGAATGCTCCACTCAAGAATATTCAAGTTTCTGAAGGCTTAGGCCATTGAATGTGTATGACAGTATATATGTAAGGTGGCAAGTGTGCTTAATTATTGGCCAGGTCTGTATGTGAAAGAAGCAGAACTTGTACTCTAGCTGTAAATATATTGATCAGGTAATAGTTACCTCTTCTTCCTGTGCTGAGTCCAGAAGTCAAACCAGAACTGTTTAGTGTGACTCTTGACTACAAATGTCAAATTTTTTGCCAGAAAGAGACAAAAAAAGTCCCCGAAGACTCGATGCTTTCAATTGCTCAGCTGTGTAGTCTGTGTGATGTGACTGTTCCCTGAATTGAATGCAGGGCAGCTTATCGTTATTCGCATTCTAACTGAAGTTACTGAAATGGTGACATAAAGTGCAAAAGTAGAGGTAGAATCTGTTCTTGAATAACTACAGATTTGCCCAACAGTAGGATTTGGGTGGGCTAAACCAAAGTCAGAGATTAATCTCATGAGGTTGTATTTGTGGAATGCCTTCATTTTTCTTAAATTGTCTGGGGTTTCCGACAGAAATAAGTTTTTTGGGTTGCCAGCACAGACTGTAGTCCTCCCTTACTGAGGGCAATCTGCTCTAGTTCTCTAATCAGCATTTTGTTTACAATGTTGTGATCTTTTCCCTAAGCAAAACTTGTGGCCTCTATCTCATGAATTAGAGAAAGATAGGAACTGTTAAATATTGAACATAACATTTTTAACTTAAGCTGGAGTCTGATAAGGGGACGAAATGCATCCTTTCACAGAGTGTGTAAGTGTATAGTTATTTAAATAACAAGGAAAACACCCATCCATAGTGGATTCCAAACACTAAGCAAGCTATGCAAACATTTGAAGTTCTTAAATGTTATTGGGGCATATGTTTCCTGTGGATCAACAGCTTTTCAGAGACAGTGTCTGGAACCAAAAACCACTCACTCCTGTTGTCAAGCCTCAATTTAAATTAACTTGAAATGTCCTTCTAGTTCATGGTTCTAATTAATACTTACTTTTTTTAAAAAATCATTATTAATTTTTAAAACTTCACTAAGCCCAAGCAATTTAAGAGGAGTTCGCAAGCCATGGTTAGTTTTCTTGCTGGAAAGTGATTGCTGCCCTACCTGTGGCATTTACAGAACAATCACAGTGCTTGATCTTAAGTGTTGTGGCATTAAAAAGGAGATGTGATCTTTCATATTAGTAATATATAGTGCTTTTTCTATTTCAAGGCACTGATTTAGAGGGTTATTTTTAATGCAGGTAAGCTGTGTAAGGATAACCATGTTAGGTCAGAAAAAGCTTTGTTCCTTCAGCAGCAGGGAATCCTTAGGTATGTGAGTGTAAGAAACAAAATTATATATTGTCTCTGCTATAATGCATCAGTTCTCACTTAGCAACTCTTGGAAGATGGAGAGTTGCATTTGGAACCATTATAATTGATAGATATTAATGAAACAGCTTTTGGTAATTTTAAGAAGTAGTTAAACTTCTGGCATTTTCAACCATCTGTGATAGTGTTGTCCATGGTATAATGACACCTCGAAAGGAAAACTTCCTTATTAGACTTTTACAGAACATTAGTTGCAGGTGAAAGACTCCAAAATGTAAACAAAGGAAAGTTAAATTCTTGTGAAGACTGGAGCTCATTCAGGGGTGGGAGCAGCAAAGGGAAGGGTTAAATTTTTATCAAGTTTTTATGAATGTATTTTTTAGTCAGTTAAGTAACATGCTCCTTGCATGTCTTGAGGGTTAGGGCCAGTGTGCCAAACCAAACTTGCACACAGTATGTCACAGCAGAAAAATTCCTCTTGTCAAAGCCCACTCCTGGCTACTGCCCTCATCCATTGCCTGGCAAAGTCACCACTCCTGTGAGTAAGGGAATGCAGGCTGAATTGATTGTTCTGGAGAAACGAGCCTGGCGTGAGCTCTGCGTGGTGTGCAGGCATCAAAGCATGTTTGCAGTGAAAGGGTTGTGATGTTTGGAGAGAGGTGGCAATTGAAATGATTTATTCACTTGTGGTGGTCTCATTTTAGTCGTCATGTTCCTCCTGCGTGCCTTAGGAGCAGGGAAGAGCTGGTTTCTGAGTACAGTTGCTCCTCAGGGAGTGAGGAGAGTATGTCAGTGCTGTGCACACAGACTGAACTACCGGTTTGCAGTAATTCACATTGTAGGGGAACAGAGTCCTCTTGCTAGCAGAGTAAATAGCTTTGCTTCTGATTAACATTCTGCTTAAATTCCCAGTTTTAATCAACAAGTAATCATATCTATTAACTGACGGAAAGTTGCAATGTTGCCATTGAATGCTACAGTAGTATAATATGGTAATATACAGTAAAATATTGTATAATAGTAATATCACGGTCAAAATCTACAAAAATTTGCTCACAGCACTTTAATATGAAATTGGTGGAACTACTTGGGCACAAGTATATACATGAATAGGCTCAACAGAGTTAATTATTTTAGCTAGGTGTTTAATTGTATGTATTTACACTGACAAAAAATAAGTTTGCTTTTAACACATACTGCTTGTCTTTTTGTTTGCAAGTTCTTAAGCCAGTTTAGTTCTTTCAAAAACAAAAGAAAAAAACAATCCTGAAATCGACAAGGTAAAATTAATTAGATTTACCACAGTTGTACGATTGTCTTTCACGTGCTTATTTTCATGTCCTCTCAGTCTTCAGTATTTTGCAATATATGAACCACTGCACTTTCTTCTGGAGGAAGGAGGTAGTCTGCAGAAATTCCCCGAGAGACAGAGGTGGATAGAGCTCTGAGCCTGCTGCTGCTCCAGTACCTCGTGCTTTTGATACTCTGGCAACTTAGTGTTTCTGATTATGAGAAAACACGGTAAAAGCTATTTCTTTCTAAAATCCTGTTGTACTGGCCACTTCTAATATTAGATTTCTTACTTTAATGAGTTCAGGTTGTGTTAAATCCTAATCTAAGTGAGGAAAGCAGAAACTATAAAGATAGGTATGCCTTTGCGAAATACAAAAAGTAACTTCCAACTCCTTATCTCAACACTACTCTGAAGGACCTGGCTGGGGTGGACACATTGAATAGCCCTTCCTAAGATCACTGCACATGCAGTTCTGGTTCCTGCTCTAAAAGGAAATTGGACTTGGGGTGGTTGTTTTGGTTGGTTGTGGTGTGAGGGCGAGCCTAAACTGCAAGTCAGGGAAGTTTGTTTACCCTTCTCCAGCAGAGCAAATCTTCATTGCATGAAATTGTGTTTATATTTTGCAGAAGGTTGTGGTAAAAGACTAAAACTTTTAGTAGCAAGTCTTGATGTGTTTTATTGCTAAACCACTGGCAACCATAACAGTGTCTTGAGCTAGCTGCACAGACAGCTGAATCTCTTAAAGATGAATTCTAAATTTTGGCATTGAAAAGACTTCCTTTCGATGTTACGGTAATTTTATGGTGTGGAGAGAGACTTTGTTTTTTAACATACACTGAAATTCCTTTACTTCTTTCAGCATGTCAGTAGATGAAAGTTTGGTGGCTCACTTTTTTTTTTTTTGATTGGTTTAGAATGGAGAAAGGTAATTGCCAGGTGTTAGAGCTGTTCCTATGTGTGTCATGGGACATCAGTATTAATATTAAAATACTTACCTGCGCGATGTCGCTCTGACTTAAGGGAAATACTTTCAAAGCATATTTCTTCCATAGTTCATCAGATTTTTATTTCCATGTAAAGATGCAACCCTCTAACTTACTACCCTTTTTCTATGGTGTTGCTAGAGAGTAGTTTCTTCACTTTAGCTAGAAAGTAAAATCCTTTGGTAACTTACTGATCATACTCTGGCCATTTTTGTCCACCTTTGTAGACAAAATGGCTACTAGAGAAACCATTTCAGTGTGGGACAGAGAGAAGCAGTACAAAATCAACTGTGCTTTTACTTACCAAGACAGCAGGTCAAATGATGGAATTAAAGTCCAAGACAATTTATTAGTTATCTGATAAATAGAGTGTAAGATGGCCAGAAAGTGAAGGTAGATCCGCGGTCAAGATAGTGAAATAGAAAAGCCTGGTGAATAAAAAGCAATGGAATGAATTACAGGAATGCACGTGACCAATTGATAATGTTATTAAGCTTCTGTGCATTACTTTGAGTTAATTTCTGCAAATTCTTACGCTTCAGACACTTTTTTTCTGTAGAGGAAAAGACATATTCTTCTTCTAACAAGGACTGACATTAACTGAACAGTGTGTGCCTTCTTACGTTGCTCGCACTTCGTAGTACCATTCAGAGCAGACTTGCAGATGCACAGAAACGGATAACAAAAGTCAGCTCACTGGATGATACATGAACAAAATAATTGTAACCACTTAATGTTATTTTTCTTTGTAGTGTGGACATGAGCTCTTTACCCATGAATTACACTTCTTAAAAAGATTCTAATACCTGGCTGTTAAGCTCTGTTTATGCAGTATTACAAGAAGCAACAGTGATGGAAGATGGCTGATGCAGCCTGAGAAATGACTCAGTATCACTTTGTACATCTCTACAGGAAACTGCTTTTCTTGACTAATGATTCTATGGCTGCAAATAAGTGCCTAATGATGTCTCCAAAATGTTGGTGCATCTGAAAATGGAGGGAAATCTAATTCTGGTAAATTAAAGCAAAATACAGATTTTTCTCATCATAACCTGTACCTTGCAAAGCAAACCAGCACCATCTAAGAGGCTGGAGCAAAAACAGTCATGAGAGATTGTTAAAGCTGCTACAAGTTGATGAGATTGTGGTTGAATGTGACTGTCATGATTTTGGCGGTTTGGTTTTTCCCCCCTCTCTAGTTTCTACCCATTGTTTAGTTTTTGGTTACAAAACTAGCCCTTGGAGACAAATCTCTTCTTCAGTCGTTTGTTTCACTTGATACTCACCCGGGGTTGGTAGTCTGAAGGTGGGGAAAAGTTTGAGAGGGCAGTGACAGCAAAGTGATGGTATCCATGTACAGTGGTAGTGATTATACATAGTGCAAAAGGAAGAGCTTGATAAGCTTCATTGCTGTGCAGCCAGAAAGCTGTTGGAATTCATACATTCATAATTTAATGTCTTGGTATGGTGCACACTAGGAGATAGTTACGCACCAGTGGGTTTGCTTAATTTGACAGAGATCATAGGATATCATATGAACCTTACACGAGCAAGAAGAATGCATTTTGCTTAGTGAAAATTGTATATATATACACCAGAGAATTCCTGTTTTAGTAAGTCTTGAATCTATTAAGAAATTCACATTTGATAATTTTTAATATTCTAGATTCTAGTAGTATTAGCATAATTTTTTTCTGTTTTGCAAGTACAGAATATGAAGTGTGGAAACTCATGGATTCCTAGATTCATAGAATTGACTTACCAGCCAAAAGAACCTGCGTTGCTGCTTCCCCTTACCCTCAGAAAACAGTTGAAATATTCAACATGTAATTGATAGCATAAGTGATGCTAATGTCTCAGTCTTTCAGCTTGGTTTTTAATGCAGATTTTTAAGATAAAATTACTTGTTTGTCTGAGGAGAGTTGATAATAATAAAGAATATGATGCTTATTTAATAAGGGGGTTTTTTTCTCAATGAAATTTTATTCTTTTTATTTAAAGCTGTTGGTCTCTGCAGTATATTTGAAACTCTTTTGTTGAATGTGGGATGTTTCATTCTTCCTCTCTTTCCAACTTTGCAGTTCGCTCCTTTGGTACAGAAGACAGACCAACGGATAGACCCATCCCACCTCGTGATGAAGTCTTCGAGTATATTATATTCCGTGGCAGTGACATTAAAGACCTGACTGTCTGTGAGCCACCAAAACCTCAGTGCTCCTTGCCACAGGACCCTGCTATTGTTCAGGTAAGTCAAAACAGAGTTTTAAATAATTGTTGCTGAAGAGGTAACTTGCTAGCTCTCTAGCTGAGTGTTTAAAAATTAAAATGTTTATCACTGTAAAGTCCACAACCCAATGTAAAGAACTCTGGAAGGATTTTCTCCTTTCACGGTCTTTAACTGTGAAAATGAAGGTTGAAATCTAACTCTAGCACAGTGCACTACGTACCAAAGCTGCTATTTTTTCAAAAACAACTAATGATGATTTGTAGGTCTTGATGCCTTTTTTGAAAGGGACTTGGCTTAGGAGGACACATAGTTCTTGGGAAGATCAGACTTGATATAAATCAAATGGAGTAGGTGCTGAAATATCTCCAGATCGTTAGTGGGGTTTTTTTTTGCTTGTTTGTTTTATTTTTGTTCTGATGTTCAACATTTTTTGCTAACTGTGACTTTAAAGTGTTTCATCTAGCTATGTGTTTTTAAATAGGCCTCATACTATAAGGCAGTTATTTGAAAAGCGAATGCTTGGTTTCTGACGGGAAAGCAACTTAGCCTTGAAGCCTTCAGATTTAATTAGTCTGTCATTTTGTAGTGAATGGACTGACAGAAATCATTTTCTCAGAAATTTGTTGGCTTTTCGACTGTGTTTATGGGGTATCTTAAAATCATCCCTGAGAGCAAGAGGAAAACTCTTGCTTCCAATGGAGGTTGATAATTTCATGTAATATGATTCTACTGCTTTATCTATTCTGTAGGATAAAATTCTTGATACGTCCTTATGAGGTGCCCTTGCGATTCTCCAAGGACTTTTATTAAATTTGGTGCAACTCCTGTCAGTTGTAGTCAAGAGTGGCGAAGTTGCATTACTGTGAATCCCAATAATAGTGATAATCCCAGCCTCCTCCAGTATGTTTGGGTGTCTTGTACCTGTAGGGTTTGAAACTTTGAGGAAAAAGGACACTTTCCAGGTTTGCCAGCAAAGCTTATATGTGTGTGTTTGACAAGAGAGTCCAGTGTCTGAGGTTATAGGGAAAAGATTGCAAAATTGTGTGGTACTGTTTCTAGAGGTCTGTGCTGGTGGAAGGGTAAAAGTGCTTTCTAAGCTGTACATACTTGTGAAAATGTTTATTTTAGAGTTTCTACATTTCTTGCCTTACAGAGCTATTTCCTAATTTTTGTGTAAATACAGTTTTTGCTAGTGTGTTGTGTGTTTTGTCTTTAGTCTTCACTAGGATCTTCAACTACATCTTCATTCCAGTCGGTGGGGTCCTATGGTCCGTTTGGCAGGATGCCTGCGTACAGTCAGTTCAGCCCAAGCCCGCTGGTGGGGCAGCAGTTCGGCGCTGTTGGAGTTGGTAGGTTCACTTTGATTGTCCAGTGTTTTCCTGGGAGTAAAGCTGTATGTGTGTGCACATACAGTAATCACTGCTTAGAATTTCATCAGTGTCTTATCCTAGGGCAGATTCAAAGTCTTCCGTCTCTGTTAGTCCTGCAGTTTAGCTCAAAACTAGAGAGTTTTTCGTAGTCTTTGTATCTTAAATCAAAATAATTATGATTGAGAACTAAACACCTATCTCAGAGGGACGACTCTTCATTCTATTTCACAAGTGGTAGAGGCAGCCCCTCCAGAGAAGCCCAATAGCTGTACTGTTGGGTTGACCAGGTGCTGTGTGCCTTAACTAAGGATTTGGATTATTCAGCAGCCATGGGCCAGCACAGTTGTCCAGCTATTCATGAGGTGTTGGTTAGTTGGGAAATACATGCTTGAAGTATTTGTGAGCTGCATGGGCTAGTTGTTCCTTTATACTCCACATTCTCTCTGGGACTCACCAACTTTCCTTCCTCCCTGAGAGTTTATTTCACAGTGTAGTTTTTCTCATAGGAACTTACACTCTCGTAACTGTTATGGCAGCAGCGTTGCTCCTGGTACTGAAAATATTAGCCATGCAAAAGAAAGGCTGTAGAATTGGCTGTAATTTGATATCTTTTAATAAGATATGGCAGTCATATTTTTGCTGAAAGGATCTTAAGTGGAAATATACACCAATAACATGTATGGCTCCATAAGATGACTGTGTTTTGTTAATATTTGTGATGCTGAAGTTAGAAGCACTCTTACATTTTTCATTTTAGATTAAAAAAATCAAGATATTTAGTCTTACCATCTTATGTGCATACATATGTTAGATTAAACTAAAAGTGTATGGGAAGGGCAGACTTACATGTACTCTAGAATAACTGCCTAATAAAGCTTCACTAATCATTTAGTGCTAATTTTAAAAAGGAAAAAAGTCTAAACCAGATTTTACAACTGTATTATTTCTTTCAAAGCAGGAGGTTCTTTAACATCTTTTGGAACAGACTCGTCAGCCAGTGCTAGCATGTCCCAAAGCACTGCAGTTGGTTCTGCATTTACAACAGATGCAAGATCACTAAAACCACAGATGTCTCAAGGTAAAACTTTTTTTAGTAACTTCGATCTTTTTTTGACCAGTTGTGTCCCTGTGACTTTGGTGGTCGCCAGAAATGCCAACAAAACAGCTGAATTCTCTCATGAAAACGCATGGTATTAAACCCAGGAAGCACTGAGAGGCTTTGTGTTTGTTCTTTAAATGTGTTTTTTCTACATCTTGGAGCGCTGCAGGTAGTAACACATTTGTTGTTACCATTAAATCATGTGTACTGAGAAGTAGGACTTAATTAAGTTAAATAATGTTAGCAAATAGGTGCATATGGAAACTCAGTATCTAGTTTTATTGATAACATGACAGAACTGAAGATACTTCATGCTGATTTAAATGTGAAGTCCTTCAGCTTACAATTTTAAAATCTTTATTCCTAACTGTGGTTCTTCTGTTCGTGTATAGTTACAGAGGTGATATTAACAGCAGACCTGATTTCCTGTAGAGATAGTGATATGACTTTTAAGTCAGCTTAATAGTAACAGGAACTGTATGGATAGTTTATGTAATATTAAAAAAAAAGGAGATTCTGGATGATACTTGAATGACAAAAAAGAAACAAAATATTGGGCACCTTCACCCTCACCCTTCATGCAAATGTTGTTAACATTGCTCCTTAAAAACCCAAACCCCATTATTTCCTGCTCTTCCACTCTTCAATGCTGTAAATGTGTGTGCTGAGATGCATTCCTAATGCTATTTTTAAAGTATGCAGTCATGTTAAAAGGCAAAACACTTAAAGCAAGGAGGTTTTTTTCCCAAATTCCAGTTGAGATTTGTATACCCATTAGGAATATTTGTAGGACTAGCTGGATGGGTTGCCAAAAATAGGTTCTACTTTGTTGGATTAATTCAAGGGAGGAAAAGTATGCTGAGCATTTCTCTGTTGAAATAGTAGTTTGGTTTTCTGTAGTTAAAACCTGTATGATTTGTGGACATGAATGGATATGTATGATGAATGCTCCAGGTGAACATATACTCTGCCACAAGATTTCTTGTGGGGCACCAGCAGGTTTTTTCTGTGTGTGTTTGCTTTTAAAAATATTTTTCATCTTTGTAGATTGCAAGTGTGGTATGGTTGGATTTACCGTTTCGTTTTGGTTTGTTTTGTTCATGGGTTTTTGTGGTTTTGGTTTATTTTTGGTTTTCCTTTTGTAAGTTCTGTTATGGGATAGAACCTTGTGGTTTTTTTACTTACTGGGACTTGAGTCTTATTCTGATTTCTTAGTAGACTTACCTGTTTGATGTCGTAAACTTGTGTGGCTGGATCAATGGCTCTGTTCTGAACGTGCTTCTGCCTCCAGCCACTGGGTGAGCAGTGCCGTGTGGGGCGGCAGCTTCCACAGCTCCTTCCCTGTAGGGAGCCCAGCCCCAGCCACCGCTGTTCCCTGCATGGGCAGGGATCCTGCAGCAGTGCTTGAACTGTGTCACAAATGCCTTTGGGAGCAGCCTCTTCCCACCTGGCATCCCAGGGAGGCAGAAGGAGCATTTTTACCTCCAATCAACGCAAAAATTTTATTCCACAGCTAAATGTACATCATTTATGGGTTTAATGAGTTGGTAGGGATTGGGTGTCCTACCCATTTTTTTTCTTTTAGACTGGGAGAAGGGGTATTGCTAAATATCCTTCATTCTGAATTAGTGGATCTAATGGTGCAGATTTTTTTTTTTATTTGGACACAGCTGACTTGACTGCTAAGGCAGATAAACCTGTCAGTCTGGATTGGCTGAGACCAGTAACTCTGCTTTGTAGAATGAGAAATAACCCTTTGGGCTTTGGTTTTGTTTTATTTTTTCCCCAGGTCGTTCAAGCCCTCAGATGGACCATTTGAGAAGGAGCCCCACCATGGAACAAGCTGTACAAACAGCTTCAGCCCACCTGCCCACCCCGGCACCAGTTGGGAGGAGGAGTCCTGTACAAACCAGACCTTTGGTGTCTGCAAGCCAAAAATCCTTAGAGAACCAAGAGCACAGACGAGGTAGCTTTGGATAATTTTCGTACAGCTTATTTCCTTCCATACACCTACAAAGTGCTCTTTTAAAGGGTAATACACAGGAATTTTTCTGGTGTTTATTACTGGTAGGCTGGCCAGCAGAGACCTGGATTAGATACATATTTCTTTTAAAATTTAAACATACATTCTAAATTACTTTTTTTTCTTCTATGATTTAAACGTGTGGTTTACATTTATAGGTTTGGATTTTTTTAAAAATCTGAACTATATATACAAAAGTATGATCAAAAATACCTAATTGGATAAACAAATCATGTTTTTATTTCCAACTTTAGCTGAAGCACACAAGGTTTCAAGATCAGAAAATGAACTCAGAAATGAAAACAAACGACAAATTGGTAAATCATGTTTTGAGAAATAGCTATTGTTGCTTTCAGACCAATAAGTTTTTTTAAAATTTGCTAAAATACATAAATTCTTTCACATTTTGCTTCTAGAGGGTAACAACTTTGCATTGAGCCAGGAGAATACAAGCGAGTGAAGTCAACATTAAAGAGAAAAATCTCTTCTGGTTGCTTTATATTAAGCAATCGGTTGAAATAAAAATGTAAATCAAGGAGTATTCAGGGATTTATAAATATCATGAAATAATAGCTTTTCTAGAAGAATATTTGACTGAAAAGCCACTAATATTTTAGCTCTTCTTCCAAAAGCTTTTAATGGCTTCTAGAGAGTCTTTTAAGACACAAATTTAGTACTGTTATGCTTTGTGTCACTGCCATCGTTACTGTAAGTGGATTTACAAATTACAAACTGCTCTGATGGGACTTTAAACGACATGCATTCTCTTCCTGCACTTTTGAAGTCTCAACCTGTTACCCCAGGAATTAGAAAGCAAACCAAAAACACCAAACACCCTCCACCACCCTCAGAGAAAAGCCAATCCACAAAGCAAAACCAAACGGAATTTCCCTCTTTTCAGTTCCAGGTGCACCTGCAGCACGGAGAGGCCGTGGAGGTCACAGAGGGGGCCGAGGAAGATTTGGTATTAGGAGGGATGGTCCAATGAAGTTTGAGAAGGACTTTGACTTTGAAAGTGCAAATGCACAATTCAATAAGGAGGAAATTGATAGAGAATTTCATAATAAACTTAAATTAAAAGGTAAACGAATTTTTGCTTTAGATTTGAGCATGGAAAAACTGTGTCTTGCTGTTTTGATCCTACGTTGGAGAACAACTCTTAAAAGGCATGTAGTATTTAGTCTTGTTTGCAGTCGTTAAAAAATAAATTTAAAAACCAATTAATAAGTAAAATGAGATCATATGTGAATTAAATACTTGGGTCAATGTTTGAGTTTTTAATGAATTTTAACTAGCAAATATAATCTGTCAAGTTCTAACTAGTCTCTGTTAAAAATGCAGATTACTTGACCAGAAGTCCCAATAATGCTTGTTACTTTAAAGTTCTGGAAAGGATACAGTAAAAGAAAATCCATGGTTTAGGTTTTCAATTATTAGACCAAAATTATAATGTCAATGATAGACCAGAAGCAAAGGAGTTTGGGGTCAGAGCTTCATTGTAGTATGCAGGAGAGTTTGTCGGAAAGTTTCTAGCATTTCCTTGCTTTTATCCTTTTCCAAAGGAACACAGGAGTAGTTAGAAACCATGCTGCCAGCACTTGTTTTCTAGCAGGCTTGTGTTTGGATTACCTCATTCTCTTGTGACCAGCCACCTGTTTGCTACACTGCTGCTACTATTTTTGGACAAAATTGTTGCAGGTTAATATAGCGAGTTCCGTGTTTCAGTGAATGATTGGCTCAAAGCTGGGAAACAAAAGGAAGGAATAAATGGTCAGATTTCAGTGTAGAATAAAAACACCAGTTGAGTCCCATAAGATCTGTCCTGTGGTGCTTGCCTGTTTTTCTGGATCATTTTTCAAGGAGTTGATGGTTTGCTGTTGATACTGGTTTTTTCCAAATAATAAAGAGAAAAGGGAATGCTAACCATAAATAGTTATAGAAGTGTTTGTGAGTGTGGTAGTTCTTGTGTGTGGCGTGGAAAGGTTGAGCTGGTTATCTGAAGTTTATGCACAGCATCATGAGATTTAAGCTGTAAGCATCTAGGAATGAGATTTGAAAATAGTAATAGCTGCTGGTGTTGAACTGTCAGCTTTGTTTTCAGTACTAGTCAAAACAGTAAGTTGAACTTGAGGCATTATTAGGAAATAAATACATCATAAAGTCAGAATGCTGGCCCTGTGTCTCAAAGGAGATAACGGCAAAGCCAGAAGACAAAGGAGAAGGACAACGGGGATGAACAAAACCATGGGATGGCTTTTAGGAGGATTGACTGAGTGAGGCCCTTAAGCCCGGGAAGGAGGTAGCTAAGAGGGGAGAAAATAGATGGCTATCGAATCCATTCTCCGACAGGGTTTTTTTTTTTAACTAAACCCACAGGAAGCATAGAAACTTCCAGACAGCAGCAGCAAAACATCCTAATTTACATGTCAAATTATTTGACTTCCACATTAAAGTATTTTTTGTAGCGTTCAATATAGTTTCTCTCTGACTGGGAGAGTTAACAGTAATAAGTTAACAGTGCTGGTATTTTTAGGCTTCTGTTTACTTTTATTTTCCAGAAGATAAACTTGAGAAACCAGAGAAGCCTGTAAATGGAGAAGACAAAGGTGACTCAGGTGTTGATACCCAAAACAGCGAAGGGAATGCCGATGAGGAAGATCCACTTGGACCCAATTGCTATTATGACAAAACCAAATCCTTCTTTGATAACATTTCCTGTGATGACAATAGGTATGGCCTGCAAGGAGAAGCTTGTTAGTCTGCTTGATGCATGTTTATATCATAAGGTACTGTCAGTGCTACTTATTACAATCAGCTCTGAATCAAAGGTGATTAGAGGTTATTTCCACATGCAGCAGGCAAAAATAAAACAGGAATACGAAGCACAAAATTTCTTTGTGGGCAAGTGCAATATGTTCATAGGAAGATATTTTAAGATGTTTTAGAGCCATACTTTTAGAACTTAATGCACAGGCTCTAGAATCTCCTTTTCAGATTTACTAAAGCATTGGGAGTTTGTTTTGCTTTGCTCCTAAATTAACACTTTAGTTAAATCAATTACGACCCTGCTTTGGTAATGGTTTCTAAGCAGATTACTTAACTGTCTCAGCCAATAGTGTTGTTTGAATGGGCAGATAGCATTTCAGGAAAATTAAAGCTTATCTTTTGCTGCTGCCTTTTTATTAGAGATGATGATGTGGATTGCTGACCTATTTTGACTTGCAAGAGGGGGAGAGGGAGTTGTTCATTGTACTCACAGCCAGATAAGATAACGGCTGTCACTGTAAACTGTTTCTTGCTTTAAATGATGCTGTGCGCAGAGGATACTGAGTGTGCTGTTCAATATGGCAAACTCGTAGAGCAATATTAATACATAATTAATGACTCTGTAACATGTTCCTTCTTGGTGAGTCCGGTGAACTGTGGCAGACACCTAGGTTCTTATGGAAGGGATACGGTGGAGATTTGCAATGTGGTTAATAACATCATTTTTCATCTCAGGGGCTTTCTAGCGCCTCTCTCTTCCTTCCCAAGTGTTTCACAGCAACCTGTGTTCGTTCTGTGTGGCAGGGAGCGGAGACCCACCTGGGCCGAGGAGCGGCGGTTGAACGCTGAGACCTTCGGCATCCCCCTGCGCCCCAACCGCGGCCGCGGCGGCTACAGGGGCAGGGGTGTCATCGGCTTCCGAGGGGGCAGAGGACGGGGAGGTGGCAGAGGCAGCTTCACTGCCCCCCGTGGCTTCCGCGGTGGATTCAGAGGAGGCCGTGGAGGCAGGGAGTTCGCTGACTTTGAGTATAGGGTAAAATGTACTTCATGTTACTATGACCCAGTCCACTCTTCTTGGAAAGGAGTGGTTAAAAATTTCCTGCTTTTAGATTTGATGTTGAGCTAGAATTTCTTGAATAGTATTTTGCAGGGGCTCTGAGCTACTTTACTGGAAGTCCATTAATGCTGAGATTTTAGTTACGCAGCATCATTTTACTATCAACAGCAACCAAAGATAAAGGTTGCCTTTCGTCACATGCCCTGAGTAGCTATTTGATAGTTGGTATTAGAGAGTAAGAGAAAAACAAGGGGAAAAAACAGTTCTACAGTTTCAATGCAAGTGTTAGAAATGAAAATTGCAAGCACTTCTCTAAGCAATATTGTAAATATAAAGAATGAGAGGGAATAATTTAACTTGCTTCCAGTGTGCAACAAACTTCTGAATTCTTTGTGAATGAGTTGGCACAAAGCCTGTAGGCTGCTGTACTGATTAGAATCAGTAACAAAGACAACTATCCAGATTGGTTCAGGTAAACTAGGCTTTTAGAGTTCTGACTGGGACAGAACAACAGCTTCTGGTAGTTAACTGCACGAGCAGTTAGAGTTTTGCAAACAAGAGTCTCTGATTTCTGATAGAAGTTTTAATTTTTTTAAATGAAAAAAGGGGGTTTCATCACAGCATATTTCTCTCTGTTGTGAGACAGATACCTCAGCTGTTCCTTGATTAGTTTGCAACAGTCCTGTGATCTAAAGAAACTTTGGGTAGCTGAACATGAATGGAAATGAGGGATTGAAGATTAGCAATTTGAATTTCTGAACAAAAGTTTTGCTGCCTTCCAGATGAGTAGGAGGTTGGTGTAAGGGCTGAGCATTTGTGCTGTGTTTGTAGTCGGAGTGATGAGCTGCTCCACTCAGTGCCAGACTGAGGAGTTTGACCAGATGCCAACCTGATCACCTTGGGAGATCTCCTTTCTGCTGCAGGACATGGGGAATAGCCAGCACAGCACAACTGCTCCCAGGGCTGTTGCCCAGATCGGTCTGTAGGGTTTGTTTTGCAGAATGAATTTTAACATTGTACTTTTGTTCCCTCTAGAAAGACAACAAAGTTGCTGCGTAGTCTACAAGAAAGCTTGAAACCAGGTGAACGTCTAGATCTTCTTGAATCAGAGAATTAGTTTTGATCTCTGCAAAGAATGAAGTTAATTTGCTGTATACTTGTCACCAGCACTGGGATTTAACTATTTAATTTCAAAGGGGTGTAATGGAGTTACTTTTGAGAAATGGCCATCTTTGAAAACAGTGAGCATTAAATATATTTGAGACAGAAGGATAAGTAATTTCTTATGTATAGTTAATTATAAGCAGTACTTCGATGGAGTTTAAGTATTTTTTCATCACTGAAAGGATTTTTCTTATTACTAAACTGTATTTGATAGTTGCTTCAAGTTGTAAGGACAATTGTATGCAGAAGGCCGTCGATACTGTGAGTGTTTTGACCCACCGAAGGTTGTTTTTTGGAAATCTTGTAAAATCCCTTTTGAGGTAGTTGTTCTTGTATCAACTAGGGTGCTGGACAGTAGAAAACTTGCTTTGTCAGTCAGATATGTACACACAGTAAATACTGTTTCTTAGGCAAAGGAAAGTTTTTATATAGTTGTAAAATTCCATTATATCCCATTGCCAAAGAAACATTACAAACTTTGTATAGCTGTATAAAAAGCAACTAATTTTTTAAAGAATAAACATTTTTAAGTCGGTAAACATGCTGTTATTGCGGAAGTTGATATGCTGAAGAACACTGAATTGGTTGGGTTTTTTTTTCTTTAGCAGCTTTTCAAGCTTAAATGTTTGATTTTATATTTGGACTGTAATGAAGTTTTGAAAATGTTCTTCCATTACACGAAACTGGATACACGCTTCACTGCTCTTGCAAGAATTTGATTTTGTAGTTTCTGGCATATCACAGGATTTGACCAAATTAAGGAGATATTTTCAAAAAAAAAGGAGAAAAGTAATTTTCATATGTCGAGATTTGCAATTAATTTTACTTAGTGAGAAATATTAACTTTTTTTAATAATGGGCCAGGCACATGAGTTGGTGATTCTCCTGGAATGCCTGGGATGAAAGTCTGTCTCCATTTGTCAATTCTTGAAACGTTAACTTTGTTGTAATACCTGTAGACATGAGCAATTTAAAGAATTCTTAGTGTTTGAAGTTGTTTGCATTTTGATAGACCGTAGCTTGGAGACATTGAGACTCTGGTTCTAAGACCATGAAGTCACAAATGACAGTACGGACTTTTTGCAAATTCTGGATAACTAGCTGCAACTTTCTGATATGCTGAAATAGAAACCTGGTCATTTGTGTCTGTGTATGTATATGAAGGCCACAGGAATAAAGGGATCCAAAGATTACATCACTTTGATCTAATTTGCTGATTTATTTTTTTTTTTTACTTCCAAATGTTCAGTGGTGATAAAGACGTGAAAAACTGCACTGTTGAAAAATTGGAATATTTAAAAGTGGTTAATAGAATCTTAATTTTATAACTTTTGTATAGCACTACAAGGAAGTATTTTGTAATTGGTTTCCTTATTAAGGTCAAGTATTTGACAGCTGTAGAAGTTAGATAATATTGTTTAGTAATGTTTTTGCATGTTTAACAACTGCCTTTTGGGATCCACAAGTCATGATTCTGAACACCTGTTGAGATTTTTGACCGTAGAGGCAAGTGCTGTCCTGTTGCAATAACTCTTTACTGTCTGAGGTGTTCCAGCTGTAAATAGCCGGGCCGGGAGCCGCGGGCGGGGGCAAACCCTGCGTCGCCCCGCCCGCCCAGGCTTTCTGTTTTTTTTATTTTAAACCAGAATAAACTGTTCAGTAAAATCGGCACGCCGGCGATGGTTTCTTGCGGCGCAGGAGGGCGCGGGTTGGAGTCGGGGGCCCAGGCCCCGGGCACCGCGCGGGCCCTGCTGCGCGTGCGCGCGGCCCAGGGGGCGGGGCCGTCGCGCCCCCTCAGCCAGGAGCCGCCATGTCCGTGGCGTTCGTGCCCGAGCGGCTGCGCGGGAAGGCGGAGGTGAACCAGGACACGCTGCAGCGGGTGAGAGAAACGGGGCTGGAACTGAACCGGGACGGAGCCGCGACTGGGCCGGGACTGAGCCGGATCGTGACGCGGGCCCTTCCGGCCCGCTTGGGGCAGAGCCGGCTCTGCCGGCCGGGTCGGGGCGGGGCAGAGGCCGGGGCGGGCGATGACGGTGCTCTGTGCTGCCGCAGCTGCTGGAGGAGAACGACCAGCTGATCCGGTGCATCGTGGAGTACCAGAGCAAGGGCCGCGCCACCGACTGCGTGCAGTAAGTGACCGACGCAGGCGGACAGGGCGGAGCGCTGGGGGTTCAGGTGTCGGTAACGGGAATAAAACGCACCCGAGCTCCTAGACCTTTCCTACAGCTAAAAAGAAAATGCCTCTGGACTTACAAAGGGATTTCCCCAAAACCATTTTCAAAGACCTATAAAGCACGGAGTGACCCTGCCGCCTTGGTCAGGGTGTTTGCTCAATGTTCTTGTGACGCCCGCTCTGCCCTCCCTGCCCATGTGTGACACTTCGAGTGGTGTCAGAACAGGGCAGCCAGACGGCGGGTCTGCAGCTCCGGAACCTGCGGGGAACCTGCTGCAGCTGCTCACACCAGCCCGACAGGCAGCTCTGTCCTTTCCTGCTCCGCTGCCGTTCTGCTGCTTTCAGGATTGCGAGCTGAATGTCCTACTTCCCGTCGAAGTTGGGTAGTAGCACATGCGCGGCTACCTAGTGCAGTTCAGTGCACTGTACCGGGATTCAGAATAAGAACACGATAAGTTTCCCGATTGATTATTCTAGTTTGCTCCTTTTCCCCCTAACTGCAAATACTGATCAGTTTACACAAGTCCAAGTACGGGTAGTTGTCTAGAAAAGAACATGTCTCCCAGATCCTGTGTCTCCTCCTCTCATAGGTACCAGCATATCCTGCACAGAAACCTCATTTATTTAGCTACAATTGCTGATGCCACTCCGCCCAGCACGCAGAAGCCTGTAGACTGACTGCAATACCGGGACACGAGCAGTACTGCTTTCAGAGGCTGTAGAAATAGTTTAGAGTCCCACTTTGACAGCCAAGAAGGTGTGGGCTTGAAAAAAGCAGGTAAAAAGTAATTTGTACTTCTGTGTTCAAAATGTGAATGTAGTTTTCTATGTAGTATTAGGCAGCTTTTCCCCTGTTACTAACACAGCTTAAGAATGATAACTATCACATTCCCATTTACCTCTGAAAAGCTCAATTCAGTGCTGTCCTGACAACCACGCTATTCCCAGAAGTACCCTACGGGAAGCAGAGCCTGTTTCATGAGTAAGGTTCTATAATAAGGCAAACATTAAGCTAGGTGACTCCTACCTCCGACATGACAAAGTCAGGCATGTGTTCCATATATAAAAGCAGTAGACTCTTTTGTATCCTGTATGAGAAGAATTGTGCTAAATAAACTAAAGATGTTCTTTGTAAGCTGTAGTATATTCTGAATTAATATAATACATCAACAAAGGAGCTGCTCAGGGATTTGGTGAAACAGAAGTGTTAACGTTCCTAGGACTGGTGGGATTGCTGCACCACTCGGCAATTACATGCAAGGGAGAAAGCAAGTCATTATTTTAGGAAACTTTTGCCCAAGTTTATCAAGGCTTTTCCTCCGTGCTTGAAATGCTCTGTAAACAAGTCAATTCTTGCATAATCAAAATGGGTTCATGTGCTTCCTGGGTACTGTCAGCACTGCTGGTCAGCTGCATGCTCGTGTGCTCCTACCCAGGAAGGAAGAAAGCAGCTTTGAAACACCTTGCATACAGCATTCCAGTGCCACAATTAACACATACTAACCTAACAGCCTTGATCACAGCAGGGAGGGGGATAGAGTTTAGTTTTTGCTTACTCTCATCAAAGTTATTTACTCTGTGATTCCTAAAAATTCAAGTAATATGATTTTGGCAATGTTCATCTGCATTACTGGTTGAAAGACCCTGCTGAGGCATTGCCTGTGCCCTGTTCTTCTGTGCCATCACTTGAGAAAGCAGCTTTAAAGATTGGACTGTGCAGAAAGTTCATTTTTATATGACAGAGTCAGTAAGTAGGCAGTTGACAATTTTCAAACTGTTAAATAATCCCATGTTAATGAAATAAGATCTTTGTTTACAAACCAAAGTTACAGTTTAAGGTGCTGCTCATTTTCAGCAAGGTGCATATTTTAAACAGGTATGACCTATTAAATGTATATCTTTAATAAAGCAAATAGTTTACTTTTACAGAAGCTTTAAAATACAAACTGTACAGTTCCAGTTCAGAAGCATTAGCTATTCACAAAAAGCACTGCAATAAGGGTAAGTTAACTAAGCACCAAACCCTTGCACTTGGCAGTGTAAGTGAAGTTTAAGGGCAAGACTCATTTGCCAAGTGCAACAATTCTTAAAATTACCAGTGTTCAGAACAATCGGAAACAAAGGACAGAGTAGCACCCACCGTGGTCAAAATGCAGACAAACTTTCTCTGTTTTCACAATTCACTTATGTAGGTCCAGAAACTTGCCAGCATTTGTAATTATGAATAAACTGCAAAAACCATAGCAATCATTTTGGCACTTGTTAGAAAAAAAGTTCTAAATTAAGTGTTTTCATTAACTTCCATTTTGGTCTTAGTATGAATAACCAAGTAAGTACAACCAAATTTGGGATTTAATATTAGATCTAAACAGCAAGATTTAGGAAACTCAAAACCATTCATCAAGTTAAATAACCACTAACATTTTCCGTGGAGGGTTTTCAAAATTATAGTAGTACAGACCATTAACAATTTACAGACAGAAGCCACACTGATTGTGCAAAGCACATTACTGTAAAAAGTCTATGTACAGCAAACAAATTGTTGTAAACATGGTAAGTATGAAGTTTCAGAAAACATGGTGACAATATCATAAATACAGGCAACATTGGCATCCTCAAACAGCACAAAAGGTAACAATCTGGGCCTGCAAATAGAGCCCGTCACCATACAAACAAAAAAGGTGGATGGGTTTTAAATACCCAAATGTTTAATAGTTTTAGTGTTGTGTATACTTTTTATTTATATATATATATATATATAATGTATTTATTTTTGGTATCTTTAGATATAGATGTACTTAGTTTGTAAAACCAAAACCAAAAAATGTGCTTTATCTTCATTGAAAAATTACGTAGTTAGAACTAATAACCCATTTTACTAGTAGTTAACATATTAGAATGATATGACTTAAGAAAAATACAAAAATAAGATTAATACTGTCAAAACTCTTATACCAGAAAATATTGTGGTTTTTAGACTCTTTCAAAGATGAAATATGAAAATTTAAATAAGCTCTAACTATATAAAGAATCTTCTGTAATCTCAATTCATATACAGTGGGATAGGTATACATATATTTACCATTGTTCTTCAATTTGTAAGCACCAGTCACTCTCCCCGATCCACTTTGGTTGGAAGATTATTCCTAATTCCACAGGTTCACTTAATGGCACATACTGACTGCAAACAATTACTTTATCCTTTTAAAAAAAATAATGTTCTTCTAACTAACTGCTACCCCATATTTCAGTTTTAGTATCTTCTGAGCCAGCTCACAATTTTTAATCAACTGTAGCATCTGAAATAAGACTTTAAATAAATGAAAGTAGTCTCTTAGGCTTCGCTTTCACACACTGCGGGAGCACCGTGTGGATAATGCCTTTGGCCAAACACAGCCATAGGACACGGTTTGTGTGAGAACCAGGGTCACACTGTCCACAGAGCTGTGTCTGGAACCAGGGTCACACTGTCCACACAGGTGCCATCTACATCAAGCAGCTCAGGTAATGTTGGCGACACAAGGCTGAGTGGTTCGGCTGATGTTCACTTAGAGTAAGGAAACTGCCGCAAAACTCAGTTTTGCAACTGTTTCTGCAGCACTTCCCAAATGAACTCACTTGTGTGGCACAGGAAAAGCTGCCCACAGGCTGTAATGGAGAATACAAAGGCTCTACAGCTTGTCCTTTATAAATTCAAACACAAACAGTGTTGAGCAAAGTGACCACTATATATTTGCTTCAACATATTCAATGTGTTTCAGTAAGATGTTTTAACTATAAATCTATATGAAAAATAGCTATAAAATACAGTGTTTCTTGTATGGTAGTCCTTCAGCAGTTCTTTTTAGAAAAAAAAAAAAGTCTTGAAAGTAAAGGCAATTACGCATTTTTAAAAGCATTTCTACATCACAGTTTTGGGCTATTTCATGTACACCAAACATATTGGCCGTATTTGCTCAGCACTGTAAATCAGAATTTGAGAGTTTGTCTATCTCACCCAAACCCCCTCAGTCCCACATCAAGAGAGAAACAGGATATAGCCAACACACCACTGTGAATGAAAGTAATGTAATTTTCATTTGGCCCTGTGCTGCATTTTCCAGTACGAAAAGCAGTTAGTACTGGTGCAGGTAAGATGGTCTGCGTTCGTGCTTTACTGGGAAAGATTTAAAGCCCTTGTTCATCTGTTTGTGCTGGGAGGCCTGTTGGGATTGCTGCTGCGCATAGGTGAAGCTGGAGGAGATGCCGGCTGCCGGGGCGCAGTCACTGGCCCACATGGGCGACTGGAGCATCTGCATTGTGTCGCTCCACTGGCTCACGGGGCTGCTCATGGGGTACAGGGACGTGCTCTGGCTGGGTAGTGTGCTCGGCACAGAGGATGTGTGCTGCCACGGGGCCTTGGGAGGCCAGGTTTTGGTCTTGTTATCCTGAGAAAACAATACCAGTTGGGGTTGGTCTGGTTTAACAACAGAACGCTGCGTTTTTGAGACAATACTTAACATGTCACCTTATCACCTCCTTAATATATTTTCACAAGATTAGTTTATATTTGAAAGCAGAACTGATACATATATATAGCACTCTCAATTCTTAAAATAATCTGCCCATTAAAAAACATTTACTTCAACATGACACACAGTGGCCCCACTAAAAGGGAAAAAGATAAGTGACTTCCAATTTTAATATTTAAGCTTGGTGACTTTGACAAAAGCATCTCATGCTACTTGAGTGCAGATGGTGTAGGTTTCCACTGAAGTAAGCAGTCTGGAGATACAGATGCTTTTCCAGTTGTCTGCCTCGTGCAGGCCCACCCCCAAATGCCAGGAGGAGAAAGGACTAAGCAAAGCCACACAGCTCACCTGACTGCGGTCATCTGCTGCAGAGAGAAGAGGAGGTGATGGCAGCGTGCTGGGTTCCTGTTCACCACTGCTGTGTTTTCTGCCCAGAGAGAGAGACATTTACTTTTTGCTTTTAAATGAGTCACCCTCATTAATCTGCCACTGGCACAGACCATTCTGTGGTTTCAGTCTGTCAACCTGGCAGCCTACAGTACTGTTTTCAGTGCACGTGTTTGCAGAAACATCTGGTTTCATGTACTTTTTGTTCAATACAGGTAAAAGCAACAATACAGAAACTGTCAGGGACTTGACAGTGCAGTAGTTCTTGGAGCTACACTTCAACATTTTTGTAGAGGTGAAAGGAAGCTGAGATAGACTTTTGCCCACTTTGAAAAATTCTGCCAGAAATTGTGTTTTTTCTTCTGTTACCTGCTCTTGTGGCTGGGTTTCTTTTGGTTTTTTAGGTTTTTAAAGTATCTTTTCTGAAATAACTTTACAGACAACACAAAAGAACAGCTGAGCAAGTGAAACATCTGCTGAAGCACAGTGATTTTACTGAAGAATAATGTTCTACCTTCAGTTTAAATTTGTGGCCTAACACTCAGCTATCAAATAGAAGTCCTTGACCACATGTACATTCTGGAAGATTTTTTTTCTTGGGTTTTTTGTTTTTTGTTTTTTTAGGAGGAGTGATTAAGGCCATGGGTTTGGATTAAAGCAGAATCTTTTATTTCATCCTTTTTGTAAAAAAAACCCAATCAGCATGCTCCAATCGGGCTTCCATGGGTAAGCAGCCCTTTGCAGGTCAGCTTCAGCACACTCAACCCTTCTACCTCCTCTTACTGCTCAGCTTTAGCTCTGGTATGTTGTCAGGCCCTCACCTACAGAACACTGTTTTTCTACAAGTAACAGGAGACAGTAATACTGTTACTTCAGCTGAGGATTTTGGTCAATGAAGCACCCTCTTTGGAAACTTTCTTCTGCTCTTTAGAGGACTACATAAACCACAGGTTTTTCTTCTTGCTCCATGATCAGTCTCTAGCGATCAACTGGCTTGGCACATTAAGTCATCCTTTATGTATTACTGTGTTTTCCTTCTCTGCTGCTTTTTTTTAAATAAAAATAATTACTACTTTTTCTGTGACTGTTCATGAGATGGCTCTTTCCCATTAATTTCAATTTAACATTCATTAAAGCTCAATTTTTGTTCCCTCCCTATGAAGTCTTGGTTAAGTGTAAAGATTCAGAAAGTAGCTATTCTTTTGGTTGATTCCTTTCTGACAATGCTTATAAAAATAGCTATCCAGGTAGAATCTGTGAGAAACTGGCACTGACTTTTTTTCCATTCACCAAAAAGCAGACAATCTTGTAACTATGTATTGACTCCAAATTGTTCTGCGATTGTAAACAAAGCCAGAATATTTGGCCACTTATTTCATTTTTAGAAAAGACTGAAAAATAGTTTGAGAGAACAATCCCAGATTGGAATTGGGTTGGTATTCATGCTTCATCTTGTGCCTTTTGTTACTATAGTTCTAACTACCCTCTGCTGTGGAATCATTGAGGTTCCAAAGACATTGAGCCTCCAGCCCTTTAGAAAAGCAGAATTGCTGTAATTCACACTACTGATAGAAGTGGATTGTTCATAACTGAAAATCCTGGCTTAATTTTTCCATTACTGAAATTATTTACTGAGGCAATCTGGCCTCCTCTTCCTACTGTGAGAAATAAAGGACTAAACAGGCGTGTATTTGCGACTCCCAGAACGGCAGCAGCAGCCGAGGTGAGATGAGTCCACACAACATTAGCAGCAGCTTCTCCCCAGTGCCACAGAGCTGCAGCTGAGGCCAGGAAAGGCACTCACTGGCATCCAAACGCACCACGTCAGGCACGGCCCAGCTGCAGCCAGGCACTCTTTGCCAAACCAATCCAGTGAGGATCTTGTAACGCCCCAGAAGTGGCATCCAAAGGAGACTCTCATGGAAGAGGGAAAGCATCAGATCTTTCCTAACATACTGACCCTCAGTGAACAGCTGGCTGTTCACAGAGGTGCTGGTTTGTACAAGGAGAAAGCTGCTAATACAACTGACTTCGGGAATCCACTGCTCCACATCACCACAAACTCATGTTTGCGTAGGTTTGTCTCATTGGCAGGAATTTCCTTTGTCTGGCTACTCAAATGAAATTATATATAAACAAAAGGAGTCTTACAAAGTGGTCTATTTCTGTTCATTTTGCTCACCTCCTCTGCTTTACAGCAGCAACAAGGTCTGGCCCTGAGAACATGGAGAACAAACTGTCTCCGTTAGCTGAGGAGGTCTCATCACTTGAGCTGGCAGAGTCTCCTTGAGTACCAGACCAGCTGTTTGTCACATCACTGCAAGACAAAAAGTTGTATTAATCCTTGTATTTACAGTGCCTAGTCCAGACTGCGTCCCACAGCTGTGCTGAATCTTTGTCACCGGTGATACCTCAGAGCACAAAATTTCAATACTTGGTAAAATGTGCCAGTAATACAAATACTTTCACTTACTACTTCTGAGTGGTCACATTAACTGCTCTGTTACAGCCTCTTTATATATATTTTCCTAAAATAATTATATTAATTAGAAGCACCTCCCTGTTCAGGAAGGAGAAACAAGTGATGCTTGGGTTTGGAATCACTAAGTACTCGACTTTTTCACTGCAAAATTGAGCTAGAACACATACCCATCCTACTGGTTTTATGTTAGAGAGTCACAGCTATTACATTATGTTACAAATGGACAAAGAATCTTGAAACACTTCTGTTGTAGTAAATAGTTATGATTTGGAAGAGATTAAGAACTACAAATGTACCTGCTGTGAGATACCTGCCTTTTAGTAGCAAGATTAAGTGGCTAAAATCTGGAAAACTGAATTCAGTCAGGCACCGCAACTTTGACAGCATCACTTTTCATCAAAACTAGGTCTTAAAGTTCTTTTCAAAATACTCCGAGAAAACCGTCCTGAATGCATCTATGCTATAAATTCATTATTGCCTCTGTTGGAGTCACGGTATCCATTCCACTCTAAAGATGACATAAAGCAGGTCAGTGCCTCGGGATCAGCAAAGCTCATATAGCTCACTCTTGACACTGAAGTGCAGCTTTCACAGATGCACCAGCAACTGGAAAAAACACCCAGTATTCCCACATTCTGCCAAGACTGGGTGCAAAATAAACTCATACAATAGAAACATACAGCCTGGTCAGTCTCTTACCCCTCTGTGAAATACTCAGGAAAAGGCCAGGTTTTATGAGGATCATCAGGAAGAGGCCAGTTGCCACGCGTGCTGCTCGGACGACGAACATGCTGTGCTTGCCTCTTCTGTTGCATAGCCTGGTTCACCCCAGCAACATAGCGGGCAAACTCTGGATCAGAGCCAACTGAATGAAAGAAACCAACAAGTCCATTGCTGACACTCAGCTATTTCTGCTGCACTTTCAATCCTTTAGGTTTGACCATACCCCACAACAAAGTAATTCCCTCCCTGATGATAAATGGCAACCAGCAGTGCATAGGACTTCATGGAGCAATGAAGAACACTGAACAGCAAATGTTTTACAAAAGTTTGATACACAGCATCCGTGGTGGATAATAATTATCACATGGAAGTACACCTGCCCTTTGCATTCCATCAGGGAAATTGTGTTTGTACTATGATCATGTCGAGACTGAAAGGTTCAATACCCATCAGCAGACACTGATGAAACAGACACTGTCTGTACATGTATCCAAGCTCGGTGAAAAAGAGCAGAACAATTACTGTAGTTGATACCAGAGTGCAACATGATTTCTAGCTATGTTCTGATCCTGCTTACTTGGGCAATCTGAATCTCATATAGCTCATATTAGAAAACAGAGTGCCAAAACTGCCTCCTTCCTACAAGGATGAGACCATTCTGAAAACGTTCTGATCCTGACCTACAAAATATTTCAGAATAAGAATTATATTTACAGAAAAAAACAGTAATTTAAAAATTCTTCCATTCTCAACATGCTTTATGTGTCCCAGGCATCCAATAAGGAATAAGCACAGTCTTGAGCAAAGACAGCAAAAGCCTAAATGCAAGTGTTTCAAATGCTCCATTGATCAGAGCAAGCAATTGCTGTATTCAGAAGACTGCTGATATGAATCACTGTAACAGTTTCCACAGCTTCTCTTTCTTTTGCCTTTTTTTTTTTCCCTCAGAAAAAACCTGGCAATCTGACTGGATTTATGGAAAATGTCTAGACTACATGCAAAGTAATTGCAGTGGGAATTACTGAGCTGCTGGCTCACCAGTCTCAGTTTGAGATTAAGAGTGAAGACTGAAGAACATCCAACAATCGTGCACAGCTCACAAAGCAGAAATCTCTTTCATCTGATGTATCTATACATTCAATACTGCATTTAGAAGACAAGTTTCCTTGTTCTTATTTGACACATCCAGAAGAGAGCTCCACAATGTTTTGTTGCATGCAAATTGAAAAGACAGTGAAGAAGATAACTTTGTTTCTCTGCATCCTTTATCAAGCAAGGGCTGAGAGTCATCTAGGAACAAAACATCCCCACTATTGCTTGTTCTCCCTCTGAAATATCTTTATGTCTATTTAAGATGAGGCTTGAAGCCAGACAGTTCCTCAGATCTAAGAATAGAGTCTAGATGGATTCTGAAGGACATCCAAGCTTTTTTCACCTGTGGACAGCATTAAGTGCTAAAGTGCTGGTATATTCAAAACAGAAACTTGTGTTAATTTTTACCTCACTGAAAACATCAGGTGAACAGTTTTTTATCGGATAGCTTTTTTACTCCAAAAGATTGGAGTGACCAACATTCCTTCTGCTAGTTCTTACTGCAACATTCCTTCATCAAGTTCTTAGTGATGATAAAAGTACTACAAAATACATTTTTGGGACTAGTTAACCCTTCAACATGAAAAGCCATCAATTTTATAAATTCTTAATCAGCAGTTTTGCATCTGAAGAAAGACATCATTTTCAGACTCTAAAAGTATTTATCAAAAAAGTAATGTAGTTTGTTTCAAATGACAAATGTACAGTCCTAGGGTAGCCTGGAAATGAAAACCCATTTTCTGTTTTACAGCTTTTTGTACTACACTAAAGCTTGAAATGAAAATTTCTACACCACAGCTCAACCTGGCAAGTTCTATGATGAAATGTTCTTTCTAGGGGAAAAGTATTCAGTTGGAAGGATTTTTGTTTGGTTTTGGTTTTTTAAATGCCAGATCTGTGAAAAATAATGTTTTCTTATCACTACAACTGCACAAGTGTGTATCTTAATCCACTGACCACCATTAATGAACTTGAGTAAATCACCTTTTCCAAGTACCATTTTCTACGTCCTTGACATTCATCAAATGGAACAAAACAAGTAGTTTTATGTAGAGCAAAAGGAAAATACCACAGAAATATAATGGATTCAAAATGCTGAAAATGCCATTCCTTTGCATACCTGCTTTCTTTTCCCTAACACACGTGGATTTAGTGCTTGCTGAAAGTAATTCTGTCCTTCCTTAGAGGCTGTGATAATCCTTAAGTCTATACTCTAAGTACGTTTAAGGAAGATGATGCTAATTCAGACTTAGAGTTGTTAAGCAACAACATAACTGGTGGTTATTTTTGCCATAGAAACGCCACTAATTTATCAACTAAGTTGATAAAATAACTATCATAATTATGAGTCAAAAGAGCTGGTTTGAGACGCCTACACATTCCAAACACAGATGAGTGCAAATGAGCACGGGAAACTGAACCCTACTTTGATAAAAGGTTTTCCTGTTCTCCTGCTCCTCCCTCCAGGCAGTTGCCATAAATGCACACTACAACATTCCGGCAGCTGTGTTCCAGGCCAACAGAAGTTACATTTACAAGGTAGCAGCTGTGTAAGTTGTTCTTAATACTACCATCAGAATCACACAATCACAGAATATTCTGAGTTGGAAAAGACCCACAAGGATCATCAAGTTCAGCTCTCAAGCCAATGGCCCGCATGTGAGTTCAAAGGTTCATCTCCTCTTAGATTCCCCAGTTGATTTCTTGGTCTGTAGCTATTTGCTTATGACTCTAAAATTTTATCTCACTCCATCTCTGAGAATGAATAATTCATCTATATTTACAATTTATTGGTGGTCCAAACATATGGGGCAAACCTCGTGGCACTTGCTCTTTAGTCTCTAATCCTTTGACATCCAAGCTTTTCACTGCAGAACCAGCTGCGGAACAGGAACCAGTATGACTCCCATGGAACTGGGGAGCAATCAAGGGAAAATGTGGGGATATGGAAAAGATGCAATCTAGCTGTATCTCCAGGTTACAAGGCTGGTAAAGAGCAGGAAGAAGAATTCTGAGGAGAGGGAAAACACCTGAGCTCAAGATTTTGATTTTAAATAATTTTACAGACTAAGAATAGGAGGAACATCATCTCTAAGTATCGTTTCAGTACTCTGCTGTGCTCCATATAGGAAACGTCAGAACTACTACAACTGGGACAAGAAACAAGGAATTGGTTCCCATGCTTGCTTATTAATGAGAGTTCTAAGATCACCTTATGTTAAAAAACCAAATAGGCAGACACACAAATCCCTGCTTGCATTGGTCAGCACCCTTACATCTGGTGGGCAGCATGAGAAAATGACAGTTATTGCCAGCAATTTTTCACAGTATTCTTTTACAAAGGACCCTTACAAAAAGCATAATAAAGGAAAAGACACACACCTGCAGGGTCAAAAGGCAGGATTTCTCCCAACATCCCAAACACTCCATCAGTTTGGTCACGATTTGGCCATGTGTTGTTTCTAGGTCCTTGTGGTTTCTGTCCTAACATCTCTGACATCATATTGTCCATATAGCTGCTCACAAGACCCAAGCTGTACAAATCAGAGCTTAAATCTGAAAAACCAGGATTGTTCCACTGATTTATATGAGACAATCCAGCTCCAACAGCCGGGGCTTGCTGCTGTGAAGAATTACTGAGCCATTTGGCAGGTACACGTTGCTGTGGTCCAATAGGTTGAAGCAAGGGTTGGTAATACTGCATTTGCTGCTGCTGCTGCTTTTGGGACTGCTGCTGGGACAAGCCTTGCTGAGGAGGATGCAGTGGGGTGTGAGACACAGACTGAGGCTGCTGTTGAACTGCTCCTGACTTTTGCTCTGTTGCTGTAGAGGATGCAACAGAGTTCCTTCTTTTCACCATCGGAGAAGTCTGCTGGGATTTGCCCATGTTAAAACCAGACAAGAAATCTATAACATCCTGCATTTCTTGGTCAGTTGGTAAATTCATACCTTTGTCATCCTTGTCATCATCTGATTTGAGGAAGTTGTCCCGTCTTTCCACTAGAAACCCATTGACAAGCTGGTTATTTGTGCTCTGAACTGACTGCAGGGGATCTGCGGGCCGAGGGAAGTTACCAATGTTCAGGATGTTCTGCAACCGTGCGTCCATGTTAGCGGGCATTTTAGCTTTCTCCTCTGAGCTGGAACTTATGAAGACATTTTTGGAAGGCGTACTGGGGATTGAGTAACTTCCTGTGTTACTTGTACTGGTGCAGGAAGTTTTTTTTGTAAACCGTGAAGTCAGTTTTGAGAATGTCTTTTGCAGACCCCCTGAAGATTTGCTTCCGTTCCCCGATGGCATGTCAACTTGGCTTCCAAAATCTGAGATTTCACGCTGTAACTGGATCTGAATACAAGGCAAAGCTTGCTCCCTGCATCAACAAAAAACATGTGTATCAAACCACCTAATACGTAACTGATTTTGTACTTTGGGGGAAAACGTGTATTTCAATAATAGCTCAAGAAAGAAACAATATCAATGACTGCCAAGTCCACCAGCTACTTCTTAAGATAACAAAGCAATTATTCCTCATATTTGCAATACTTTCCATTCCTTAGATTCTAACTGTGCTTCAAGATCTAAATGGAGACCAATTAAATATAAATCAAGTATTTTTGTAAGAGAGAAGCAAATACTTTTTTACCCTTGGATAAGCTGCTGGTTTGGTTTTAAGCAGCCTCCTGTATCTCTGATGTACCCAGAAGGTATCTGTGGGGATTAACAATGTCTCACTCTCAGTTTGACTCCTGTTTTCCCTTTCTGATGAGCTGGCATTATCAAATCCCTCAGCACAGATCATTCAGCAATGGCAGCTTAGTTGGAACGAGAAAAGAGATGTACCTTCCTTCCTTCCACCTGTGTATATCAAACACAGCAGTATAGAGCACATCTACCAGTCCCAAAGTCTTCTCTGGATCCAGACTCCTCTGTAGCAAAGACATTGTTGCTGGATCTTCTTTCAGACACCTGTCATTATTAAGTTTCAATTAGAAATAAAAACGTTCATTTCTTACATTAAACAATTCTGCCTTATCAGTCAGAATACAGAAAGCCAGTTGCTGCACTCCTGCAGAACAACATAGGAACGCCTAGGGGTTCCTGGGCTGCAGCCTGGGCAGTCTGTGCCTGCTGTGGAACACAGAGCTAATTTAACACTGAGGTTCAGCAGTACACTGTAGTGAAATCAGCACCGACGAGCTCTTTAGCAGGCACAGCTCAGGCACAGCAGCAACAAACACCAAACACACAATACCCATTTCTAGAATAGGCAAGAGCCTGATACAACCCAGCACATGCCGAGAGCCTGAGCCTGGCAGGCTCCATGAGGAGATGATTCCGCACATCCAACAGCGAGGGGAAGATGCCCCTGCCTGAGCTGCGACCGTGCGGGCTCGGGACGTTCTCCTCAGTGGCCCCGCGGTACCGCCGAGCGCCAGCAGGCGACGCTGGCCCCAGCAGCGACCCACGGGCAGGGGGGACGGTCCCGGAGCACCGGACACTCCTTCCTTCCTTCCTTCTCCCGGGACACAGCACCTGGACACTCCTTCCTTCCTTCCTTCTCCCGGGACACAGCACCGGGACACTCCTTCCTTCCTTCCTTCCTTCTCCCGGGACACAGCACCGGGACACTCCTTCCTTCCTTCCTTCCTTCTCCCGGGACACAGCACCGGGACACTCCTTCCTTCCTTCCTTCCTTCTCCCGGGACACAGCACCGGGACACTCCTTCCTTCCTTCCTTCCTTCTCCCGGGACACAGCACCGGGACACTCCTTCCTTCCTTCCTTCCTTCTCCCGGGACACAGCACCGGGACACTCCTTCCTTCCTTCCTTCCTTCTCCCGGGACACAGCACCGGGACACTCCTTCCTTCCTTCCTTCCTTCTCCCGGGACACAGCACCGGGACACTCCTTCCTTCCTTCCTTCCTTCTCCCGGGACACAGCACCTGGACACTCCTTCCTTTCTTCTCCTGGGACACAGCACCAGGACATTCCTTCCTTCCTTCCTTCTCCCGGGACACAGCACCAGGACACTCCTTCCTTCCTTCCTTCCTTCCTTCTCCTGCGCCACAGCACTGGGACACTCCCTCCTTCCTTCCTTCTTCCGGGACACAGCACCAGGACCCTCCTTCCTTCCTTCTTCCGGGACACAGCACCAGGACCCTCCTTCCTTCCTTCTTCCGGGACACAGCACCAGGACCCTCCTTCCTTCCTTCTTCCGGGACACAGCACCAGGACCCTCCTTCCTTCCTTCTTCCGGGACACAGCACCAGGACACTCCTTCCTTCCTTCTTTTCCCCAGGACACAGCTCCTTCTAAGCGTGCCAGCGGCACCACTTGGAACAGGCTGCCTCTGTAAGGAGTTAAGTGAATCAACTGTGGTGGACTGAAATTCCCAACACTGACTGCTTCCGAGTTAAGAGACAAGTGCTCCCATTCCTTCCCGTTCTCACCGCTCTGAATGGGAAAAAATCCTCATGAACTGCAGATTAACCATTCTTTCCTAGGCAGTCAACTAAACTGGTAGGAACAGCATCTCTTGCAGCCCAGAGGTCCATCATTCAGGACAGCGCTTAAAGAACAGCCCAGAGAAGGAAGAGCAAAGGCTCTCACACTAACTCAGCCAATTCCTGGCCTTCCTGAGCTACAGCTGGGACCTGCTGGGGCAGAGCGTTAACAGGAGTACTGGTAGGTTACTATTTTTGAAATCTTCTCTTTTACCATCAAGCTTTTACATTTTCTTCAAGTCCAAGTGCCCCAGCACTGCCTCCCTTGCCTTGCCTCCTAGAGAGGCAGCTGAAGGACAGCCCATCAGGAATGGAGGTGTTCAACCTGTCCAGACAGAGCAACTTAAGGAAGCTGTGCCATAACGGGGCACATGCTCTCTTCTATTTGTACTGCAACAACTTGCCCCATATATTTCAGTCACAATCTCCAATACAGTATTTTTATTTACCAAGTTGATGGAACTTGCACCACAATTCTCGAGCCTTCTAAACTTATCTGAGGAGCATAGGCTTCTTTATTTTCAATCTGTGCCGTGTCCACAACCACCTAGCAAATAAAATGAAAATAAAAGGGAAATTATTTTAAGAATTAGTTATTTTATCACCCCTGTAGTTAAGCTCTAATAATGTCACGTCCCAGCCATGCTACAGGTACAAAAAAACCCCAAATAAAACCAAACCAACTCATTAAATCACTGTAAGTTTACTTATATTTTAATATAAAGTTAGTTTAGTACAGGAACATGTATTTCAAGGACTTAATTCTTCTCAGTTACATCCTGTAGTGATGCATCACTATGTAGTTACCAGCTGCTTTACCTCCCTGCTGGTAGTTTTCAGTGGCTCCACACAACAGCCCTTATTTTTGAGAAGTTTATCACAGTTACTACTTTAAGAGCTCCCACACACCAACTCAGCAAAATGTTTAAAATAATTTAACTACAGTGCATGGTACGATATAGACAAGTAATATTCAGCCAGAAACCCTTCACAATTCCTAACATACACCCCCCCCCCTTTTAAGGTTATAAAATTCCACACCATTTCTCTATTCTACCTAATAAAACTGTACTATTATTAATTCCTGATTAAATAAAGAGAAGAAAAGTGACTGTTCAGTTTGTTGGACTCTGAGCCATCTGTAAGATGTCATGAGGACATATGGAAGAGAAAAGCCTTGAGAATCAACCCTGTGTCATGAACCTTTGTTTTTAGGAAATGGAAAAGGAATGGATTCACTTCAGCTTCATTTAACCTTTAATTTATAGTGACAGTAAGTTCCACATTTGGTTCACGCTTTCTGTTGTTGTCCGCTCTGCGTGGGTTGGCCTTTTTGATCATTTCCATAATTTCCTATTTTGGTCATGCTGAAACAGCAGCTTTTCGGCAGCAGTCAGCAGTTCTTGCTTCAGTGACTAGCAGATTAGTTGTACCATTTATCCTTGAAATGGCAAAAGTCCTCTGGTATAAATAAGCCTCAAGGGACATGACTGACTTTGTTGCCATCACCTAACCAACACTGGTCCTGTTTCTAACTGGTTGTCTGTTACTGGGCATGAAAAAATGTGAAAGATAATGCTGAGTTTCTCCTCTCTCACTTTAACAAAACCATCAAGTAACACTTGAACATAATTATTTCCCACCTTTCAAATATTTTAGCATAAGGCCTTCATTTTCTTTCAGCTGACTCTAAGTATTTGCCCCGGTTTATTCAATCTTAAACATGTCTAAGTATGGTGACTAAAGGCCACACCATCATCCACCCATGGAAATACCTCTCATTTTGTAACAGGGCAACTCCAGTACTCTTTCCCTGGTGTTTGTACATTTTCATTTTATGTAATTTGGTAATCTGCAATTCAGCTTTATTGCAGTTATAGCTGTGGTAAGAGAACTGAACTTGGGAGTGATTGTTCTCAGCTCCTAAGAAAAACACAGTCTGCACCTCAGACCTGAAGTCAAGAGCTAAAACTCTGATCTGTGCAGACCTGTGTCAGCTTCTGACTGTGGTGCACGGTAGTGCCCATGTCCCAGGCTTTGTTGGGGTGTTCCTCCCCTGGACACACCTTCATTTCTTCCCTTTGCAAAAAGCTTTAAATTTCTCAGTATCTGTCATCGGGACATCTGGGATTTAAACTTTACTAGGAGATTTAGTGCTCCTGCAATGCATGTTTGTTTTTGCTATGGAAAGATCTCCTAGCACAAAACAAAGAGTTTTATCTGTTAACCTCTTTGCATGAAGCCAATCGGAAGTTTTATTTCTGCTCATCCTCTGAATTCAGCTATTTGAATGTACATTATTTTTATTCAGACATGCAGATTTCTTCAGCTGACCCAAATCTGAAAATACAATTCTTATTATATACCTGCTAAGATAAAAACTGAAAATCTACACTTCAAATTATTTCTTATGTTAAAAAACTACAGCCCAAAATAACCAAGCAAACTAAGTCACATCTCATTGTGCTCTCCACACTTAATGAACTGCTTCTCAAAAGGCACATGGCAAGATGGGTTAAAAACAGTGAGACTGTCAAGTCATGTTGTTTTTTCGAATTAGGCCTTTAAGTGACAGATCCACACACAATTCTGAATGAATGCAGACAGCCCAGTATCTAAAAGCAGTACACCAAAGCCTATATAATACTGTGCCATGATTCATTTATCTGCCTTCTTCAAAAAATAAACTTAAAATAAACACATCCTCCCTCCCCGCCTGGTGGTGCTTAGAGAACAGCTTCCTGTACCTCAGACATCCATTGTTCTTGTTTTACAGGTGCTTCCTCTCCCCCTTCCACCCAAAGAACTTTTTAAAGATGCAAATTACAATTTTTTGTCACTGCATGAAGCTACATACAAACATAACTGGATGTTGTAACAAAAGATGGCACATAGTGTATAAAGAAAAACCTCAACGCTCACACCCCTCTAAACTGTAACAAATCAAAGTGAGAATGACGGAGAGAAGGCTTGCAGGTCTTCTGTCGTGTGCACAGCTCATTATGTGTCTTTGAAGAGTGAAGCCTGCTACTTTCCAGAACCTGAGGTTCATGCAAAAATCTCTGGAGACATTCAATATTCAACACAAGTAAAACTCCATAGCTCAGCACTGTCATTTGGGAGAACGTGCAAGTTTTATGCTGACACTCTCCAAAAGTGGTGGCAAACCTGAAGAATGTCAGTGCTTCAATTACCAGCAGGTCTAACTCGTTATGTCTAGACTGAAGACACCAGATTTCCAGATTCCTGAGTCCAAATGTGCCTCGTGCCACTCCTAAAACCTCCTTGGGGCAGGACTTGGGTGTGCACAACACTGAAACCCCCTGGAAAGGAAATGGTAGAAGGTGCAGCATCCTCCCAGGCACTCCTCATCCAGACACTCAGGAGCCAAGAACTGCTCCTGAATTACAGCACACTCCCAACAGGGCTGCTGAGAAACTCTTTCATTCTTGGCCTCATTTCCTATACCTTGCTGCTGACTCCCAGCATCCTACCACGAACTGTGGCAGCTGAAGACACAATCCCATTTAACCATATCCTTTTTTCCAGTCCTCCTTATATTTATTAATATTTAATACATGTTTTCCTTCAAAACACCTAAGGAGAAATTTGATAAATCCTACTATTCCACAGTTTCTCTGTCCCTGCAAAGACACCACTTTCTTATGCCTCCCTGTAAAACTTTCTTAGACAAAGCACTACTATCTCCTACCCTTAAATCCCTGTATCTCAGTGAAGTAAGGACTGACAGCAGGTGCACTGCTGTTATGACAATCATGGTCTGAACCTTGGATTTTAGGCTGCCCTTACATGAATACTCAGCTGAATTCCAGTATAATTTGAACCTACTTCTCTAACAGGTATTTAATATTAAGGGACTATCTAAGATCTGATATCTAGTATCAAAGGGATGCTAAAGTAGAAATATCTGGCAAATTCCTAATTCCCAATTTATCATTCACCATTACTGGAGAACCGATTAACAGTACCAAAAGCACATGGTTTAATTTGCTAGGATGGAAGGTCTAGGTCACTTAAGCAGCTGTGGGATTTGTCGAAAAACGTATTTACAAAGTATGCAGCTATTTGGGTCCTTTAATCAGAAATTAATTACAAAGCCCTCATGGCCTCTCATCACCTTGAACAAGGAATCAGCACTGAACCTGCAAGAAGCATTTAACTCACTGTAGGTTAAAGACAATTCAATTTATCCCTGCATTTCCTTCCTATGTTGAAGGGGCAGCTTTGTCCCCTACTCACAGTAGTCCAAAAAACCTACATGTCATGCATGAACACTTACACTAAGTGCAGAGATTGCAGTAATTAGTCATGGGAGCACAAATGCATTTACTTATGAGAATATGTTCCAAGCATCTGTTTTTATCAGCTGCTTAGATACTGTACATTCCAGTGGTTTTCTTCCCCTCAAGAACACATATGTCTACAGCAAGGCATTTAACTGCTCTGTCCTCTGTTGGAGATGTCAGGTAGCATTACCTGGTGCAGAGACTTGCTGGTTTATGCTGTGCAAGAAACCCAGCTTCCATTCAAAGCAGAGGGGAAATGAAAAAATGGCAGGTTTTGAAGCTACTTTGGAGAGGGGGGCAGATGTGTGTTTGGGTCTGTTTAGTTTTTTTAACGTGGTCATCTATAGATTTGAAAATATTTCTATTTCTCTATGAAGTAGAAGTTTCATTTCTTGTGTTCTCTCTTGTAACGGAGACCAAGAAGCAGCCAGTGCATTCTTCTGTTCCTGTCAACTACAGACACCACCTACAGACCCCCATTCTACAAGGATACATTTTACTCAGAAATCAAGTTAACTGCAGCACTAAAACCAGAACATCACAGAAAAAGACAATGTAAATTAATTTCTAAACTCCAAAATATCTAGTTTCTCTTCAGGGTGTTTACATAACCTTTGTTTTCCTAAGACTATTGGTAGTCACCTACCAGCCCAGCCTGGCCAAACAACAGCTGCACAGCAGTTTTGCAGGCTCCTCTCCATGTGGAAGGGCAAACCTGGTTCAGTACTTCAGTCACAGGAGAGTCGTCCCGGGGTGTGAGTCCATTATGGCATCCGGCTTCCTTGATCAACTGCAGCATTGTGTGCTGGAAAAATAATCAACACTCTGTCCTACCCAACACATGATTCACAAATGGTACCACCAATGCTTCCAGATGGATTTGTCATTGTTCTACATGCTTTCCAAACAGCTATAATGTCTGCAACCTCTGAGCAGTCTTACAGAACTAGAAGAGTTCCACTGCAGAACAGAAACATGGAAGATTGTCTCTGCTGTTTGGAACAAAATACTGCTCCAAAATTATAAACAGTATATCTGCTTATATTCTTGCAAACCAGTTTAATCAAAACTACAGAAAGCACTGCAAAGACAACGGAAAAGCAGCATTTTGTGCAACTTATTATTTCAACTGTTTCCGGAGCAAAGAACTGGGTTTATCTAAAAAAAAAGTGAAAGCGCTGATTAAAATCGCCCAAATCACTTCTGAAGGGACATTTTTTTCTTTGTTTATACTGAAAATACAATTAACTTCTCCATGATTTAAAATTCTTTTTAAAAAATTGATTCAAGTTTGTAAGATGACATCAAAAGGAGCTCTGTTACAAAGTATTTTTTCAAGTACCTCCCTTAGCACCAGGCTGGGATGACTTATTTGGGCACCTAAGAAAATGAAGGTTCTGACATGCATCACCTGGCTGGGGAATCTGTAAGGGCTCACTTTCCTCTGTACTTCTTGAGACCTAACACAATTATTTTCAAGTTCAGAGATGCTTCATTGCCTCCTAGATCTCTATGCCTGTGCTTCTCTCAGATTGGACTGAAATTTCTTAGGTGGTCAAAATGTTATCAGAAACAGGCGTAGCCCTAAAACGTTATCAACATTGTGTTTCCACAGGAAGCCAGGCTGAAAAAAAGCACTTTTAAACACAAGTTTGGCACTGAACTTCTATTTCTGTTGTTCTCTACATTTTAAGGAATTCTGCTCTTTCTCCTCCCATCTTTACTCCTATGGTTAATTAGGAGTTACTACCGTTTTCAGCTTCAGGTTTTCTGCTGCAGATTCGTTAAAGGAGATTCCTTTCAGAAAATGGGATCCGATCTGGACAGGGACAGTGGGCAGCTCACACTGAATGGGCTGAGGTGGAGTCTGTCTCCTTCCTGTTTGCTGGGCTTCAGCTTCACTGCAACAGCCCTGAAGTACACAAGAACAGATCAAACAGAAGAAACGAAGACATTAGAAAATCCTAATACGGGTCCAAATTTTTGTGTATTTTAAGTAGCCATTTTCAAGGTGAGGAGGGATGAAGGAGAGCAGGTTTAGCAGATCTTACCTGAAGACTTGCTTCAATAGCTTTTGGGTTCAAGTGGAAGCCAGCCTTCATTGCATATTCACAATGGCCCAAGCTCTCCAGAGCCACTTTGTAAGCCTGACATTAAACAAAAAGTTGAGATAGCACAGGCATATCAGCAAGGAAGAAAGCACACAGTCACTGTGTCTGGGTACAGACAGGGATTGGTACCAGGATTTACCCCACTCGCTTCTATGGCAGACACACATTTATCATGTAAGATTCCAAAGCTGTAATTCCCAAACACCTCTGAGCTGTGGTACACAATTCTGCAGGAACACACTCCTTCCCTATTTCACTCCTTGACCCACTGACTGTACTACATGCACATGAAAGCAGCAGACTTGAAAAACCACCTGCAAAGCACTGTCAATTTTCATGTTTAGCTCTTTGAGCTGATGTTCAGGGATGGCCACACTCTGTGAGCAGAAAAGTTGCTGAACTTCAATTCCTGCCAAACATCCATCACAGCCTCTTTCTCGCAGTCGAGATGTGGCCTGTAATGTAACATAAAAATCCAGGATGAGGAGGGTCAACATTAAACCAGGTCAGGCTTAATTAAATTTCAAAAAAGAGCAAAAAAGCCCACAGACTTTAAAACCTCCTACAGGAGATGAGAAGCAGCACCCAAGGAAAAGGATCTGGAGGAGACTTTATTATAACTTGCTCGACTTCTGCTACTTTGGAAGCAGAACTCTGACGCAACCTGTGCAGCACATGGGTGTTGGCCAGCACTTGGATTCAGCATTGTTTGCTTTTACTATTTCAGCTCCCTCTTAGGACCAGGGATCCTGTTACACAGACCTCACCATGGCTGTGGTTACCTGAGGAGGGACTCGTAACTCCAACATAAACTTGCCCCAGATATAGAAAATATGTTAAATCATGTGTACAGGCACTCCTGTGTTCACAGGATGACACATTTCATAAAGTTATGGGTGATTACTGTGGTGCAATTTGAGAAGAGCCACACAATGTTAAGATCAACTTAGCACAGCAAGAAAATAGCTTTGTGTAATATGATTTTGAAAAACAAGAAATAAGCCAAATATCTACTTTCAGCTGTAAAACCCAACATCACTGAGCAGAGTAAAGCAAATAGATGTGGGTTATTTTCCACTCTAGGAAGGAGTCTTGCTTTAAAGCAGGATGTCCAAATTGGAGAGTTCTGGTACTACAGCCAATGGACAGACATGGGCTCACCTCACGGACAGAATTACTGCATTTCCTGAAGTAAATCTTAAAGAGCAAAATCAGTTTTGAGCTACTGACAAAGCATCACCTTAAACTTTACTCTGAAGCAGCAGAATTCTCCTGCCAGAGAGGCTGATTCTATACAAAAACAATGGATTGCCTTCTACTCCAAAGTAAAAATTGGTAGATATTTCAGTATTTCGAATCTCCCTTCTATCAAAATGATTTGTATATCAGTCTATCTACAATTATGAGAGAGAGATTTTATTTAGTTAGAAATCACATCTTTTTCTTATGCTATCCTAATAACCCACACAAATACTCCAAATCAGTTGTTTCAGTCAATCATAAAAATTGAGAAGTTTCTTCTATTGTTATTCTGGAACTATGGAGAAAGATAAAATACACATTCTCCTCCTCATGTCTGTTTAATACAGGATTTGATTAGTATAACACTTGTATTAAACTATTTTGAAATACAGGTTTTGTAGTTCTGAAAAACCGAAAATAGCTGAAGTGGGTTGTTCAAAAGGTAAAAATAGAAAGTTAAGGTCCTGGATTCTGTGAAGCCAAGTTTAATTTTAACAGCATTTTACACAAATTTGATAGCAATTGCAGGGCGTTTCTAGAAATTGTAATAGTTTTAAGAAACTAAGTACATGACACATAAAATTAACTACTTTTATGCCAAAGGAGTACAGCTATACCAAGATTAGACCTGTTATGATTATCTGTAATACACCTTAAGCACTCCCAAATCCCTATTTTATCCAGTGAAATAAATTTATGCTGCAGTAAAAATCACATATAATCCCTCTTCATTTACGTAACTTGTTTGCTTTCCTACACCTTGCAGATGTTAGTGATAAATGGAGACCTTGACGATTTCCAGTCACCACGCCTAACAAGCCATGTGGGCCAAATGAGACTGCAAAAGCACATGCTGCAAGTCATTTGGATTTAGGGAAAACACACTGTGTCTGAATCTATTCTGACTTATCAGTCTCCTCACTTCAACAGTGCCAGGGAAAGCAGAAAACCTCATAAAACTGAATGGCTTTATAAAGGATTGGTTTTGACTGGCAAAGTAAGATTCCACAGATGACAGGTGTTTGTGAAAGTACAAGTCCAGAGCATGGCACATTTAAGTGAGATGGGTCACATTCCAACAACGGAGGGATCAAGCAACATCAAGCTTAACAGCATGAAGACAAAAGTGTTAAAAATTACCACAAAGATTTTAAAGCATAAAATAGAATTCGTGCTCAAAATTTGAGTGAAATAGACGTTATCTACATTATTTTTCATCAAGATTTTGCTCTGTTTTCACAAAGACTCGTCGAGCTTTTTATTTTTAATTCCCTCTGCCTGCCCTATTTGAACACTGGCAGTTCATTACTAAAACCAAAAATCTGTTTGCACTGTTTGTGTGCTCCTTATGTACAACCCTATCCCAAAGAAAACTTTACACACGGCAAAGATAGTGCAATCATCACATTAGTAAAATGAGTTTTAGTGTCTGAAACCAACTGTGCCATGTTCCCCCCTTCAAATGCAGTATATCTTTAAAATCAGCTCTTTTCTTCCTTTGTTACGATACCCAGGCTGACTTTAGGTTCTTCTAAATCTACTGTGACTACAGCAAGAGCTCCATACCTCTGCTGCTCCTCTCCATGATCTTATTGCATCTTCCAGCTCATTTGTGGGGCTTATATTTGAGGCTCCAGTCCCACTAATGTTCTTCCTCTCCTGAGCTACAGCTTCAGCAAAGCAGGAGTGTGCCACTGGCTGGACTTTCTGCAAAGCTTGTGACAGGAATTGGAAGTGGACCTGCATCACTGTCAAGAAACATCGCCCAAGTACCTGTGGGAGACAAAACAAACCAGTTTCAAGCACATAAGAGAGCTCATGGAAGTTTCCCTTCTTCCTTTCTGTTTGGGGTAAGGAACTATGTTTTTTTAATTAAAATAATGCTTCAGATCATAAGTAACATATGATTTTTAACCATTTACTTAAAATAAGAGTAAGTGAGCATTAGCTTCTATGAATGAAGGGGATACCAGACTAGCCTTGAGTCATTTTTAGTTTTTACTCAAGTTCTGACTACTTGACAAACGAAAAGCTTGTTCAGTTACTTGGCAAAATCAAGCACAAAAATGGGAGTAGCATATTATCACAAGGACCAAGTCAACAGCAAAACCCACCTGCACAAAGACCTGGCTGAATTTCTGATAAAAACCCAAAACAGCAACAACAAAATGTGACTCATTTAAAAATACTAACAAAATGTGAGGAGTTTGCCAAGCAGTTCACCCTCCAGGCAGAGTGGTAACGGGCAGGCAATCGTCATCAACAGCCTTTTGCCCCATAACCCCACACACCGTGCCTAAAGCTGAGCCCTGGCATCGTGTGACAGAACTGCCAGTGCTGGCACCAGTCTACCTTCGGAATATTGCACTGAAATGGGTCCTGCCACGCTCCCTCAGGAAGGCCAAGGCAGGGCAGGGAAGCCAAGGGCTCCCTGGGCTGAGGGCAGCTCCAGCCCAGAGCCGGGACGAGATCCCACCTCTGCGTCCGCACCCCTGCACACGCCCATCCCTCTGACTGTGCCCAAAGACACTCCTGACACCTCAGGTACCCTGAGCACAGCAAAGCTTCTGTGTCAGAGGATTTTGGTGCAAGAACAGCAGTGCCACCATCCAGGGACACCCTGGAGAGCTGAGGGCTCCAGCGGGAAGGCTCCGTCTGCCTCTGGGGCCACGCTCCCCGGGCAGGAAAAAGGTGACAACCAACTGTAACCAGAGAGAAGCAGAGAAAGAAGGATTTTCCAAGTCCCTGCAGAAAGTATTTAAAAGCTATTCAAAGTTTTTCTTTTATGGAGTTTATCACACAAAGCGCTTTAAAATGTGTATTTGATTAAAAAAAAATATTCAACTTGAATTCCATTTTAGGAATAATTCATAAAACACAGAGATAATGTAAAAAGCTATCATGCTTTGGAGCCACTAGATCATCTGGCTTTATTTTCAGCTACATTCTTCTGGAATAAAACTATTCAGACACAATGTATCTTCCTGGCAGGACTCCCCAGTCACACGAACAGTTATATGCATTTACTATCTACTTCAGAAGAACCAGTGGTGGCAATGCTCTTTTCCACTGCATCCAGACTCCTTTTGACATTCCATTCTTGTTCAATCACTTCCCTTCTTCGTACAAGGCATAAAATTAAACATTTTTGGTACTTTGACTGACCTCTGAAAGCGGAGCTTGCCTTATTAAAAAAAACAGTCAGCAAATGATAAAATGAAGAATACTCCAACTTTCCTGGGTACAAGTTTAGAAAGATTTGTAAGAAAACTGCAAGAAGAAGCAGCTGGTGATCTGAATTATTTCTGTGTAGGAAGAATGCAGTTCTCAGGGGAAGATGAAACTCATTAGGAATTTCAAGCTGATTAAATTTCAAAGAATATTTAAGGTACAAAGGTTGAAGTTTCCCCAGCCTGGGAATAATGCTCAAAATAAACAAATTATTTAGGTTTTAAGTGGCCGCACACAACATTCCTACTATAATATTCCTACAATGTTAAACAGTGAAGATAAATAGTAACATCTGCTTTACCGAATTTTTATTTTGTTTGAAAAAAATCCATTTCAGCCTTCCTCCGAAATGGGTAAGAATGGTTTTAACTGCTTCACTATGAAAGTGGTGGAGGATTTTCTGTTAAATACTCCCTTTGGATTAATGGCAGATGCCAAACTCACTTTAAAGTTTTAAAGAGCTTTAAAGCTCACTTGGTCAGATCTTCTGCCAAAGAGCCCCAGCTTTGCCTCACCCATGGGGAAGGCGTAGCCGGTGGTGACCTCCCCCAGGCCGGGCTGGGCACGGACCCCTGTGCAGAGCAGCACAGGGAATCTCTGCTGCACAGCCCTGCAACAGTGGCAGCACATGCATGCAGTTCTGCACAGTTAGAGACACCACCACCTCTTTTCCAAGTTTATTTTCCCTACTTTTCCATGCAGAAGTGTGGGACTCTCCTTTAGACTTGAATAAGCACAAACCCTACAAACTGTGCAGGAATCAAAGCTGAACTGGAATCATCTCAGGTGTCAACCAGTGAGATTTCCTTGGGAGTGGTGATGTTTTCTTAAATAATTTCTTAGATTCATTTATATTGCATAAACAATGAGGTCTCCAGCTTCCAAACTTTTCATCCCACAAAATACAGCTCCAGCACCTTGCCTTCCCTGACCTGTACCAGGTAGGACAGCGGTTTGCCTCAGCAGAGGCTTACCCAAAGGAATCTCTCTTTTCCTGCTGCGGCAGCTGGAAGCAATGGGACTTTTGGTTCCCTACCAAGGGGAGCACCAGGTGAGATGCAGTGTTAGGTTACTTTGTCCCACTTTATCCTCCTAATGGGGGCACGCAATCAACTTTGGAATATTCCACCGGACAAAGAGTACACAAACTGCCAGCTTTCATTGCTAAACAGTGATGCCATACAAACTGCCTGGCAAGCAAATCTTGTACAACAGATTCCTTAGAACACTACCAGTAATAAAGTTAGCAAATAACAAGTGTCAGTCTTCCACAGTGACCCTAAAAGTCACTTGTGATAATCTGATCTTGACAGCTACTGAAGTGGTCACTATCACTTAGGAAAAAAACAATTAAGTGTGAAGCATTTTAAAAATAAAAAGCAGCAATTAAAATGTAAGACAATATTTTTTTGCTACTAACATAGTTCCTCAACTCAGAAGAGTCTGAAGCCAATTCCTGCAAATCCCAAGAAAGAATAATTTAAAAAATAGTTAAACTACGCTTTACAATGATTGCTACAGAAAGCCTACATTTAATAATTATTCAGACATTTTTGTCTCACAAGCTTCTTGTTCAAAAATCTTAGGCTATTTTATATGCATAAAAGCCAAAAATTATCTCCATTTAATACAAAACAGAGCATCCAAGAATATATCTGGTGCCCATTCGTGCCTCCCTTTTGTTCAGGAAGGCAATGTGTACACAGGAAGGCAATGTGTACATCCCTCTCATTACTACCACTTCTAAGACAATACACAAGCCCTGTGTAACTAAAAGTCATTCTTTATATTTTGCAGTACTGAGGCTTCTGCAAAGCTTCACAAGAGATGGGGAAATAAACTCACTTTTACCGGTTTTACTCCTCCCCACAGATTTCCTTTAATGCTTTCATTAATAGAAGTACAGAGTTACTGCATTCACCCAGCTGACAAACAGATATGGAAAACATACTCTCATTTACCCTGATTTCCAAGCTGTTCTTCACCCATACAGGAACAAAACACCGAGAATTCAAAGGTGTTTGAAAGGGGAAAAGAAAAAAATAAAAATCAGCATTTGCATTTCTGAAATTAAGAAACCTTGAGAAACTCCATCTGTCACCACACTTTGATCAAGAGAAGTCACCTTCTTACACAGCCTGGCAGACAGCTCTGAACTATCAAGCTTTGTTCTAAGTAACAATAAATAAATTAAAAACCTCACCCCATGGTGCTACAGCCCAGGTTGCACAACAGTTTTCAGTCCAAATGTAAGTCAGGTATACTCATCAAAACTTAAGTTTTCTTGACAGTGCCTTCCCTAGGGAGCAGAGCCCACTACAGCAGATAAAGATGCGTGGCAATTCAGAAAAGCCACAGCTCTCTGCTTGATTACTAAAGCCAAAGCTGCTCTGCTTGGATTTCTCATTCCTCCCAAAAACACACAATCTGTGTTAAGCAAGGTTTAGGAACACCACATTTTCCTGAGCTGGGCTCACACATAGAAAGTCTCATTCTCATGTCCTTCTCATGAATTTGGGGTTCTGTCCCACTGAACCCAGAATTACACCTCACTTCCCACTGCTCCTGTAACACCAGCCTCCATCCCTCAAACATGAGACTCTGCAGAGCCATTCTTAGGGGACTGCTGAGCTGCCACTCAGGTGTTTGACCATCTCTCAATTCTCTCTCAGACAGAGCTGAGAGTTCTTTCAGTCACCTACTGGAGAAGCTGACAAAACAACTTCCAACAGACCTGTATTCCCCTCCTGGTATTTTCCAGGGGAACAATTACACTGCCTCACACTCTTCCCCCGTCATTTCCCTGTTCAGTAAACTGATGAAGTCAGGCGAGGCCTTTATATTTTTCTGCTTACATTGTGAGTTTGTTAATCCTGCTGGCAGTTTTATGAAACGTTAACTTCTCTGTCCACCAGGGGGGAAAAAAGGAAACTATACTTTTTAAATTAAAATTTCAGCATCAACAGCTCAGTCTTCAAATCCCAGAAAAGCACAATGGGGGAGGATCTATCTCACCAGGTCATCCTTCTGTCCCTAGCAAGGAGCAATTTCAGCTGGGTCAGTTTTGCCAGATGCAGGTTTAATCCATTCTCTAAGCTCTGCTCCCTACCCTTTGTAGCAATCCACATCAGTGCTCCACTAACATTACAAAGGATTTCCACAGCATCTAATGTGAATCTTTCCTTCTGAAATTTAAGTTCCTTGCTCCACCTTACATGGACGTGAAGAACAGACACTGACATGTTCTGGCAGCTTCTCACACACCTGAGCAATTCTGATTTTCCTTCTCAGCCTCCTCTTCTTTAGAGTCCATCTTCTCAATTTGTCCTCTGATGCCCTATTTCCTGGATGTCTGACTACTCTTGCTACTCTCCTCTGCTGCCTCTCCAGTTGCCTCGTTTCTCCAAGCGCACCAGCAGTGCTGTGCATGTGCACTGCTGTGTTTAAGGCCGTAATAACCAGTGAAGAGTTCAGTGCTCAGTTCACAGATCTTGCAGGTTAGGGTTTTGTTAAACACGTTAACTGCCTCTTTGCACAGCAGCCAACAGCACTGATTTATTATTTCAACAGCACAACACTGATTCTTACCCAACACACAACTCCTACAAGCCCTAGGACTGTTCTCCAGAACTGCTGCCCAGTGAGCTCCACTCCTGAGGCTGAAAAAGCCTATTTAAATATTGCAACATTCAGTTTTCCCCTTTGAATTCCATCCCAACTGGAAAACTCATTTGTTCAGGATTATTTTTAGTTCAGCAGGTCTCCCAGCATACTTCTGTCCTGTGCTTTCAAGTCACCTACAAATATATTCCTGTACTGGCCTCTGCCAAGGTCCATTTCGACAGCGAGCAGCTGCTGCTCCCTGGGCACAACCACCCAACCCCTCTGCCTCTGTAATTCACCCATCTACACCACAGTCCTGACTGACCCACACAACAACCACGCGAGTTGCTGTCAAATCCTTACACTGTGCTGATGCTTAAGCCAAAGCAGAACACAAGACTTGTCTTATTATACAAAAGTTCCCCTAAATCTTGCGTATTGACTTTTTTCAAAGCCATGTGTAAGATGCAGTTTTAATTAAGAGAAGATACAAGAAAAGCATGCTGAGAAGTGGTGGGATAGCCCAAGATGTGCAGGCAGGAAAGTGCAGAAGCAGCTGTTCTGCTGCCATTCTCCACACACTCGTTCTCACCACGGAGCTACCAGGGCAAGGGAGGGAGCATTGCAGGGGCACAGGGAGCCAGAGCAAGGGTTAGGCCCAGCCAGGTAAAGCTGGGACCAAAGCAAGTTTCTCTGCCTCTAAGCTGGCAGGAGGTGAACCCACCTGACACAAACACTGCTTTGCTTCTGCTCCTCAGCTCCGTGCTGAGCAAACCCTCCCTGCACAGTGTGCGGGGCAGGGGTGAACCAGCACCACCACTGCCTGCCCAGGTGACAAAAGCAGTTCTACGGGTGGCTCCAACACTTGAAAAGACAGAGTTTCCAAGTCCACAAAAACCCCTCAAAGACATCTAGTGCTTCATATGTTTTTGCTTTTTTTTAATTCAGAAAGTCTTTCAGCACATCTATTATGAAGATCAATTAATTACATGAATTCACTCTTTTTTATCTATATTGCTACAGCTTTAGTTAAAGAGTGGTGTTATTGGATTGTCTTTAAAAATACCAGTCTACAGAAGACATTTGTAACACAAATACAGTTCATCTCACTTCATTCTATACCAAGTATACAACACTGAGAACTGTAGTATGCAACTGTAGGGAGAGCTATGACTGACAAATTGCATCCTCCTTAACGACTCCATCTGGAAGTGGTGCAGTTAGAGAAAGCAGATAATGCCTGACAGGCACAAACATTCGCTCTTACAAAGTTACCTGAAATCTAAATCAAAACCAAGAGAACTTAAAAGTAAGTTTTCCACTCAGGATGCAGTTCTGAAGGAATAACTTTGCAAAGAATGCTGCAAAGTAAAGAAATATGTCAAACCACAAAGAACTACTTAAAACTCCAGGGATTTATCTGTGACTATCACTTAACACTGCCTGCTACATAACACATTTACTAGAGGAGAAATATCCAGACCTTCCCAGCCAGGCATGGCAGGAAGTTGGGGATTCTCTCTGAATCCTGATTCTTGGGTACTCGCTGCCAGTGTATGAACATTACAGCAAAGTCATGACAAATTTTTACAGCACTGATCTCTCACACAGTCTGGTATTTTCCTTTACACACAGCAGCTCAAAAAGACAAAAATGTTCTAAAAAGTGATAAAATATTATTAGTCAACTAAAATGCAGTTTTACTCAAACACTGATGACAATATGCTACTCCCACGTGCTCAGGTTTTCCCTTGGAACGGATAATACCAAGGAAAGTGTAGGTTGATTTAGAATATGATGGCATAACATTAGCTAACATGAAACAGAAGATGGTTTAAAACCTTGGTCTAGTTGGCTCTTCTACCAACTAGCACTAGTAGAAATACCTACTAAATACCTAATTTAACATAGATGGAGGTCAGATCCTGCAAATGACTTAGTACTTTCTTAGTACATAAGAAATGAAGAGTTTCTTTTTTCACCAGCATTACCCACAATTACATAGCAAGGTGGAGAAAACTTTTGGTGTAGAAGGGATTTTGAAGAGAAATCCAGTTAAGAAGGAACGATACAAATTCACATGCAAAACAGTATCCTCCAAGGTAACTTACCTCAATATCTTGTAGGCTGAACTCCTTTTGATCTTTGAAGTTTGCAGCTCCTGCACTCAGTTCCATCAGCATTTTTGCTATTTCTGGTTTTATTGCTGCTGTGAGTCGACTCGCCGCTTCCATGACATGTTCCTGCACGTCTTTCAGTTGCATAGCTGCCTTAGAGTAGTGCGAGTTCCTAAATACACTGCTGAAAAGGTCTGTAAGGAAAGTGCTCGTACGGCAAAACACGTTGAGTGCATCCAGGTATTTGGAGATTCCCTGCTGGATGTCCGCAATCGGAGTCGTGTGGGAGGCGGGGTGGGAGCAGCTGCCTGCAGCAGCCGGGGACACCAGAGGGGTGTTGGGGGCAGCCGATGCCAGCGGGGCGCTCAGGGTCCTGCCCAGCTCGGGCATTTGATACTGCTGGTGTTGCTGCACTTTCTGCTTGGACCCGCCAAGCAAAAAGCGCCGCTTATAGTCCATTTTGCTTTCTTGTGCACTGCAGCAATACATAAGTGAGTGCTTGTCCAGAGAGTTCTTGAATTAACAATCACTTGTCAAATTCCTTCCTCGAGTATCTATGTACAGTAACAGTGCAGGACTGTGTACACAGGTTTCACAAAAGGCATTTCAGAAAGGCAAGCGTCTGTGTAATCTGTATCAGCAGTGGGAAAGGCAGCAGATTTGCTGACTCCCGTGTTTTCAGTGTTCGGTGCAGCCCGGCTGCAGTTATAAACTGTACTCAAAAAGCAAGCCCAAGTATCTTAATAATGCTCTGTCTCTTGTTTGGTATCTCCTCCACACGCAGAAAAGCCAACTGGAGCAGGGAAGTGATCGCCTACGAGTTCTTCATGAGCATAACATCGTCACTTGCTGTTACGTCTACAAAAGTTAATTTTGTCAATGCAAATACTAGTTTTAGAAGCAATACCTTAATATAATTTTCCCATTAGTAGTATCAGGAGAAGTGGAGCAAACCACTGATCAACAGCGATTATAAAAGCATTGCAGAGGCTCTTTCCTTGAAAAGGCAAATCCTTTTGTCAGCAGATCAAATATCTTCAAATGTTTTGACAGATCCAGTCTGCCAACTCAGTTTACTTGTAGCGTCTCTTCTTAATATTGGAGAGGGAAAAAGATCTGGACTGTTTACAGAAGACTTTGCAAGTATAAGTTATTAAAAATTAGAGTGTTTGTTATTGCAAGCCTTCTTCCCCTTTCCCTGTTTGTTGAGGTAGTTGTTTCCGCTGTAACATTAAGAAGTGATGCTTCCAGACTGTGTTTGCCCTCAACTGCAGACTCAGAACAAAAATGCACAAATGTATTTGTAAGGCCTCTAGGTCATTTCCTGTGAAGGGAAAAAAAAAAGTTTAAACGTTAGAGAACAATGAGAAGGTTTAAAACTTTAACTCCTGCAGTGTCCTGGTTCACATTTCTGGGCACACACTGTCAACAACACCCGAGATCCAAAGGGAGGGAGAGCTGCACTGACAGTTTAAAAGGCTGTTACGAGCCAGTGTCATCCTGTTACTAAACTCGAAACCGTTGAATATTTTCTTGTTAATTCTTTCATTCTAGGCTGTCAAACTTAAGACTCTGGCTAAACCCCAGTGCAAGTCTTGCACAGTTAAGAGCAGTGAAAGGTTATTACTGCAGAGCTCAAGGGGAGTTAATCACATTTTCTAACCCCATCCTTTAAAAGTAATTAAAGAATGAAATAAATTTAAGCTTGTTTTCATACACCATAATTTATTGCACAACTCTCCCATTCATTTTAATAGTTTACTAAGTCAACAGATACAGGTCCTTAATTTTTTTTTTTAGTACAACAACAGACAAATCTGCCTAATCCTACTTGAGATTAGCTGAGAAAGATAACATTCGTGTCCCATTCCAGTGTGATGGGCAGCAGCATCTCTCATACACAAGGCGGTACACGAGGCACAACTGCCTAAGAGATTGGTCTAAGTAACAGTCTCAGCAGACAATAAAGTAAGGAGGAAATACAACTATACTGTCCTGCTCCTACTGCAAACTCTGGTGCAGCTGGAGAGCCAAGAGCTCCCTGAAGGCATCTGCAGGAAGGCGAACAGAGCCTGAGCAGCGGGAAAGGGCCAAGATGGAGCACGAGGTGTTCAAGACCAGACACTGATCAACAGCGTCAGGACAGTATCAGAAGGACACAATTTCTGCCATCAGTTTGCCCAGTCCCAGCTCCAGTCACACTTCAGGCCACTCTCCCCCCCCTCTCCTACACACACACCCCACTTGATTCTATCAAACAAGGACTTCCTTTTCCTTACTGCAGCAATTGCAATGAACAAGGATAGTATCAAACAGTAATCTGGGTTTTTTTCCCAGGCACTTAGAAGAATAACCCGGAAACCCTTTCATTTAACAACAAAATGTTCCTTTAGCTTTTATATTTAAGAAATGAAACCTGTAGTAATATTGTCAAAATTGTTAGGGAACAAATACTTTCTTTTCAGTCAGAATTTCTTATTTCCACCTGTTTGAATACACACAGTATTCATTCATTCCCATTTTGGCACATATGTAGGATACAAGCATTCCATGGATAAAGAAGGAGGCAAGACACAGCAGGACAAAACAACACCCAGAGCTGAATAGTCTCACTCCCACTAAAACAACAGCACACAAGTTTTTCAGGAAGTCGTTGCTGCAGATGGTTCTGCTTCTAGATCTAGATTCTTTTGTATTCCCACTTTTTAAAACCTAAAACTCAAAGAAACTCCCATATGCATTTCAGCATCTTTAAAGTACTCCAAGCTGACTTCTTGCCTCCCTAACTACTTTATACTTCTCTCAATATTTACACGGAATGTGTCAAAATGCAATAAACTCATTAAAAGCATAATTTTATAGGATCTCATACGCATAGCTGAAAATCATTTTCTCCTTGCTTTACAAGCTGTGGTGCCTTACAGTGGAGAGCATGATTAAATTGGTTTCCTTGATTGCATATAAATGCAGAGGGAACAAGAGAGTTGGTTAATTTAAATGCAACATATAAGTAAATTAGTGATTGTTTTTCCTAAGTAGACATGAAATTTCCCATTGCAGAGGAACTTAAGAAATGATCATGAAAGAAAAAATTACAAAGGAGGGGTTTTCAAGCTCTAGGGCACTGAATTAGATGAGATTATCAGAGATGCACCTCAGCTTGGTGGTTGTGATTACACATGGAGCCTTTCAGGATCAAACACACTGAACTCATCATTTGGAATGGTCAGATATTCAGCCAATACATAAACCTGCTGCATCCTAAAGGAACGTAAATGCAATGCATAGAAAATAAAAGGTGGTTTCATATCTTCTACAGTTACAAACAAAAATGACAAATCACTGTGTTTTGCTTCTAGACTATTTCGTAGTCTAACTTGCGGGTACTTACTCAATTCTTCAGCTTCAAAATTCCCTTGTAATAACATCTACACAGAAGCTTAAAGAGGACAGGTTGTATCTTCAGCTGATATTTATTCAAAGAGAAGAAAGCTGCACGCCTCAACACCAGACATGTGTCTGAATACTATGTCTGAAACTTTATAACGAGCTCTCTGACATGCTACATACAAAATAAACATTCCTCCTTTTGCATCTTTTCCTGAAAAAGTGAAGCACAGAAGGTTCCCACGCTCTCCCTTCCCCAGTGCTACAGCTCCCCACTGCTTTTGGTGCGTGGACTGAGTGAGGGCTCCACACTGGACTGGATGGACCTTAGGCCAATCTACCTCTTGCCACCTTAGGGGGAAAAAAAGGAATCAACGTGTTTCCTTCCCGTGATAAAAGGACAGCATGTTATCAGCCCAGAATACGAAGCTTGTACTTCATTTTGTAGAAAACAGAAATACTCACAGAAACCAAGTAAAGAAATTATCAAAAAAGTTACCATACCACAAGAAAAGGTATTTTAGTCCTTCCTTTATGTAATCAAAACCAAAACAGTGCTGTTCAGGTACTATTAAAGACTGTAACAGAACTAATATATAGTGTAAAACCCAGTTCCACACTGAGCACTACCCTGCTCAAAATGGCAAAATGCTACTGGAAAAGCTCGGCACTGTTTAAATGCTCACTTTAAGGACTTAATGCTGAAGTTAAGGAACTGCTACTAGTATGGACTGCTTGAACTTCCAAAGAATCAGACAGCTGCACAAGCTGCTCTAAAAATGGCCACATTTGCATAGAGGAAACAGAAATTGCAGGAAAATGAGTGCAAATGTAAATTGAGTTTGCTACTTTTTTTAATTGTAGCATCCAAAATTTTTTGCTTACATTTCCCAGAAAAATGCTTTTTTCCAACTTCACCAGTCGCAAGAGATAAGAACCAACAGGGAAGACTTTCAGACAAGCGGAATTTGGTACCCCCCAGTTTGTTTCGGACCAGCATGAGGGGTCTAATCCCCTGTCCTGTTTGGGATTACCCTGCTAGAAGAGAAGGCAACTTTTTCCCTGAATCAACACAGGAAACTGAGCAGAGGAAACAGTGCTTTAAAAAGGGTTCTCACCTCAACTTTAGAAACTGGCAAAAGCTTGCCTTCAAACGGCATTCTTTATGGATGCTGTTGTCCTTCCAGGGAATATGCAATATAACACAGAAGACCAAAACACCTGAGCTAATTTTTTTTTAATGTAATACTTCATGCTATTTCATGCTGGTTTTAATTTTATGAGATACAGATTCCAAATCTCAGGATGAATTTAACACCACACCCACCATTCTTATAAAACAAACTAAATTCATTTAATTTTCAAAACAAAGTTAACTCCAAAAGACACAACCCAGAGCAGCCAGACTGCTTACCCGGGAAAAGCCTGAACAAACAAACCCACTGCGGGGCCAAAAGGCCAGGAAGCTGCCAGAGCCAAGGGCCTCCTGTCAAAAACACACTGATTCCCTCCAGCATTTAGTGATACAAATCTTGGGCAAATCCAAAAGTTACTCCACGAGGAAAGGTGTCATTCCACCTTCACAGTTTCCTGTCACTGATGTGTACATCCCATCCATCACCTGGCCAGGCTAATCGAAGTCCAAATGTGAATACATTTGTAAAACCAAAGATACTCTAAATGGTCCTCAACACCTGCACAGCAAACTGGGAGCAGAAGGGCAAAGGAGCCCCCTACACCACTTCCTGAGGCCTGGTCAGTGTCCCACTGTCCCTACCACCAGCTGGCTCAGGGCCACAAGAGTGACCAGGCAACAACAATCTGTGTGTGGGCATCCAGCTACAAACATCCTGGCCAAGGAAGCCCTGGCTGGGAAGGATGTCCGGCACACAGCGGCCGGTGGAGCGTCCCAGGGCAGCTCACCTGGAGCACCACACTGGCAAGGACGGCAGGAGGACAGCCAGGGATTCAGAAGGCAGCACACACAGCCCTGACTATGGCCGTTTCAGACCAGCAGGATTCAGGCATTACTGACCCAGGAGAAATGGGAAGGAGTCCCAGGTGGGAACCTGGCACAGGGCAGCACCAGCATGCCCAGGTGAGCCACACCCAGCCTGCATCCCCAGGGAACAGCCAGGGCTCTGTAGGAGCAACAGGTCATTAAGTGCAGGTAACAACACAAGTGGACTAAGACAGATGGTGGAAACTCCTCCAAGCAAACTTTTCAGGATCCTCATAAATAAACAGGTTAAGAAAAACAGTCGGGTATCCCCAATTGCTTTTGGGGAGGGATTTTAAGACAGACATCATACTTTTAACTGGGAGTTGATTCATTTTACACTATCCCAAACTGTAGATGGATTACATCTACAAAACATATCCATTCAAAAATACTAGAAATTGGAATCCACAGACCAGGGATTCAATATAAAGAATAGTTCTAATTTCAGCAACAAATCTCAACCTGATAAATTAAATTCTGACTTTGACTACAACTTCCCCACTACTCTCAATCAATACACCACATCTATTAATATTAAAATCGCATTAGGAATGGCATCTGTCTAATATATTCAATCAACCCATGAAGAGAAAACACATAAAATGAAATGTGTGTGGGTTTTAAAATGTGGTTTAATTTTCAAACACTGTTTTGAACGTAAAACTTTTCAGAATAATACAAGAGCTGAAACTACATTTCAATAATTAAACCTCTCAGTCAACAAAAAGAGCCGCCTTCAAGTAATGCTGACTGGCAGAAAATATGCATTCACCTCTGACACCAACCAAGTTATTCTGCACCTGGAATTTCTTACCAACACATCATAAATACTTAAAGCATGCAAATGCTTTTATAGGGGTTGACAAGTATTGATTATCTTCACTACCACGGCAAATGAGGCTTAGGGTTTCTCCAGACTCACTTCCACAGCTGTCAGGATGCAGGCACAGGACAGCAGCCCCAGCAGCCTGGGAATGCCAGCAGGGAGAGGACTCTCCTCACCAAACCCCGATTGCTCCTGGTCCGGGGCTAAAGACCCAGGAAGGAAAACCAGCTTTGCTTCCCAAGGCTTTCTAATGGGGTGGGCTGCAGCCTCCAGGACACCCAGGCACCTCCTGCATGGGTTTTTTGGTTTGAGGTTTTTTGTCATCCAAGTCGCAAAAATCTCCTGTTAGAGGAGGACGGGGGAAAGTCAGAAATAGACCATTATACCAAAATCATTTTAGTTCTTGTTAGCTCATGAATTGCTCATTGGGATTCCTTTTTGGCTGCTTGCCCAGAACAGTTGGAGGAAAAAAACAAACCAAAACAAAAAAGTAGTCAAGTGAATCCTTAGTGAATCCGTGAAGCTCCTGCTTCCTGGATACATTCTTCTTGCAGGGTGTCCCGTTCCCAACACCAGCTCACCAGGCACTGGCCCACCCTCCCGGCACTCCAGGGCCGATGGGTGTCAACAGCCACACTGGAACTGACCCCGTGTCCTCCCTGCCCCAGCTGGGGACCAGAGCTACAGAACACGCTGCACAGCGCCTGTGCAGTTAGCACAGCTTAACTAGAATCAAATCAAGCACCTCAAATTTCAACAGAGTAATTAATTAATTCAGAACCTGATCTCATTTGCCAGAGAAGCAATTACCAACCAAAGCACTGAGATCTGTTAAACCAGCAACTTGGTTTTATTATCTCAAAAGACCAATTTCACTGATGATATATACCTACCTAATATTTATAGACAGTCTCTGAACTTATTTATTATGCTTTTGTCTACAGTTTTCTTCCCCTCAAAATGACACACCTTAAAACAAAGACAGTAAATTATTTGTGCTGATTTGTGTCTTTTGCATTCATACTGAAAAATCCTGCAGAGGCACATGTCCGCTACGTGCCCAAAATGACAAGCAAAGACAAAAATATGCCCATGCCCTGCCCAAAAAACCCAAATAACTGAAGACTGTCCTGAAAACCATTCAGAAACAGAGAGAACTGGAAAAGGCAGAAGAAGATCAAATTTTGGGAGTTAGGTAAGTACTGAGGGTCCTGCCTGCTTAGCACTACACCACCTCACTTCCAACTCTTAACCCTTCAGAAAAAAATCCATAAACCCATGTGACTACACTCCCTAAAGGATATACACAGGTAATGTAGGTGTCCCTTGGTCAGATTCAGACTTGTCAGCACAGTGAACTGGGTTTTTCCAAGGCAGAGCCTACAGTCCATCAGGAGACTTCTTGCATTTTGTTTGAAGTAAAACACGTAACACTGAAAATAGCACTAACTTAAGTCTCAGCAATAAGATATGACAGCAAAAGGAAAAGCTGGTGAAAGAAATGTGTTAAACCAGAGCTTCTTTCAGACTTGGGTGCCTCCGCCAACGTCAAAAATAGATGCCTGTGTCAGATCAGGATCACTGTTTCAATCCTCCCTTGGCAATACGTGCTTATGTTATCCATTTTGAAAGCAAGACCAGTTCCCCTTTGAAAAGATAAAGAAAAAAATGTCCATTCTTTCAAGAGAGCAGCCTAACAAAGCCCTCTGCACACAGCAAGAGAAATTCCCTCACATGACTGTCAGCCAGGGGAGACTCAAGGCTCCATTTCTCATCTCCCAAAAGGGTACACTCCCCCACCAGGGCTGGAAAATGGGCTAGGATGAAGAAAAGGCTTGTGGGACCAGACTGAGAGCAAGCATAAGCAGCACAAATTTCTGCAGAAAAGGCACAGCTCTGCCTCCCAGAAAAGCTCACCTACAGAATTCTTTGATCCTACAGGACTGCTCAGGAAGAGTCACCTGTGCACACAAAGCCATCCATGAGAAAAATACGCTTCCCTTCCAAACAGAGGGAAGAACTGCAAGGCAGGGTTTCAACCAAAGGACAGCAAGCTGACAATTTCCAGAAAATTTTGAGATTAAGTACATGTTTCTGTAAATGATCTTTTTAGGCCACAGATTTCACTTCCTGCTGAAGAGAAGTCAGGGAGGAAAGGCTGACCTAGAGAAATATTCAATTAAGCGTATGTGGAACAGGAATATTACTTGGTCAGGCTTGTGCACCATCATCCAGTTATGGCCATCTGAGACAAGTCCCAAGTCTGTCTTTGCACCCCCACCCAGCACATCACATACACACTTGAAGTCTTTCTAAGCTACAGCAGAAGCCACCCATGTGGCAATTCTTTTTCACCCTGTCACTCCTGATCACTGCATTCAAAAGTAAAAATGTAAACACAAAGTCTAGGATGGTGTTTTCTTGTTAAAACTTGACTGAAAAAGCAAGCATTAAGAAAACAAATTTAATTGTTTCTCAGTTGTGTAATGAAAAATCCAAAGATCAACGTTTCTCAAGTTTATGGAGAAAACCAGCTATCACATGGGGGATGAACACAATACAGTAAAAAACATCAACAAAAAAGCCCAACACTAAACCATCCTACAATCCCATGAGATTACAGCAGACATCTTAAACCTCTGGGCTCACTTCAGTAATGGACTCAGGCACATGTTTAGTTCCAGGTCCAGTTAGTGGTGTCTCCCACACAGTAAGGTAAGAGTTAAACTCCTTGTTACACCATCAATTGCAGCTTCCCAGCGTAAGCAAATGCCATACTTAGTTTTCAGTAACATTCACTGGGAAGAGATGTTTTCAGTACATATTTTAAGATCCATGCTAAAAATTTCTACTAAAATTCATTAAAGAGGTTTAGGAAATCATTTTGAAGAGCTTAGTTACTGCTGAGTCAGTGCAGATCAAGAAACCAAGCAGAAGGCTCCATGTAGAGCTTTATTCCCACCAGCTTAAAATGATCTGTCCACGGACTCAAACATTGCAGAAAAAGCTTCCACACCTAGAAAAATGGGAATAATTCCCACTCTTCGACAAAATACATAGAGAAATAAATGAAAGACATTCTTCAATACATCTTGTTTCAAAAGTTAGGCTCTTCTGAGGAAGCTTTCATTGTCCTAAACAAATCACACCTTAAACAAGACTTGGAAAGACAAGTGTGAGTAAGAGCCCAGGTCCACACTACACTATTTAGGCATGACATACTACATGTTCTATACATACAGGACTAAGGGAGTTAAGACACTAGATCAATTAGGGATAAATTTATCAACTCATACATGGAAAAGGAATCCTAACCTGACATCCAAAATGATGGGCTCTGGCCTGAACATTACCATGGAGGAAGGTGATCTACAACTGACTGTTTTTGCTAAACATCAGCCTGATGCTGAATGGCAGAGTCAGAAGAACAGATCTGGAAAGGAACAGCCGTGTTGGAAAAGCCAGAAACATCCTTATGCCACTGCATAAATCCATGGTTTACCCACACTTCAAATTTAGTGTGCAGTTCTGGTCTCTTATCACCCTTCCTTACAGAGGGGCTCACTTGGGTTACTGAACAGCCTGACCACAGGCTCAGGAAATCCCAGACAAAGCACAGTGTTGAGGACAGTTTTAAATTAGTATTGCCCACAAATTCAGCCTGTTCTTGCCTTTCCCTAGATACCCATTTATAACCTCCAAGGGATAAAGGAGGTTGAGGTGGATCAGTTTTGAAGCCCGAAACAGCCACTTTTACCTTGTCACTATCTCCACCCCACCAACCACTGAAAGCAGTGGAGCAGTCACAACGACAGAAGTGCCACAAGGACACACTGTTTACAACTCCTCTGCAAACAGAAACATTTCCTCACCCCAGCTCAGCTGTTCCCTTCCAGACTTCCAGCCGTTCTACCACTCCTGCACACGCAGATACCGCATTTCATAAACGCCCCAGGACTTGCACTTCCCAGCACACACACGATTGAACTTTCCCCAGTGAAATAAACATCCCCAAGCCAAACTGTTTTAGGAGCTTGTGATGCTCCACAACTTTAAAAAACCCAAACTCAGAGCAACTTCAGTAAGCATTTTAATTATTTTAGTAGTGTTAGATAAAAGTAGTATTTCAAGGAAGAGAAAATTATAGATCATCTACACATTTAAAGCTCTTCTATGAAGAAGGAAGTTCTGAGCACTAGAAACATGAGACAGATTATGTACAGTAAATCCTGTAAAGCTTGTATGTGATTTTTTTTGCCTGTTTGCAGCAAGGATGATGAAAGCTTTCAAAACATTTGGAGTAACTCAACACCAACAATCTTTCCTTACCCAAATTACTATGCTGCTTCTGAATTCTCAACACTTGCCACAGAATTCATCTACAACACTCTCGGTACTAGACTACATCAAAACAAAGAAAAAACCCGCAAATGCATTTTCTTAGCTGCGCTAAATGTACTAATCCTAACCCCCTTGTATAAATGAAGTGGCAACTATTAGCATGCATTTCTACATGTAAACTATCCCCTTTTTCATTTAGTAACTATTACCATAACACTCCTTTGTGACTGAAATTAAAACCTAATCCAATATTTACTAATATTTATCCTCTCCAGTACAGAGTAGGAGCTTTATCTTAATGCTGCTCCTACTCATTCATTGAAAGTTTCCTACTTGAGAAGTATTAAGTATTCTGAAATTCTATTAATTTCATTTCCAAAAATAGGAAACAGGAGTCCATATCAGAAAAATTGACATCAGCACATCCCCTCAGTGCCACGGGACAGTTGCAGCCACGGGGTTTTTGCTGTCTGTGTACACAGAGATTCTGTCTCCACAGCACAGCTCCTGTCCCAGGAACAGCCTTTCCAAATGCTTTATGGGCTCACTGTATTTGAGAAGCAGTAAATTCATCACTGAACAGCTGGAGTTTTGCCCAGGAAAACAAACTATATTCTACACTGAAGAGAGGGACATGATGATTACGCCTTTCATATCCCTCTCATGTTGAAAATTATGGAATTACCAGAAACTGTAATCATGAAAATGTTAAACTAAGGAGAACGTATTTTTACAGCAAATGAACATAATTATGTTTACCATATTTGGGCCCAAAGCTGGCTGGCAATTCAGTCTGTATATAGACGGCAGTATCTGATTCACTGTCACAGGATATGAATAAACCAGAGCAATCCAGTGTGAATTACAGTCTCCCTCCCATAACAAAACCAAACATTAGTGTGTATATAATACTATAAAAGCATAATACTGCTGTAAATAGCAATTCCATAAATAGTAGGAGTTGAGTAGTTTTCACTTTAATTCTAAAAATCATTCTTCTTGAACTAGACCTTTGTAACAGGAGACTTTTGGAGCTGTCAAAATGCTTTATTTCTAACAAATCTATAGTTTATAATATATTATTTTATGTAGAACTAATCTCTGTAGCTGATGAAGGAACAGTGGTGACAAGTAATTTGAGATCATAAAGATTAGCAAAGTAGAAGCAGTAGCATGCATACTTCATACCCTTTCCTCATTTTTTCTTATCAAAAAAGCGGCTTGTGTGTCCTGGGCACAGAATTCACTTCCTCATTAAGGTCAGAATTTTTAAAGCTTAATTAAATATAGATGAGATTTTTTAAATACCCCTAACTCATCTTGCATAGCTAGGGCCAAAACAGGATTAGTTATAAGACCAAATATAGCACCCTATCAGTTTATGAATCTCTAATACAGATCAAAAGGAAAATATAGAGCCCAAACTTGCCACCTGTAACATTTCCCTCTCCAAGACCACCCAAAGCTTAGTGCTTATCTAGTTGTTCTGCCTGCTTTACACAGCAGACAACTGAAAAATCCTTCCCCAAGCTGCTCAATCTTCTGCAAATGTTGATAACAACTGGTTCAAACATAAGCACCGGGCACAAAGGGCTCCCTCCTGCCTCGTCCACAGCCTGCAGTGTCCCAGCCAAGGCACAATGGCAGCAGCTTCCATCGATGAGACTCCAGATTCCACTGCCTTCCATTAGCTTCTCCAGTAATCCCCACCTGCTATTTCAGTCCACACAATTTTTTGCCTTTCATCCACATAACGTAAATGCCAAAACACACCACAACTTAACATCAAAAAACTGCAGGCTGAGGAACTCTGCAGCAACTCTGGGTCTCCTCCATCCACTCCTTACACAGACAAAGCTGTAAGACATTTCTGTCTTCAAAAGCAATTACTTACTTGGGGTTTATATTTTATATGCTCTTCCTATAAAGACTAGCTTGAATAAAGTTATTTTCCTTTTATTAAGAAAAGCAAGTATTTTAATATTTAGCAACTGTTTTGCTGCTTCTTTCAAAACAGAGTTAACACTCTTAATAATGAAGTTTAATTTCTTTCAATACAAATAAACTTACACATTTGGAAAATACATCTGGTGTAGATGCTACCAAAGCATATAAATAACTTCCCCAAGAGCTCCTTGCTAACAAATGTATACACGGAATTCTGCCGGCACTCTCCTCCCTCCCGGCTCTAAGCTGCTGCATTAACTATACAGCAGGGAAAGGCACACAGCACTCAGACTGATGTGCACAGAAATACTGATGGGGTATGGCTGAGGGAAGGTGATTTCTCTCCTTTATAAAAATTGCCTTGTTCTTAGGTTGAAAATCATTCACCAAAGAACTCTCAAATATTTCCCAATAAAACCATCAGTTGTTAAATAATTATCAATCCTAATCTACAACATACAAAACACAGTCACACCACTTTACCATGCCCTGAAATTTATATAAAAATGATAGCTTTATATAAACAACTAAGCCCTCAATCATGGGCACGATTTGTCACCAGGTTATGTGCCAAATATTTCTGCACTGAGTTGTCCAAGAACTCTTGTGCAGCAGAGGATACAATGGGATATTTATTCTGGTATAATGCATTTTGAAAGAGAAACAAATGTAATGTTTTAATCCATAAAACAAATTAACACAATGGGATTGATCTATTCAGTAGAAATACAACATCCAGAGGCAAACCTGCAGACTTAAACTATCATTATTAGTTAGATCTTTCTGAAAGCTCAGGTGTGTTCCCCCTGAAGCACCAAGTCCCGACAGCGGCACACACACAAGTGGAAGATCCCAAGTCCACACCTAACCAAGTACATGCTACAGCATCTCTCCATAAGCCTTAAAAGAGCTGAATTTTGTTCACAAACTAACACTGGAGAGAAACATTTAAAATTTTAAGTGACATCTTCTGATGCGTCAATTATACTTAAAATTAATTAGCAACACGAAAGACTAGGCTTCAGTAAAATGATATTTAGGTGACTTGAGCCATGCTGACACTCCTTCCCAGCAACTTTTATTGACAAAGGGCTTTTCTGCTGCATTAACCGTGACACAGTGAAGTTCTGCCAGCCATGAGACATTGCAAAGATGCCCAATACATTTAAGCAATGTTTCAATACCAGCTGATGCATCTATCACGGATTTGGCCAGGCCCCTTCCAAATACATTTCCCCCAGTACCAGGTTTAGAGAAAGCAACCTTTTCAGCACCGGGACTGTTTGTGCTGGCATCAGGACCCCCCCCTCTGGTACCAAGCACTGCCCATGACTAATCTGGCACCAGCAAGGAGAAGGCTACAATGCACAACGCTCAGCATCAGGGCCATGCCTGGCAATTCCTATTGTGTGTATTACTACAAACTCCCCCAGGCACCATTTTTAGCCACTGCTGGATTTCTTCCCTTCTCCCATCCCCCAGCCAGGCTCCAAACCTTGAAGTAACCTTGTTCTGTTCCCCCCCTCCAGAGACAGCTCCATGCCTGAAACATAACCTCTAATCTTATTTTCTATTTCTAGCATACAATTCACGACCCTTATCCCAATTTTTTAAATTAAATATCCTCCACATTGCACACTCCGATTCCAACAGTCAGGACAGCGCATAGAGTATGTCAGAATTTATAGCCATATGTTTCTTGTTGAGGACAATTTAACATTACTTTTAAAAGCATTAGAAACAATGTATGTATACAATATAGGTTTAAAGCTTTCTCTGAAAAGGATTTTCAATACTACTGTCAGTACTCCACTGCAATGAAACAGCTTAATCTGTTGGAAGGTTTATCTAAAGACCTTAAAATACAACAGATCTGCACTTCAGGGCAGTTTGCAACGCAGAGCATTAACTTCCAGCAATTATTCATACTTGAGAGACTATCTGTGGATATTAAGCTAAAGTCTTACAAATTACAGGGGGTTATTACAAAGCAAATCTCATCTGACACCGTCTATCTCAGAGAACTTTGCTTGAACTTCTTTGGGTTTTTGCAACAACAAAAGATGTTGTTTGTTTGCCATTGGTTCTGTAAGATTTGTTACACGAAGCAAATTAAAAGTGGCCTACCAGACCAGACATCCATCTAGGCTACAGTGGCAGCGGTCAAGATCTCAACTTTTAATTAATGACCACTATCCATAAACCTCTTTCATATTTTTACCAATTATACCCGATTTGTACAGCTGCTAGGGCAAAATGTTTTTCCATGAACAAACTTTCCCACAAAAGCACTTTGATACAGAACAGCTCTCAGAGGAATGAAAAAAGGTTCTTCTGTCTCCAAAGTGCTGAAAAACAAGAAGTTTCCAGGACGCATCCCAAGCCTGGAAGTTGCAGCCTGACATGGCCAGGCCCTCTTGGAGCTGCCAAGAAGTACAAGCACGTCTGGGTTTTCAGCAGCCACTCTGAGCACTCCTCTGCCTACCCCAAAATAAGTGATTTCCATCCCAGAAAATACCCCCAGGAGGGGGAGGGAGCACTGGGCACTGCTGAGCTGGGTCTGTGCTCACCCTGCACAGAGGGGCAGACCTGGTCCCTGCCCCTTAGGGAACACTCTCACTGAAACTGAGGGGAAAAAGGGAATTCCCATGGACCCACACCCCAAAATATTTATAACACAGCAAGATAGAAGCAAGCCTTTCAAAACAAGGCCAACTATACTGATATGACTTGATTAATCAGAGAATTAGTCAGCCTAGGATGTTAACAGCAAAGAAATCGTCACTAGTTCTTCACAAAATTACTTTCCAAATTGTATTTTACACATAATCAGGACAACTTGCCCAGAGAAACAAAATTAAGAAAGAGGAATAATCCTTGAACCATGACATTAGGTGTTACGACAAGATTTGTTAATTTTTTTTAGATATATACCTTATCAATGTGCTTGACAATAAATATGGGTTGTTTCACAGGCAGTTCCAGTAAATACCATCCATTTGTTCTGCTTCTCTCTCCCACTCCTTCAGCTTCCATCCTATTCTCAGCAGGGCATCATTTGAATTTCTTACCAGTTCCACACAAATTGAACAGTGTAAGTGGGAGGACAGCCTCCAGCAATTAAGAATAGAAGTAGATAAGTGAAAACATACCAGACTACCAAAAACCAAGTGTGAGAACTTTTTAAGGTAGCAGAGCTGGATTTTGGAATGGACTGAAAAACAACAGAGAAACTGTGAAGTCAAGAGTCACCTCATTAACATATATATGCATCAGTGGATATCATGAAACAAAAATTATCAATGACAGGAGCAGGGCACCCAGGAGAAGCCCACGAGATTCATTCCTAGGTGACTCCTGGGGGATAACAATACTTTCTTTCCTTTAAAAAAAAAATTAGATAAAATGGCATTGTCAAAATAAAGAAATGCAAGTCAGGACTGCCTCATCCCTCAGCAAAAACATGATGTTATAAAGCCACATTTTGAATGGTAACTTCATTGAGTCTTAAGGGCCAACATTTGAAAACTTCTCTACCCCACCTCAAAATGAGGACTTGAAGCATCTTTAAAAACCTCACTGAGATTCTCATGTCAAGGAATGACAGCCACAAAAATTTATCATGCCACTAGGAAAATATGTGAAAATATGTTTTGAAAAGGATACTGTTAGTCAAACGGAAAAAGAGTGTCACAACAGCACTGTCCAATAACCCAGCTATCTCAAAATATTGAATTAATTAAGCATTTTATGGACACCGGAGTAATAAAATGCATAATTAAAGAACTAATATAATATTGCTTGTCAGTGTAAATGTAAGTTACTTTTCCCACAGTCTCTGCCTTGACTATGAAAGATACTGAAGCAATTTTAAGTCCTCACTGAGGACAGCATTACAGCCTTTAATTTTTCAGCACTGTTTCCACTCCCATCTTCCATAAACTCATGCGAACACAGCATAGGTGGTTTAGTTACGCTAAGAATATTCTTCATTAGCCATAAAGAAAGAAACCCGAGTTGTAGCAGAGTGAATCCATACGTGACACCATTTTAAAATCATTACTTCATAGGGAAAGGGCTCCTGGACACAGTCATTGATGCAGGCTGGAGCTGCATGCTGATCTGTGCCTCCATTTCCAATAAAGCATGCAATACACATTCGACTAAGTCAAAACAACTCTTTCAACACACAATCGTTTATAGGAAACATTCAAATTACTAATGAGCACATGAAAAGCTTTTAAGCTCACTGAAAATGCAGTGATTTTTTAAAAATTTCTGAAAGAAAATCTGAGAACTGTTTTTTTGAAAAACAAGCCTTTCACTTCGAGCACTCCAGCATCACCAGGTAAGGCAGTAAGTGCCGGCAGCAGGGCTGGAATCACTGCTGTCCATGCTGGAGTGGGGCGAAATGGACACTGAGCACCAGAGCGGCTGATGGTTTTCTTCGATATTGAACAACACAGTCATTGAACTAATGTTTAAAAATTAATTTAACAATTCAATTTAAACTAGTAAGTACATTAATATGATCTACAAGGATACCAATGTGATCTGGTAAACGCTGTATTAGACACTGTGCCTTGTGACTCTGCTACTTGCCACGACCTTCCCCGACACACCTGGCTGAGCTCACACAGCTCCCCTGCCAGGGCAGCCTGGAGCCTGCTGGGAGGACATTGCAAATCCACCCCCTCAAGAAACACAGCAGGAATCTTCTATCTGAACACAGATTTCATCTAAGGCAATCTCACATATTCACTACTTCCAAGTCCCTCCAGCCCCAGTGGAACCATCACACAGCAGTTATGGCTCAGCCAGGCTGATTCTGGACAAAACTCAATGCCCACTGCTCTGCCATAATCAATATTATGGAAACAACAGCTTCCACAACAGCTCGGGAGAAGGTAAGTAAAATTATGATTTAGGAAAAAAATTCTCCTTGCATCTGCTTTAAGATAAGCAGCACAGTAACAGAGCCCAGGGAACAATGAAGTGGTTGGGAAGAACCCTGCTGCTAGACCTCGACATCTAAGGCTTGAACTTCCACTGCAGTTCTTTATTATGTTCTCTATTAAATGATAAAGCCCCTTCGTCCACATTTTTTTCCCCATTAGGCAGGTTCTGACAAAAGCCTGAACTTGTGCGTCCTGTGCCCCTGAATTACTGATGGCAGCAGAAAGTGCCAATGGCTCCAGCACAACCAAACAGAACAGCAAATGCTTCTGCAGGAGGATTTCCATCCACTCCTGTTCTCCACAGTGCTACATGGGAAAAAACAGGGAACAGTGTTCCTACTCTACCAATACTCCTTCCTTCTACAGCTCTGTAAGGATTTTGCTCTACTTTTAGAACTATTCTGATAGGCAATTACAATATCTATATTCTACGTAAGTCCACAATATGTATCTGTGGAAAACCTCTCAGGGAACACTACAACACAAAAACACAGGCATGCTACATTTATTTTCTGCATTTCTATTATAACATTAAGTTTGCAGTTTCCTGCAAATTTTGAACACTAAGAATATATCCTGCTTTCTTGCTTCCAATTCAACTACACTGGTCTATTTTCAATTTCTTTTTCCTACTTTTAGATTAACTCCAGCCAGCTTAAACCCCGTAGTATTAGACAAGCATCCTTACTACACACTGAGGTATTTATAGATTTGGTTTTATCCACAGCAATACAAAATATGGATTTCCTGCACGTACCTAACAATGCCTGTTACGTGCACACTACACAATGCATGCTCTCCCTACTGAGGGAATTGAATTTCAATGAGACATTTTCTCAAAATTTTAAGTCTAGAAATAAATAAAATAATTACCTTCCTTCAAAGCATCCAGTAACACTCTGCAGCTGGAGCAGGCCATACCACTTTGTGCATTTATTTTATTAGGAACAATGTGTTCTAAAGACAGAACTAGGACTAACCACAATCAGAGTATTATTGGATACATCAAGGGGTTTTATCCTCTACTACCACTTGTGCATTTACATGAAGCCAGCAGAGTTTAAGCAGTGCTTTAGCTGCTTCAGGGACACTAACTCGCACCAAACTGAGTAACAACAACAGGAAATCTTTTGCATTTTCAGCACAGCAGATTGCTCTCCCCATCTTTCAGCTAACATTCCAATCCTCACTGTGTAACACATACAATCAGGAGAGTTTTAAATGGAAATTAAAGTCTAAAGCAGGGAAAAAAAATGTAAAACTAAAAGTGAGAACAAAAATAATCACAGTGGAAAAGGAGAGTGACTGGATTCACAGCATAAAAAAATGAGATTATTCCGTGCCTGGCAATGAAACTGAGGGGGTTTTTTACAGCATATCAATACAACAATATTCAAAATTAAGATGGAACTATATTTTAGGGCTCTCAAATGCTATTAGTGAGGCATCCTGCTGCTTTCTGAGTTCCTGCATGCCTATCAGCAAATCATTTTAAACAGTAGAGTCACTTGTAAAATGGAACCTGAGCTCCTCTTACAGCTGTTTTATTCTCTGTCTGAAACAGAAAGTTATTCCATGGACTCCTTTTCATATTTTTCAGGTGATCATGCTGGCATTTCTTTGCCTCTGAAGTTGAAACACACACACTCTGTTTAGGAGCCATTTCTTTGTCCACACTTCGGTCAAAACAATGGACTTTTATCAGTCAGAACTGACACTTATTTACTACTAATAAAAACTACTTCAATGTTATATTAAGCAATCTCTATCAGTAAGTACCTAGAAGATAACTACTCAAGAAAAAGCATCAATGAAAAAATCTTGTGGCATTGAAGTTTTTACCACATACCAATGTTGTCAATACCTGACTATCTTATTCTGAATTCATAGAATGGTTTGGGTTGGAAAGGAACTTAAAGCCCATCTCACCACCCCTGGCATGGGCAGGGACACCTTCCACTATTCCAGGTTACTCCAAGCCCCGTCCAACCTGGCCTTGGACACTGCCAGGGATCCAGGGGCAGCTTCTCTGGGCACCCTGTGCCAGGGCCTCACAATCCCCACAGGGGAGAATTTCTTCCTAATACTTAATCTAAACCTACTCTCCCTCAGCAAAGGCCATTCTCCCTTGTCATATCACTACATGCCCTTGTGAAAAGTGACAGATTTAAGCCTGTTATTCATAAAGGAAAGGGTTTTTTACCTAATACTTGTAATTCTAAAAGATTACACTGAGTAGTCTCAATTACTTATTGAGCTCATGACTATGAGCAGTTGCTTTGCTATGTTTCTTACTACAGTTTTCTTGCATTTAACAAAACCCAACATTCTGAACAAAGAAAAGAAAACAAACAAAAAAAGAAGAGGCATTCCAGTGTAAGTTAAAGCAAGCCACAAGTACCTGCCACACAACCTTCAGCTTACCACCAGCCCAGGCTGAGGCAGTATCTTCCACAAGGAAGAACATTAAGCAGCAGTTTTAGGAAAAAAGTCATTTCACCAGTGAAAACAAAAACCAGTTCTTCACTTCACATCAACTACAAAGCATGACTTTTGAAGTATTAGTGCTTAAAATGCTGGTTCTTATCAAAGAGATACACAACATCTTACCTGCTGTGTTGGAATACCCAACAGTTAAAGACAAGGGTATCCTGCACCTGAGGACACCCACCACTATATGTAAGTCAATTTGTCAAGTGTTTCCCTTCTCTGAGGGTTATTCTAGAGCTGCAATTATCATTCCCTGCTTTTTTTCAGAATATATTAAGTGGTTCCTCTGAAATCACCAGGTTTGGACTGTTTCAGACAGAAACCCATAATCCTTTGGCCAAAACACTACTTGCCTGTGACAGTGTAAGGTCAGGGAGAGCCAATGAACTATAGGACTTACGTCCATGGTGTGATGTAAAAGAAGAAATTTTTTAAAACCCTCATCAGAAATCCTTAGTGACAGCTAAATAAGGGATTTTAAGTCCACTAAGGCAACAGTGCTTAGAAGCACGATGAGGTTTTTCACATGCTACTGAGCACAATAATCAATATTCACACAGCTACTTGCATTTTTGCCTCAAGTCTACTATTCCAAATTATACCAGTTTAACTTTGCTTACATTAGAATTCATTTCAGAGAAAAATTTTTAGCATAGACACAGCATGCAAGATGCTCTGCATTCATTTTATAATTTATTCTTTGACACTGAACATCTAAATCAAAACACAGCATACCATCCTAGGAACACTCGTGATTATGAGGACTGCATCACTTTAAGTTGAAGGGAAAAGGTGCATTATTACGTAGTGTAGAAAATTTCATAAACTATACTTACCCTTGTTTTTCTTGATCTTTCATGTGCAGCAAAGTACAACCAACACAGAAGAGAGGAGAACTCATGCTACTGATTAGAGTATCTCAAATAGCACATGCAAAGAAGACATGACATATTATTTCCCTGAAACCACAAGAATTTTTGGAAAGAAGCTGCCTCATCTGCCCTAAAACAATTTCAGAACAAAATATAGATATAACTTTTTAGCAGAAAGCAACTGACTGAAATACATAATTTTCTCCTGTTCCAGAATGTGACTTAAAATACCAGTAACAACATATTACATCAAACAGAGAAAAGAACCCACTGGCTGCAAGGTGAAGCTGAAAAAAAAGCCCCTAAAAATGGGAATGTCTCAGGAAAAAGAACAAACAACAACGTTAAGCCAAATGTTGTCAGTCATATAAAACCAGCAATACTCTTCTTCATCTCTCACACTGCACAAAGTTGAGGGCCATGAAGGCCTTTCAAGTGAAACACAAGAGAAGGCAGCCTAGACAGACATTTTCCATCAATAATCCCCCTAAGTGCAAGGGAATAATGAATAAGAGGGTAAGGATAGAGGAACTTGGAGAACAGCAACATGCCAACCTACAGACGTGTCCTCAGAAACCAACTCGAGAAGCTCAGTTTAAAAATCACTGCAAATTGTAACAATCCCCCATCAATGCACTGCACAAGCAACAAACTGTGCAGTTGTTTAAGAACAAATTAAACTTATGTATTGTACCTTTAAAGCTCGATGAGCTCCTCAGCCCTGCCCTCTGCTACCCCGAGCCACAGCGATTCACACCCTCTGTGTTCACCCAACACATCTGACCCAACACCACCCTTGAGAAACACGTCCCAACACCCAAGCAACAACCTGGCACCTCCTGACGCCTAAGTGACAGCTCCTGTAACCTGACAGGGACCTGATGGCCGCTGTCATGTGGAGAAGGAGAGCAGACACAGAAGAGCTCTCATCTTCTAACTCATGTTCAGAAAAAGCACAAGTCCAGAGCAAACCATGGTCTGTTATTCATTTGTCTGACCGTATCAGACAATACTAATTAAACGTCCTACAACCCAACCATTCCAGAAACTAAGACAGAAAAAAAACCCCCAAACAAACTCTTCTCCTGCTTCATCTTCAGAGGAAGAAAACGCACTTTACCCAAAAAACATTTCCCTAAATCTTGTGTGTCAACTACAGATTTAATCTATCATACCAATTCATCACCACAAAAATGTAACATTCCTGTATGAAAACAAAAAATGTATCATTAGTGGTTTTCAACAGATTCCATATCCAGAAACATCTGCAGAGCAATGGATTCAGTTAACCAGACCAGAATCTTTTCTAACCACTAAACCAAGCAACAGATTAAGTTCAAAATAGCACAGGTCAGATGCACCACTTTTCCACATAGATAAAGCTCTAAGTGCACTTGACCAAAGACTGCCAAACCAGACCATACCCTGTCCCGTGACCCAGCATTCAGCCTTAAAACTGAAATAGCCATTTCTGTTGAAGACAACATTTAAATAAGGATTAATAACCTGGATCTGTAGAATACCTTTGCTAAGAAGGTGTGAACAAGCCTGTGTTAAATTCCCAGCCAAATTTGATATAAAATTTGCTAATTATCGAAGTTATTTTGTATTACCTGCCTATAACTTTACCATGTTTGCTCCTCTTTGGACCCGGAATGAGGTCAAAGTGCTGAATTCAACATCACAATCTGTTGCCCTGGAAATTATTGCAATGTTTAGACAAAGAAGTCTATTATGAGATCTAATAGGATTGCTCAAAAAAATTTGTTTTCATTCTCCTTCTGAAAGCAATACAAGACAGACAGACAGACTCTTTTGAGTAAGGACTTTTCCAGCACTTTAATATAGAACCAAGCATATTCCCAAAAGCAGGATGCTGCTATAATGTGCTCTGTTTTTCAGGGTTTGGCTCTAATAACTGGCATTTCCTTCCAGGACTCCATACAATTTTCATCAGCATGAAACAAAAATAAGCCACATAATTAAAAGTTCACATACACTTCCATTATTTTAGGAAATTTAATTTTTAGTTAACCTACCCTGCTCTTCTATACACAAACTTCAGCAACATCTCTTCAAAAACAGCCAAAACAGACGGGCAAGTGTAACACGTCCAAAGCATGAACCTTGTTTCTATCAGAAGATGCGCATCTATCTACACTGGAGGAAAGACAATTTATTTGTACTTCACTGTGAGCTACTAAAGTACACCCAGTTTGCTCTCTGTAGGTAAAGAATGACCAAGTACCCTCTCACACCCCTGCTCTCCTGCAACAGCAGTCTTAGTTTCATGTGCACCACTCACAACTGAACTCAGTAAAACAAAATTCTGATCATTACCAAGTCATTCTCTCGTTTATTTAATAAATGAAAGGTTTTAGTTTTTCCTAAAGAATACATGCATATTTAGCAGTAGACCTATTTTTCATCATCATATTAAAGTTCTTGAATGCATCATTTGCTTGCAAATGTTCATCTCATATAGCAAAAAGGGTTGCTCTTGTTAACTTATTATTTAAATATTGGCAAGCTGTGTTGCTCAGCCGAAAAACCACAAATACCTATGTCTTTGGTGAGAGTCTAAATAAAGTTTATTCTGCAGCTCTGAAGCACGCACTGATGAAGCACAACTGTGTAACAATGTCTTTGCACAGTTTTAATTAACACTATTCTGCACCACCTGGCCTTAATGCCTGCTTGGGCCAAGAACTCAACCAACCACTCAATACAAGTAGCATTGCTACCCTTCCCTCCAACCAAACAGCTCCTCTCCTCGGGATCTTTCCATCTTTTACAAGACACAGGGGCCTCTAACAAGTGGCAAACACCTGCATTCATTTTTAGCTGCATCTGACAAACTCGGTTTCTTCTGAGCATTTGGAGGTGACACACTCAACCTACACTGAAGTTCCCCTGAAGCAGAACATACAGAACTGGAAGAGTGACATTTTTAGGTACCCTCTTCCTCCTTGTACTCTTCCTCCTTCCACACAATACAATACCAACTGGTGCAAGACTTGCAAAGGGCATTCTGAGAAACATTTTGAAATACTCACCAGAAAAAGGTTACATTCCTCAAATCTTTTCGAGTCGGGCACAGAATTACATTTACCCACTGTGATCCTTCCCCTGTGATTCCCCAGTCTTTTACTGCACCTGTGAGGACGCAGAGACAGGAAAAGTCTTTCAAGAAGAAGAGTGTTTCTGAACATGTCCTTCCTAGTCACCACAGCACTCTCTGCTCTTCAGCATTTTTGTTACATGGTCATATAAAAAGAGTATCTGCCTTCTTCAGGATGAGATTACCAGCTTCAAATATTTTTAAGGAACTTTTAAAAAAATTATCTTGTACTTAGACTCCTAGGAAGCAATACTCAAAAGATCTCCACATTTTCCTGGAATGTGAGCTGCAGACATTCAGGTGTTTTATCTTTCTCCAGGGAAGTTCTTGTGCTTGGACTCAAACTGTTCCCAGGTACACAGCCAACTTCTGTAATATGTACAGAAGAGCAAGAAGTTCAACTTTCATTAAAAAATACCTAGGAACATTGCCCTGAATGTCCTGGTATGAGACAGATCATGTGGACACGCTTCAAAGGATCTGATTTTATCCCGGTAAATCCAGAGGAATTCCCAACACCATCCAGAAACTTACAAACATACCAGTTATGACAGTCAGGTCATCTACTTGGGAAACTAAAAACACTCAGTTACTGACAGGAGTAGAGATAAATTTCATTGGCAGACAACCCTCACATGAATGAATCACACTAGAGATACCTGTGGAGAAGTGCAAAAAAGGTCCACCATGGTTCCTTCTTCCTGTTCTTCTTGTACCCTCTACAACTCATTCTATACACTGCTTTAGAGTTCCCAAAATATGTTAAAATAAAGCATTAAGGAAACAAAGTTCAATATTATTATTTCTATCAAGGGAAACAAACTTTCTCTTACATTCAGAAGCTGTTTAGGTTGAAGAGATTTATTCTGTTCCCAGATTGCAGAGTACTCAACACAGAGCCTGAGGAATTTTCTATAACCGGACAGTACCATTTAAATGTCAACTCTGAGTGCACAACTAAAGAAGAGTCACACCTAAAATACTGTTATTAAACAGCCAGTTGACATGTCCTCTTATAGCATTCTAACCAGCACACAGGCAGTGTCAGGAAAGAACAAAAATAGAATCTCTCAACCTGAGGAGTGACCAACAGGGTGGTGGAAGAATTTTCCTGTTGAAATTTTCCAAAGAATCTGTCTTTTGCAATGCTGTTGTACAGAAACGCTTATCAGAAAACGTTCATGCCTGGCAAGTACCCCACTGTAATATGGCTCTATAAACCAAAACAGAATCTCATTGTCCCCAAACCCCCAACCACTTGAAAAAGCAGAAAACTGTTAGCAAAGCCAGCAACAACAGACCACGAAGAAGGAACAATGAAAATCTAGCTAGCCTAAACGAGAAAATACTCATCAGTTATTTCAGGGAGAAAATGTTACTAAAAACATAAGCAGGAATTGGTCACAATTTAGGGAGGTATTGTAAAGATGCTTCCTAAGGCATTATGTTCTCTGATGCGACCCTAACGGTAAAACATGGGCAGTTACTCTACAGCACAATTTTTTTTAAAGTTTTTGGTTTACTCTTTAGCTAATATATGAAAAATTCTATCTACCAGTGCTATCGTATTCTCCTATGAGGGCTTTCCTTATAAGGAAGAATATTTATTTCCTTGGAGAAAGTGGTTCTTCAAAGCCAAGTCACAGAATATCACACTTCCAGCTTGAGTTGGATAAGCTGCCATATGTTATCACCACACTGAAGCCAATTTGCCATCAATGGTATGCAACATCACAGCTGGGAAAACGCCTGACATGCTGCACAGCTTCTCGAAGATGCCTGAAAACCTCACAGAGCCTCAGCTACTCCCACCTCAGACCCACCCACACACTCACAGACACGCCAGGACTCCCCCAGCTGTACCTGGAGTCCTTTGCACTCCCCTTTTCAGCCCTTTTCTTTCATTCTTCGAAGCTTGACCAGCATTTCTAAACCTTCTACTCTGATTTTCCTCACACATACACACTCCTTTTACTCTAAAGCTGCTTCAGCCTGGACCCCTGGAAGTCGGTTTGCCTCATGCAAAGCTTGTGACCTTCACAGAATCACATAGATCAATTCCCCAAAATTTATCCTAAGTAACCAACACACTGATCTTTATTAATTACAGCAGGGTAAGACAAGATTGATATTCCAAGACCACAGTTCTCAAAACAATTTGTCTTGTCACATTAGAGCTCTCCAAAGTGAAACACACCTCATTAACACCAAAAGTATAATTTTGAACTTTCATTTGAAAAAAATGGTTTTTTCTCCTTCTTGTTTTAATCACTGTTTTGACAAAACTCAAGGACTGGACTAAACCAGTTTATCCACAGAACACTGCAAGACAGGAATCCTATCACACCAAATTGGCAACCAACCCAGAAAGCAGTATTTGTGAATGGAATGTGTCCTGTTCCCCCACACACACCTTAAGGGTTTCTTTGATGGCTGAAAGGACAAATGTCTAAACAGCTCCTGATGTAAAATTGTCTTGAGGTACATACACAGCAGAAGAGAAGAAACATAGCGCTAGAAGTGCAACTAACACAACTTCAAGCTTCTTCTCAGTGAGTTCTGAACCCATCTTTAAGATATTCTACTTAATTTTCAAAATATTTTTTCATCCTACTAGCCAGAACTTCGGATTTTACAGGTATCAAGACACAGCACCTCCTATGGTTTAGATCCACAGTCCCCATTAAGTTTCCAGCATTGTTTTCAGCCACAGTACATACAAAATCCAAACAGAACCTGGAATGTGCCATGGCCCCTGGAGCATCGGATTGCCTGCAGCGTGTCACTATCACTTGTTGCCCAAAGGCCTGGGAAGGGTATCCAGACACATCACCAAGCTCTAGGAGGACCAGAGCAATTACAACACAGACTTTTGCAAGCACAGCAATGCCAGTTGCCCTCGGAGCCAGCCCCAACACAATGCCCTGTGATGAGGTTACCCATGCTCCTGGAAATGTCATCTTTCATGTGTGATATAAACCCCTTCTGTAGCTACTAACAATACCCTGGCATTGTTTGCAACATGTTGGGTGTTGCACTGGCTAACATCCAATCCCAGCAATAATATTCTATCTACCTACAATCACCACAAGAAAATACTCATTCTCAGCCCTGACTGGTTCTGCAGCACAGCAGCAAGCTCTTGAGAGAGCTGCCACACTCCACTGCAAGTTCTGCATCTCCCTGTGCAGTTATCTGTCTGCACTGATCAGGCACTTCTCTAAAACTGTAGAACCACCTTGAGATTACTGGGAATAAAGGAGCTCTTTTCATACAGCACAATTAGTCATATCAGCAGTGATAGCTATTTTGAGCAGCACCCATTAATCACTATTATTAGCAGGATTTCTGGTGTACCAGCATCCATTGTACCAAGAACAAGTCTTTTCCTATTACAGTACTACTACATAAACAAAAGCAGCAGCACAATTTCTCTTGACATAACCCTGTTTTGAGTAAGGCAAGTGGCAGCACTTAAAATGACAGTCAGTGCCAGGATTAAAGAAAAGCTTATTTAGGACAGAAAAATACAATCGTTTTGATGCAAAGAAAAACTGGCTGTCATTTGCATGCTGGGGGAGAAGGGGTGTTGAAAAATAATAAACAGTGGGAAGAAGAGGGGAATAAAGACGTCAAGCTGGAGACAGTACACCCTCACAAAATAAGGCGCCAGTGACCAAATACAAGCTGATGCCCAAGAAGTAGAAAAAACCAAGACTTCACTTCTAACCGTCAGTAGCATGTATTTTCCTTATTACTTTTTATGAGGGATTATTTACCTGTTCGCCAAATTTCAGAACAGACTTTCAACTAGAAGAATATTCCCCATACGCATTATTTCTAGTTTCCCAACCACCCTGAGTAACTCCTGATTCAGAATGAGAAACACCAGCGGAAGCGTTCCTGCCTTACACCGACCTAGGAAGCAGTACCACAAGATGGATGGAAAGCAGTGGTTCTGAGCTGCTTCCAGCCTGGCTCCTCCAAGCACCAGAAACATGTACATTTGACCTGAAAGACACCTTCATCACAACCATAGATTAAACACTTGGAAAATTCTTCTAGGAAGGAAAGAACAGAAAATACAGGAAGAAAGAAAAACCTTCTGCAAGTCTTGAACTTGGAAAACTTGCCATTCTTTATAGAAGGGTCCAGCTTTATCTCGTGTAGAAATGTTGCCTGATAGAAGACTCGAGCGAAGTGCAAAATCATGTTGGTACCTGTGATACACAAACAGCACCTGTGCACATACCAAAATGGGCCAACACTGCTGATCCCATGAGCTGCATACCAAAACCTTCATGTGGCCGGGAGCCATACAACACACACCACATACCTCAGAGAGGTGAGGGAAGGGGAGCTTCAGCTGCCTGTGCCCACAGAAAACAAAAACAGTTCCTCAAGAGCACCACTACCTCTCTGCCGACAGCACTAGGCTGAGGAAACAGAAACATCTAGCAACACTAGCCTTAAAATCCACAAGCTGTAGATTTGAGATTGTCCAACAGCCACCCCAGCAATTACAGATGCAGTGCCATTTTGGGAGCCAAGCCGCAGCCTTGTGCCAGCTGCGTGTGCCTCCGAAGCCACCGGATGAGCCACTCTGGAACACCAAGTTTACTGCAGCTACGCACCACTCAGGTATGGCTGCTCTTCACAACACCCAGACATCTGTGCCTCTATAAAAACAGTGATGATAATAATAACGGCCAATTTATACCTGTTACAAGGTTTATAATCTCACATAAAACAAACAAATAAGACCTTCCAACTGCTTTCAAGTTCCTAAGCCGACATTCACCCCACAAATACATACCTCTACCATTTCCTCTCCAGTCAAACGAATAAAACCCCTCAAGCAGGGAGAGGCAAAGGAACATCAGTAAAGTTTTAAGCTACAGCCCAAAATGCGTTATCCTCTTCTTCTGGCAGTTACCATACGCACACAACATAAGGTTCGGCAACAACAAGCGGCACTTGCAGCTCGCATCAGGTGAACAATCCGTACGCAGCCCCTGCAGCGGCCGGGGACGCTGCTGCCCGCAGCCCCCGGGGCGGGGGGCGCGGAGAGGCCGGGGGCCGCGAGCCCGGCCGGGCTTTGGGCGGCGCCGCTGCCG
>VZRV01006519.1:87093-109698 GCA_013398115.1 Falcunculus frontatus
GGGAGCGGGGGGGCGGTGCCGGCCGCGGAGCGCCGCGGAGGCACCGCGGGGTCCCGGACAGGGGGGCACGGAGCGCCCGGGACCGGCCCCGGTTGCGGGGCAAAGAGTCTGGCGGCAGAAAAAGGGAGAAGGGGAAGAATTAATCAGTGAATATTTTATATGAGCTTGAAATTGTGAGGTTCCTCACTCTGTTGTTTTGGGGTCAGATGCAGTGTCCCGATTCAGGAGAGCTGTTTGAGATGGAGATTGCCGGCGGCACCGGCGAAGTTCTGTATTCCTTTTCTGTCCAAAGTCGCTTGCTGAACAAACTGCAGGATTCAACACTGGTGTTCAATGGATTCCTTTGGGAATTAAGTAAAACGCACAAACATCATCTCAAACTGATCCCTTTGACATAATTGTCATGGTGCTACCAGCTTTAGGAATTGTTCAGAAATAAGTCTGGTCAAGGATGTGAGCTTAAACTGGTTTCATATTATTTCTCAAAAATAATGCCGTTTTTATACAGAAAAGCCTGGTATATAAAACGATGTATTTTCAAATCCTATTTCCATAGCAAGAGTCTCCGTTACTCCTGTCTTCCTTAGTAGAAAGTGATTGCTCTTTATTTCCATGACTTATTTAGAATCTTACATTTTGGAACAAGCATTTAATAATGTACAGAAATGTCTAGTAAAGTTAGAAAATAAGGTAATGTATAGTAGGAGGAAAGTAGTTAAAAACTGTTTAAATACATGTAAGCAAAAATTTTGCCTGCAGGACTCAGCATCCAATCATCTGGCTCTAATTCCTGCCCCAAAAAACCCCAAACCCACACACTTGGATATGATACTCATAAAGTGAAAATAACGGTAATTTCAGTGCTGCTAATCAGAAAACTCTGTGGGAAGAAGTGAAATTGTCAATTTATTGGACACCTTCTAGCCACAAGCTAGAAATAGTCCTCAAGTAGTGACTGCAGGGAGCTACCTAGGAGCAATCTGTGGCTTTGTTTCCTTCTCCAGAACAGATGGTTGCTGGCAGACCAGGCTTCTCACCAGTGCCTTCCCTCTGAACTCTTCTGATTTTTGCATGTCTACTAAGCATGTCTCTTCCTAGTAAATTTAGTCCTCAAATTAAGAGATACCTGGGAAATACTTGGAAAGACACAAGGGAACAGAAGGCTGTCATACTGTTGGCTCCTGAGAGAGAGAGAGGTGTTGAGTATTCTTTGTACTGGAGGAGTACAATAAAGGGCTGGAGAGGGTAACTTTTTACTTTTTTTTTTCTGCTTTTAACTAAATGGTTGCTGAAACACTGATTTTAAAAAAAAAAAAAAAGAAGGATAAAAAGACTGAAGGTTTCAACAAGGTTTTGATTGGAAGGAGGAATAGGTATGAAGTGGAAAAACCAAGTGTAAAGGAAGTCAAAAAAAGCTGAAGAGGAAGGGAAAGAGAAAATAAAATACTGGGATGAATTTTCCTTCCTTCCAGGACAGATATTGAGGCGAGACCTAAAAGTAAACTAAAACCCCCCCACAAAATGCCTCTTGTTTTCTTGGTTTAGTGTTGTTTTGCTTTTGGGTTCTTTTCAGGAATGAAGAGGGAGATATTAACACACCCAAACAGACATGTATTTTTAGGGATGCTTCTATTTCCTGGCCTTGGGAAGCAGGGTGGCCCATCTGGAGCTCCTTATCGGCAAGCAGCTCTCGAGGAGCTCGAGTGCTGACGTTGTGCTGAGGCTGTCAGCCTGAGCAGTGCTGGGCCTGCTGCAGGAGGAAACAAACCCCCAGGAGTTCCTGAGGCAAACACTGCCCTCACACTCGGGTTCTGCTGCATGTCCCCTCCAGGGCTGTCCCACAGGAAGCCTGGGCTCCAGTGAGCTGTTGTTGCCTGTCCGGCTCTGCAGGGCCCCTCTCCTCTCCAGGCCAGGTCCCTCGCAGCTCCTGGCCATCCGAAGGGTGCGATGTGCTGCTTGCAGGGCACAGCCCCCTCCTGTCCTGCCGAACAGCGGCCAAGTGTTGCTGCAGGAGCTGACGGCCACCACCACAACTCTTTCTAACCGTATTCTGTTTTACCAACATGCGGTTTTACCAAGAGATCCCAAAACTACACAAACCATGCTGACTAAAGTGCACTCACTGTATTCACAGGCAGAAATCTGTTCCAGAGACTGAGTCTTACAGTTCAGTACATCAACATGTTCTTTCACACTATCTGGAGGTATCCAAATGTGCTCCTATTTTGTTATCCTACTGATTTAATTGTATTCAGTGGAGTGTGCAGAATTTGGTTCTGTCAACACTAACAGTGGAGTTACACACAATATGCATATTTTTTATTTTGACTCCCTGGATTTATTTACATATTGTTATAGGGTTTTTTTTACAGTGCTGTATAACAACTTTTAGCACATAACTATCTCTAAAGATCAGACATTTCATTTGAAATTTACTACAGATTAAATTTTTGGGTTGAGAGCATAAAGGCACAAAGGACTGGTAAGAATTGTAGCCTTAAAGTTAATATGTCTTACCAGATGGCAGGAATTTTAGACAGGCTGTGAAATAAATAGGAAGTTCACACTTCCTAATATGAACAGGGCATGAAAACATGCAATTCAACAGAGTGTCTAATAACCAATGCAGAATAAAGAGGAAACTCTCAAGTGCTAGAAAATATGTGGTGTAGATCTCTATTGTGACATTGCACCTTAAAATTATTTTTCTGGAGTCTTGCAATGCAATATTTATACTGAGTAGTCTATTTTTTAAATTTTGTGAATTCTATTTTGAAAGATGGTAGTATGATTAACTATTGAGTAAACTGCTATGTGAATCAGCATAGAATAGATGTATTCAGTTATATTTATGTTTTCCCCATTGATGTTACATATATGTGAAAAGTGCTCTCCAAGACCTCCATTGAATAGGAAGGGAAGGAAATCAGTGCACCGTTTAAACAAAAAATTTAACAATGTTGTTTGGGAGACAGGAAAGCAGCTTTGAAATGTATTATGAGTGCAACTCGATGTCATGGGCTGTAGGAGGAAGAAATCATTTTCTCGGGAAAAAAGCAGCACTGGCACAATAGCCATGTGCAGATGTTAATAAGGATATGCCTATCAGCAAGGTGTCAGATAAGATAAGGAGGATGAATATTGGTAATGTAATCCCTTAAGAGTGTGTTGTCTTGTTACAGGAAAAACCTAATTTACAAGAGGTTGTTTCTGTTAATCAGATGGAGATACATTTAGGAAAAGGAAATGCGGAGAAAACCAGGGTGATTTTGGAAAACAGTCTAGACTGCTAATGCCATATTGTATCAGCAGTGATTTTCCCTTTGTGGTTACTAACCGCTGTGAGTGCTGCAGTGACAGCATGTTGAAGTGCAGGGTGAGCAGCAGCAGTGTTGCACTGGTGTTTGGGCTGTGTGTGCAGGTGGAGCTGAGCAGCAGTGAGCACGTGGGTCTGGCTGGGGCTGTGTTGTACAGTCCTTGTGTACAGTGTGTCACAGCCCCTGCAGCCACAGCCTGACCCACCCCTGCTGCCTGGATGTTTGACAATGCAGGCATACATGTGGGCAAATGGGGCTTCCAAAAATACATTTCACAAATCATCCATTCCAGCTGTCAGGGTGAGAGCAGTCCTTTTGTCCTGCAGCCCTGGACAACAAAAATCCCATTTCAGACAAATGAAACGTAGTCTTTTGCTGCCTGCCAGGAAAGCTGCTGACCTGTGCTTTATGCCCTCAGTGCTCTGCCCCACCATTGTGTCCAACCTGAGGCTTAGCACACGGGTTGGCCTCTGTAAACAGCCCCAACTGGCAAAAGCAAGGCGTGGTCAGAGCCCCCAGTGCTCTCTGGAGCAGTTCCTGCCCGTTACCTCCACAAGGCCAGGCCCACTCTGGAAAGAGTGAACATGGCTGGCTATATATGGCCACCGAAAAATAAAAATAGGGACAATCACATTTTCTTGTCAGACAAATCAAAGATCCAGGTTACCTTAAAAAATGCTAGGCTGCAAGCCATACTGGCTATAGGGCAAATAAATAAATATATGAAGTATATAAACCTCTTAATCCTACATGGATCAGTCCAGTTTTGATCAAACTGCACAGAGGCCTTTGACTTCAACTGATGCTGGATGTGTCCCATGACCTTCTGCTTTATATATTTAGACTCCCCATACTAATCTTCTCTTCTACAGGTCTGATGTCATCACCATTATTATAAGCAGAACTTGTCACTTGATTGACAGCAAACAACCTTTCCAAAAAGTAGCCAAGGAGTAAGAATGTTTTGTCAGAGTGACATATGATCATGACTGCCTGCAGTCCATTTTTGTTTACAGGCAGCGGAAGAATTTCAGATATTTATAAGGTCAGTGTCCCTAGTCCAGAGAAGAAGGAGAAGATGTGTTTGGTTTTAAATTGTTGTTCTGCTTTAAAAACTGACTTCCAGTTGGGCTTAAATGAAGGGCTTGGCTCTGAAGTAAACCCTTTGCCTGTTACAGCCTGGGCACTGGAATGGGGCGCTCCCAATAGCACACACAAAGGGGTCACTGGCATTTCATATTTTTGCTTTAAGAAGTCAAATACTTGAACATATGCATAATTCTTTTTGACTGTCTGGTGATTCAGATGTCTGGGATCTCATTTTACTTGTTTTTTTGAAAACTTTCACAAAAAGGAATCAGCTTGCAAAACCACAAAAATGTAGTTCTCAGCCAGCTGTGGTAAAATAGTTTGCATGGCCATCTCAATACTGGAGAAGTCTTTATATTTAAAAAAAGTATTCTGATGAGTACCAAATGAACATGGATTCATTATTAGTAAGGTGTTAGCAGTTGGCTTAGAACTGTTCAAGGTACAGAGCAAACATGGAGGTGCTGAGAGAATATTTGTGAGACAAAGGAACTGTTGACATTTGGTCATACTAGAACTTAGAATATTGTTTTAAAATAGATATGCTGCAAATGTGGGAATGAGAACTAGACTGATTTTTTTTCTACTTATTAATAGGATATTAAGGACTTGTAGTATTATAGAGTCTAAATACTATTGAAGAAGAAGTGAAACAAAATTTAGAATTAATTCCAGAACATTTATAAACAGGAATAGAAAAATAGAGTCCATTCTACTATATGTTAGAAATTAGAGGCTATCTACCAAATAATGTTGTGTTTGTTTGACCTTGTTCAAATGATTCCATTACAGTGTTGTATATGTTTCAGATAACAAAATTTGACTTTTTTAGTGTCTTGTATTGGATATAAAATTGTTATTTGAACAGTCTATACTAAACATTTTACCATACAAATGGTAAATTTTATTTAACTTATGTTAATATAAATACACAAAAATAATACATGTTTATAAATACATATATAAATATTTAAAGTGGTCTAGAAAGAAGCCTAAATGGTAGTTTTAAATCATTTCCATGTGGTAATTCCTGCAACACAGGATTGTTGCGGGGGACTGGATAGTGGCCCAAATGCTATTGCATTGGCTTCGTTTCTGTCAGGGCACTGTAACAAAGGCAACTAAATTTCAGCTGCCTTAGTGGTACTGTTCTTACCTTTTGCCTATACAGATTTTTATTGTGGAAGACCGCCAAATAAGGAGTAACTTCGTAATTAAGAACATGGAATTATGAAAGTAGGTTGGACAGAAGGATAACAGGGAAACATATAAGTTAATATTTCATGGATGAAACTTTGCTAAATTACTTGATTACATGGAGAAAAGTATAGTAGATAAAGCTGTGATCTGATGCAGGCATGACATACTAGGCTTTTCTCTAGAGTTTCTCCATTAATTACTGAAATGCTCAGGGTTTCACTGTATATCATGGATCCATCTATGCCTGAGATTGGGATTTAAGTACCCTCTTTACAGGAAGGCAGGAATCCACTTGCAGGAACAACCCATGAGACTGACAAAGCTTCCTTCCTAAACAACTCTTGCTATAGCCCCCATGCAGAGCCTCTTTTGGGTGTCCTGTCCAAACCAGGCCAGGTCTCCTGGTGACATCATGAAACGTGAGATGCCCATGAGCTCATCTTTGGCCATGATGGAGCTTTGGCCACCTGTCTGTCCTATGCTTGAGAAGATATTCAGGATGTTGGCAACCCAGGCTCGTCTGTTTTCCATGGGAGAGTGCAGCCCTCAGTGCTTGATTGGCTGAGGACCATTTTCCTCTGGCTCCAACAGGAAAACCAGCATAGGTGACCTCCCTGACACCAGCATAAGTGACCTCACTGGCTGGTTTCAGGTTCCTGATTTGTTTAGTCAGCTTCCAATGCCTTCATACTTTCTCAGTAACTGCTGCCAAGAGTGTACGTGGTTTGTTTGCATCGTCGGCCTCCCCCCTGGGCCGGGCTCTCCTTGACACATCTGATATCAAGTTTGAGCAGCTCACTCCCCTCATCACTAAACTGAAGTTGATGATACAGTGCCCAGTAATTTTTTTGTTTGTTTGCTTGCTCTTTAAGCTTCCTCATCAAAAATGGTACCCAATTGGCTGTGTTATCAGGTGCAGATATCCTGCACTGCTGGACACAAGCCAGGGATGCAGAAGCAGATCTCCCAGGGGTTATGGTTCACTCTGCTGTTGTCTTTTTCACAGCCCAGAAATTCCTCAGTTGAACATTAAGGGCTACCAGAAGTTGTTTCTGTGGCATCCCACAAAACTGAGATCCTTCAGCTGCACCAGGCAGAGAGATGCCCTTGATGTCTGAGTGACTGGGTAATGGTGCTCTCAGCACCCCTTGTCTCAATTTCTGTGCCCTCCTTGTTTCAAGAGGCACATACAAACCTCTCTATAGTCATTGGACTCCAAAGATCATGATTCATCTGATATAAATTGTGTGTAGCTTTGCTGAAATTGGTAATTGTGGTTCCCAGCTCTTTTGCATGACCTCTAATCAATTGCAGTGTTGTAAAAGGAGGTAGAATAAGCTACCAAGTCTGTATCAGGCTATCAGATCACAGTTGTGCGCGATGTCAGAGGCAGGAAACAAACCATCAGTCCCACCAGAACTGCACGTATGAATTATGCAGCTCTTGTGTGAGTTGTCACGTCTGTGAGTACAGGGGCCGTGAGACAGCAGCCCTGTGGTAGCAACTGACAGCTGAGGGAAGGAAGATCTTCCCTTTGTGTGTGCACTGCTAAATAATTCAAAGATGAGATAAACAGTACCTATAGGTGCATCTTTTTTTCATTTCACAGTAATGAATCAAGATACTATAAGTCAAATATGTGTATTTCAGATTCTTTTAGGCACCCATCGAGCCACCAGTTACTAAAAGATAAGGGACATAAGATAAAGTGATCATAGGCCATACAAATTCTATACATCAGTTGTTTTCTATTGTTGGGTTTTGCATATGTTAGTTTTTCTTTCAGAATTCTAAGAGTAAGGAAATTTATGATATAATTCGTGCAAAGTTAAGCTTTGATCATGGTATTGAGTGTCAACACACTGTATTCACATCTCAAAGATTGTGTGTAATTCCAGGAGCTGGAAGATGAGAAGGCAATAAATAATAGGATACAGGGTATGCTTTTCTTCCTTTTTAATGGGAAAATATTTCAGCCATGGCAATGTAGTTGACAAATGTTTGGTTTAGCATAAAAGAAAAAGGAGAAGAAAAGAGATTGAAATGCACAGTCACATAGGAAATAACCTAATCAATGAGTAATCATAAAGGCAGTAAAAAACTTCTCCTATAGTGTTCTTAAATTAAAGTGTAGAACATGCACATGTATCCCCCAATCTATTCAATATTGTTTCTAGAGAATAAACAATCTGTAGATTTGTTGGGGTAACACAATTTGCTCTTTCCTGGAATAATTGCCCACAAACATTAGCTTGACCCCTGTGTTAAACTAACGAACCCTTGCCTGTGTATGGAGTGTGATCCCAGGGATGGATGGTTACAGAAAAGTCGGATTTCGATATTAGACACACGTGTCCCTAGAAGGAGTTGTGGTTTTCTCCTCATGCGGATTAAAAACACACTGACGGTCTTCAGAGTTGCTAATTTAGGCCTTCTTGATTGCAAGTTCCAGGCAACTTCATGTATGGCTTCATCTTACAATTCTAGGAATGGTGGTTTTCTAAAAAAACAAGCTCATGAGACTTTGGAACCCTCTCTCATGGTTTCTGTGTGTGCAGAATTGGCAAACCAGCACAGAACATAATCAGAATGAAGTTCAATCTGTAGTGGTTTTACACCCTATGTTTTTAAGAGTCTGCAATCGTTTTTCTGAAAACATGTAAACAGAAATCCTTGTAAAGCTCTTTTCTCCAGCTGTACAAGGGTATTACACGTATTTTGGGGATTTTCAGCCATAACTACAGTTGCACTAACAAAAGCTTGTTGGCTTCAGTCATGTTTTTTCTTAATGATTTTAAAAATCACGGTGCTGTTCTTACAGTGAGATCCATTTGCACATGGGTCTCATTGGAGACCCAGGACCTGCAGTTAATATTATTCCATTCTGTGTCTAATCACACCACCATTATACATGAAACGAAGATGTGAGGTCGCTTCAAGGCCAGAAATTTATTAATTAATAATAATATTTGTAAATATCCTCAAAATCGAATTCAATAGGAATTTGAAGACCTCAAAAATGCAAAGATCTGGAGAGTTTATCCCCTGAAAATTTGGATAGTGCCATGAATGATGAGGTACAAAGTAGTATCTGTAATTTAGGAACCTGCAATTATTTGCAGTGTAGTAATTTTTGCCCCCTGTATGACCATACCTTTTAAATTCAAGTGTCTGATAATACAGACAAGCAAAATCAAACAGGCAGGTATTTCGAACAGAATCTGTAGAAAGGGCAGCAGTAACATGTACATCTTTTTGAAAAGATTCAGTCTATAGAACTGGGATTTTAAAGAGAGACACTGGAAAAAGAATCAGGCTCATCTGATATGCAGAGGAAGAAATGTCAACCTGAGGGTAGCATCTTCTAGAACAAAATCTACATTTCCAGAGAACTTCCCTGAACTGAAACAAGCTGCAAGATGGGCTCATTTCCTAAAATATTAATAGTAAACTTGGGTGAGACATTCTTATTATGCTCTCACTGATGCAAATTCATTAAATTGCAATGATAATAAATCTTGAGAGATTACATTTGTAACAGAATACCAGATAGTTGTTTCTGGGTTTTCTAGGACCCCGAGATTTGTTTGGCATGCAGCTGAACCATCATTTATCTTTGCTGACAGCCCAGTTTTCATTTCTAGACTTTGTGCTGCTGTGCACCAAATGACACTGTCCAGCTGGGGGTATTTTTAGGCTGCTCTGTAGCAGATGCGGGCTGGCACATCCCTGCCTACTCCAGTGATGTGGGTCACATTCCCAGCAGGAGCCCCACCTAGAGAGGAGGAAGGAAACCACTTCCAGAAATGAGAGTGGTGCAAAGCCCAAGCCTCAGAACTCTGCTTTAGTGGGTCAGCTGCCAAGAATTGCGTGTAAGTAGTGCCTTAAAGCTATCGTTGCTTCCCTTCGGGGACTCGGCTTGCAACTGAAATACCACACATGGGGAATTTGCCAGAACTTTGAATTAATATGCACATGACCAAAACAGCTAAAGTCACCTCCCATTTGGTGCTGCGAATTCCTCATCCTCAGATGTGTATTCTATTCACTGCAGCAGTGAGGGATATTTGAAGAGGTGAGTGTATATTAAGGAATATATTCTGAGAGTTTAGTTGTGCTGCTTTTAAAATGTGCAGCAATCTTTTGTATTAAATTTAGCTGAGGAGATCAGGCCCTATGACTGCAAAAAATTTCTTTTTCTAGAAACCAAAGTGACTTAAATGTCTGTTTTAAACCATTTCCATTCTGAAAAGTACCTTTAATCTGGAAAGATGTAGCATCTAATCTCAGTAGAAATGTTTTAAGACCTTTACTCTCTATTGTATAGTGTATAAGTGCAATGTATAATATGCATATAATTCTGCATAATTATAATGATTAGTATTTGATTAATGCTAATACAACAAATAATAAATATAACAATTACTTGAAAAAGCAATAGTTATAGGAACTGACATAATTCAATTAACAACGGAATGAATTCCCCATTGTTTTCAGCAGAACCCCATTTCTCTGGCTGATGGAGCCACCTCATGAAAACAAGACCTGGACAGCTGGATCACAGACCTGCAAACCAGGCTTGGGCAAGGTGAACTTGGCAAGTGCTTTTACTGTGAATGTAGCCTAAAAGTACACTTATTTTAACAGCTTTGCTACCTTTCTACATGAAAAAAAGATCTGCTTTTTTTCATGTAGAGTGCCACCATCCGGCTGAGCGCACGGGGCCGGGGCAGTGCCGGCGTGCCCAGCACGGTGGCGATGCCCCTGGCACAGGGTTCGTGCCGGCGCTCACCTGGCTGCCAGGGCTGCTCACGGCTGCTCCAAGCACACCTGTTCTGCTCCTGCCTTCTGAGAACCAGCCGTGGGCAGAGAGCGGTGCTGTGTAAGCCGTACTGACAGGTAAACTCCTTCAGAGGTATTTGTAGTCATGATATAAAAACTTCATCTCTTGCAATCCAGTGTTTCTTCCCCTTTACAAGCAGTGAAGCTGAAACAAGATTTTTACTCTTATTTCAAGTGTTCGGAAGAAAAGCAATGGTGCCTCCTCTGATTTTTAGATCACATTTGGTTTACAGTTTCAATTTACTAGTTGTCAGCCTGACTCATTTAATAGTAAAAGTTACTATTGCTGACTTCAATATGAAAATGAAGATGAATTCAGGAAGCGCAAGCAGTAATTCTGCTCCTGATGCAACAGCCAGGGAGCTTATTCAGTCCTAAGTGCATTAATGGTGACACACGAACGAGACAAACCAGAAGGAAAAGGACTCATCTAAAAAGAAAACAAGCAGATCTTTTTTTCAGGTAGAAGGATAGCAAAGTTGTTAAAATACGTGTACTTTTAGCCTACATTCACAGTAAAAGCACTTGCCAAGTTCACCTTGCCCAAGCCTGGTTTGCAGGTCTGTGATCCAGCTGTCCAGGTCTTGTTTTCATGAGGTGGCTCCATCAGCCAGAGAAATGGGGTTCTGCTGAAAACAATGGGGAATTCATTCCGTTGTTAATTGAATTATGTCAGTTCCTATAACTATTGCTTTTTCAAGTAATTGTTATATTTATTATTTGTTGTATTAGCATTAATCAAATACTAATCATTATAATTATGCAGAATTATATGCATATTATACATTGCACTTATTTTGCACTTATACACTATACAATAGAGAGTAAAGGTCTTAAAACATTTCTACTGAGATTAGATGCTACATCTTTCCAGATTAAAGGTACTTTTCAGAATGGAAATGGTTTAAAACAGACATTTAAGTCACTTTGGTTTCTAGACAAATAAACAGCACGACTTGTGCTCTGTGTTGTCTTTTCTGCCAGAGGTTTTTCAGGAAAGGGAAAGCGTCCTGCATGGGCGCTCTGGAGCCCCGTTGTTGCAGTGGTTAAGTCCACCCTACACCTCCCATGTTGTTCCAAAGCAATCTCTCCTCCCCCCCAGCCCTCAGATTATTGGTTACTGATGTTCTGCCTGTCCCTGGCAGAACAGTTTTTACCTCGGGGCAAAAACTGGACATGGGTTTGTTCGAGGTTCTTTGTCTATGCCTCCCCTTCGGGGGGGTTTGTTCGCGGTCCGTGCGGACCCCAATAAACGCCTCGGAATTGCACACAAAGAATCCCTCTTGCCTCTTCCTCTCCGTAACGCTCAGAACTGTGTGTGAGTGGCTGCTTGCGTCCACCAGCAAGGGTGAGGCTGGGTGCTCGTGTAGGTGCTGACAGGGCACTGCCACAGCGTCTGTGCGAGGGGCTCTGGGGGAGAAGCGTGGCACCAGCCCATCGACCCCACGCACTGTGATGCCCCGTGAGCAGCCTGGCGCTCACAGTGTCACTGCAGCTCCACAGCAGCACCGCACTGGGCCTGGCCTGGCTGCTCCTGAAGCCATCGCTGCTGCAGTGTTCTCAGCCGGGTTCCTCTGGCGATGCCACAGCTGCTAACTGACCGTGAAATTTTAGCCTCCAGTCACACGTACGTATCTGAAGGGATTTTGCACTACTCAAATAAGTTTTCTTAACCACCACTAAAAGCTCTGCCTTCTGTAGCAGTGTTACTGAAAATTCATGGTTGCATGCTTATTATTCAAAAAAATACTCTTGCTTTCTCATATAATGGTAAATTATAAATTAATTTCCTACACAATGGTTAAGATCCATTGGGTAAAGCGGAATTGTACCCAAAATGAATGTATTCTTATGCTACCAAGCAGATTTATATCTGGTAGCCAGTAATTGTTTCATCTAACAAAAATAGCAGTCTTTGTTAGAAAAAAAGACATTTTAGAAACTTTATTACTTGGTAGCCTTAGCAAAACAATAGTTAACCAAAGAGATTTTTTTTTCTGTGCTAATGGAAGCAATTTATTGTCGCAATTTGTAAACTCGGGAAACGCATCCCCTAAAATAACTCTTCCAACAATTATAGATCTTTCTCAAGAGTAGGATTCTACTGCTGGATTTGCCTTCCATGATCATATAAACAGTGGTACCCGTGCTTCTCTCCAAGGAAATCCATGGTTTAACTACACATGCATCTTAGCAGAGACAAGAGACCTAAATGTGACAAAAAGGAAACAGCTCTTATCTTACAGAGCTTGATTAAAGCTTTAGGCATAGAGCTTTTTAAATGACAAATGCTCGATGAAATAATATTATGTCTTTATACTCCAGAGCACTATTAATCTGAGGTTCTAGGACTTAAGGAAATGTTAATTAACTCATTACCATTCCTGTAAAGTGTTACCATTACACTCATTTTGTGGGCTGATAACCAGAGCATGGAATTACTATGTTTTTCAGAAGGAATGAGATTGAGGTTCTCTTCCATGTGTGCTCCCTATCAGATATGACAGAGCTGTTAACTGCTTGTGTAGTAGTGAACTCCATGGATCTTCAGTCAAGTTAGCCCAGAAGGAGCAGCAACAATTTTGGGAGACCCTGAACAACTTCAGCAGTACCTAAAGCAGGATGTTTCTACAGCCTGAAGCTTTGTTTTGGGTACTTGGGAACCCAAATTTGATAGCTAAGAAGCTAGGCAGTGTTCTTAAGGTTTGAAGAAGTTGCATGTTCCAGGAAAGAACATGCAACAGAGACACTGTTGGCTGTTCTGCAGAAATGTAAAGGTTTGCATCACTTTAAGTACATAGTTTTTTTCAGGAAGCTGCCTGAAAAATAATTTTGGGTAAATAATGTGCAAATTAGGAAGCCACTGTTTGGTCCATTGAAATGCATCTCTGCACAGGTTCGCTGAAATCTTTGTGGTTTCAATATAATAAAAGGATATGATCACTGCAAAACACAACTCACCACAGAAATATTGTGCAGTGTGGGTATAGAATTTGTTCACCTAATGCACACACAGCCTCATGCCTTGTTTCCAACAGAAGCCACCAGCAGATGATTTGGGGAAAGGTGTTGAAGACCCATAGGTAAAGAATAATCTGCTGTATGCATTAGATCTCCATCTTAAATCTGTTTGTATGGTAAAAACATGAAGCATGACATTTCCATATACTTCCCACAAGTTTTTAGTCAAAGAAATTGTTGCTTTCCAGTCCCACTGGTAACAATTTAGCCACTGAAACTCTTTTTGAATCTTGTGAAACTGTTGGTCTCAATTATTTCCCTTAACAATTAAGTTTTGTAATATAATTACGTGTTTATATTATAATTGGGTTTTTTGCATTTCGCAACAAATTTCCCCTTGTTTTCCTGTTACAAGACAGCAACAACTGAGGTTCAAAATCTACCTTTTCTGCAATATGCTGCTTTTTTTTTTTTTTTTAATCAAGGCTTTTCATGCCTAATTCATTTTTAGGGTAAAAACCAAACATCTTTCAGTTTGCCTTCTCCCTTGCCCAGGTCATCTTCTCATCCTTTTATTAATTTCACCTAACTGTGAGGTATCATTTATTGAGATCTTTGCAGCTCGTATCATTACACTTTCTTCCAGATGACAACACTGATTTCTCTAATATTCTTCAACTTCTTAATTATCTTTTTCTTAATGCATCCCAATGTTTTGTTTACTTGATTTGACCACAGCTAAACATGACCTCAGTCTGCTCTTTAAGTTGTGACCCTTTCTAAGAATGAGTAACACAAGTAACTTTTCTTCCCTTCCATAGCTCAACGCTTTGTTCTTACCAAATTTGAGTTTTCTGTGCCATCAGCCTGCCCAGGTGATGTTACCTAATTGGGTCTTTTGAAATTCTTTCTCGGCCTCTCTAACCCTCATATAAATATCCTGTCATCTACAGATTTTGCTGCTCCCTTGTCAAATCTTTGCTTTTGTCCAAATCAGTGATAAATATATTAAATCACAGAGAGCTATTATTTTGTTTAGTACAATTGCTAGTATAATTTCAATATAAAAAAGCTCTGGTTTGACAATTTTATGTCTCTCTGAAAGTTAGTCAGTTTCTTATCTGTGTTTTAAACTTTAGTAGCCATTACCTTTTTTAGAAAGGCAAGTAATTTAAACACAGTGGTTTAATGCTCACTTCTACTCTGGCTCCCTTTTCTTCAGATGAAAAGCTATCTGTAATAAAGAGAAACTGATAGAAAATACCTCTATTACACATAATTGGATTTTTTCCCACAATAGTACAATTCATATTCTTAGCCTGCCGGTGTTACAGGGGGTTTGGCCCATGATTATTTCTTAAAGGAGAAAGATTTTTGAGCAGTCTTGGGAATCTGGAGAGGTCTTAGCTGACTAGAAGCTGGTGAAGGTTGTCCCAATGTTCAAGAAGGAGGAGCCCAGAGACTACAGGACTCCAGGACTACAGGACTGTCACTCTCACTTCAGTGCCTGGTAAAATCATGGAAAAGATTATTCTGGGAGGTGTTGAAGTTCTGCGAGGAGCACGCAGCCATCGGTCACAGCCAGCACGGCCTCAGGAGGGGAAAGTGCTGCTTGTCAAACCTGACCTCCTGCAGCAGGGTAACCCCACCTGGCTGATCAAGGGAAGCCACTTGATGGAATCTCTTTGGACTTCAGCAAAGCTTTTGATACCATCTCTCCCAGAGTCCTTCTGGACAAAATGCCCAGCATTCAGCTGGATAAACACATCATGGGATGGGTGAGCAGCTGGCCCACGGGTCGGGCACAAAGGGTGACAGTGACTGGGGTGACATCAGACTGGGGCCTGTGGGTTCTGCAGGGCTCCATCCTCAGCCCCGCGCCTTCAACATCTTCATAAATGGCTTGGACCCAGGACTCAAAGGAACACTGAGGAACTTTGCTGATGACACTAAATTGGGAGGAGCTGTTGACTCCTTTGAGGGCAGAGAGGCCCTGCAGAGAGATCCAGACAAATGAGAGATGGACAATCCCCAACCATGTGAAGTTTAACACGGGCAAGTGCTGGATTCTGCACCTGGGATGGGGCACCCCTGGCTGTGTGGATGAACTGGGGAACGAGAGGCTGGAGAGCAGCTGCGGGAAGGGACCTGGGGTCCTGGTCAATGGCCAGTTGGATCTGAGTCAGCCGTGCCCTGCAGCCGGGAGGGACATCCCTGTCCTGGGGGCTTCAGGCCCAGCATCTCCAGCCAGGCCAGGGAGGGGATTGTCCCCCTCTGCTCTGGGCTGGGGCGGCCTCACCTCGAGTGTTGGGGGCAGTTTTGGGCACCACAATACAAAAAAGACATGATGCTATTAGAGAGTCCAGGGGAGGCCATGAGGATGGGGAAGGGTCTGGAGGGGAAGCCCTCAGTGAGAAGTGGCTGAGGGCACTTGGTGTGTTCAGCCTGGAGGAGACTGAGGTCAGACCTCACTGGGGTCTTCAGCATCGTCACAAGGGGCAGCTCTGATCTCTTCACTCTCCTGAGCAGGGACAGGACCCCAGGGAATGGCTGGAGCTGTGCCAGGGGAGGTTTAGGTTGGAGATCAGGAAAAAATTCTTCTCCCAGAGTGTGCTGGGCACTGCCCAGGCTCCCCAGGGAATGGGCACAGTCCCAAGGCTATGAGAGCCCAAGAAGAGTTTGGCAACGCTCTCAGAGATGCCCAGGGTGGGATTGTTGGGGTGTCTGTGCAGGGCCAGGAGCTGGACTGGGTGGTTCTGATGGGTCCCTCTCAACTCAGCCTATTCTGTGATTCTGTGGTTTTATGATAAGATGCTTGTCATGGTTTCACCCCAGCAGCCCCCAAGCCCCACACAGGACTCACTCTCCTCCCCCCAGTGGGATCGGGCAGAGAACGGGGAGGGGAAAAGTGAGAGAACCCCTGGGCTGAGGTAAAGACAATTTATTAGGGAAAGCAAAAGCTGTGCACACAAGCAAAGCAAAACAAGGAATTAATTCCCTGCTTCCCAGGGGCAGGCAGGTGTTCAGCACCTGCAGGAGAGCAGGGCCACATCCCCTGGAATGGTGACTTGGGAAGACAAACACCATCACTCCAAACATCCCCCTTCCTCCTCCTTCCCCCCCTTCATACACTGATGTCATAAGGTATGGGATACCCCTGTGGTCAGCTGGGGTCACCTGTCCTGGCTGTGTCCCCCCAACCTCCCAGGCACCCCCAACTTCCTCGCCAGTGTGGCAGCACAAAAAGCAGAAAAGGTCTTGGCTCTGTGTAACCTCAGCAAAACCATTTCTATATTATCAACTCTGTGGTCAGCACGAATTCAAAACACAGCCCTGTACTGTGAAAAAAATTAACTCTACCCCAGATGAAACCAGCACAATGTCTTACTAAAAAAATACAGTTCCACACTTTGGAAACTGAGTTTTATAAATATATAAAATAATTTGGTGCTTTGGACAAATCTCGAGTATTTTAAGGGTGACATCTTTCAAAAAGGTACATTATTATGAGAACGCCCGGTGAAACTACCGACTTTCCCGTTACCTTCCATGGGTAAAGGGATGGAGCGCCTTAATGGCATCCAAAAGCCACCATCGCGTGTATAAACAGCGAAAGCGGGGAGGTTCAGAATTCCTTTTCGGGACCGTTTGCCAGCTCCGGGGCAGGGAAGGACTGGGCGGGCCCCGCACGCGGGAGGCGAATTCTCGGGGCGGTACCGCCATCTCTCGGTCCCGCTCGGCGCAGCAGCGCAGCGGCCCCGCATTCCGCACTCCCGCAGCCCGCATCCCGCACTCTGGACTCCTCATCCCGCACTCTGCACCCCGCATCCCGCGCTCTGCATCCCGCACTCTGCAGTGTAATCTGCAGCACTTCTCTGCGTGAGTTTTACAACCTGTAAAACCTGTGATAGACAAAAAGCGTATTGAAAACCCAGTTCTACTTTCCAGCCACGACATGTTTACCTATCAGGAATCTAATCAACAGCTGTACTGTTAAGTACAAAAGATGTGGCGCAAGACCTGGGATTGGGCATGCGGAGTCCCAGTTCCAGTGACTCATCAGGATCCTGTCAGAGAACCGTGCGAAGGTTCACTTTCTCAGCACTGCCAAACAGAACTGCTCTGCAGCAAGTGTCAGGAGCGCCAAACCTCTGTACAGTGGATTCAAAGTCCTGGAGGTGCTGAGCTCTGCACAAGATCCACCAATACCCATGTTTCCTAAACCTGGATATGCCAAATTTTTCTTTTATCTAATGAATCAGAAGTCCTTATGAGGACAATATGAACCACACAGTTACTAGAACCAAACAATTATTCCATATAGAAATTAATTCCAATAGACAAGCAATACAACATAGACAGGATTAGCAGTGGGAGCCTTAACCAAAGTAAGCACCACCTGTGATTGCTGTCCTGACCACCGAGAAAGACTTAAAAAGTATTCTGAAAAGACAAGCCCAGGAACAAAAATGACAGAGTAGAAACAACATGGATATAATGGAGACACTGATCTTACAGTACATGACATTTTCCACACACAAATCACCTTGTGGCACAAAGGAAACGGGTAACTGCTGTTCTCTGTTCTGTATAAGACCCGTATTACTTTTCCCCTTGCAAGTTTGCTCCACTGTTTTATGTGCCAGGTACCCTTTTATTTTCCCCCTCATGTTGTCTAACTGATTTACCTGGCAAAGTTAAAGTCAGAGCAATTTCTTCCTGTCTATGCTTAGCATAAAGTTTTCTCTCTTTGTGCCAGATCTGGAGTTAGTTTGTATCTGACCATCACAGTCTGAAAAAAAAAAATATATTACCTCTCCTTGCAAGATAACCCATTCTTGAAAATGTAGGACACTTACTTTATTAGAAATACTTAAAAATGTAGGTGTAGACCAGCAGCTCAAATATTTCTGAGTTAGTGCAGTGGCACAGCCCTCTGACCTCAGGTTGCTCTGTGCTTTTTCCCCACAGCTGCTCCAATTCCTCCAAAGTGCTCAGAGTGACCCGTAGTCCACCCAATTCCCCACAGCGAGCCGCACCCAGGTTTGTCCCACAGCTAAAAAAAAAGCTGATGGCTGTGAAGCACTCTGCAAATCTGACTCTTTTTTTGTCTTTGAAACCAGCGACTGGATTTGAAAGTTTGATCCCTTTTTTATTATCAGTCCTCAGGAGAATCCGTTCTACTACTTTTTGTGTGGCCATGCAAGTATTTTGTTCCATTAGTGGAAGAAGAAAGCAGGATTCAAGACCATAGTTTTGTTTGATTTCATATAATAAGTTAGTACAATGGATTTAAATGGAAGTGGAATTACATATGAAAATTTTTTATCATGCCAGAAAATTTCAATTAGGGGAAATTAGCCACTTGGTTCTTTCTGATAAATTAATCATAGAGATTATCTATTAAACGTGCCACTTAACCTTTCTGGCATAATTGCCTTAGGCAATAGTATTTAGGCTCTCCACATTAATTTGGAAATATTAATTTCTAGGCAGCTGTCTTCCAAAATGGAATTTTCACTTGTCTTTTTTATAAGTAGGTCATTGTGCAGCTGTTGTTAATAGAGGCTGGCATTTGTGGAATGGTAAATCCACCATTGTGCCCTATCAGCCACAACATTGATCTCCATCAATTACAGAATATCCTTTACTGAAATGCCCTTTCTCAGCCCCAAAGGGTGTCATCCCTTGCTGTGGTAGCCTTTGGCCTTTTCTGGAATGGGAATGTGTTTCAGTGGGTTATCTTGCAGGAGCTGAAGCACCAGTGCGTTCACACTATCTGCCTTCCATGAGATAAGGGCTTGTCTTGACTTTATATTATCTCTTCCATCTACATTAGAGCTGCCTTAAAATTAATCCCGAGGGAAATTGGTATTGCAGCTTTCAGCTGTCAAAGGAACAACTGGTTCAACTGCTGAACACCCAGACAAACCTTCCTCGTACCTCCACAATGAAATTAATTGGTCCTTTCACAGGGGACAAGGCCTTGCTGTCCCTGTAGTGCTCAGCTGTTGCACAGCTTATGGAGAGACAAGCAGCTCCTGGAACTGCTACAAACCTTGTCCTGTGGTCTTTCAGAATTAGAATCAGGACCTTGGCCTGGCTGTCTTTCTCATATGTCATAAAATTTGCATAGTCTGCTGCAGGAATAGTTTGAGCTCTAGAACTCTCTACATTCTAGGGGAGGAAGAGAGGAAGTAAGGAAGTGCTGGTCCCAAAGGAGGCAGTCTAAGGAAAGAAAATACGAATGACAGACAATTTATATAATTTAAGGTTAATGAAATGAGAAAGAATATCTCAGAATCTTAGAATAAAATGTTACAAAATAAAGACAATGGAATTTACATTATGTGAGCAGCAGGCACATCAGTTATGGGGAACCAAATCAGTGTCCTAGAAAGCAGAATTGGTAGCAAGGCAGTGACGTCACAGTCAGTTTGTCCCTACTGTGAACTAGAGTCAATAGATTATCAATTACTTTATTGATTACCTGAGCCTTTAAATTCTTGCACAGATACAATTAATGCTTGTAGACTTGGGATGTGAAGTCAACAAAATCCTGCTTACTTTGGGATTGGGTCAGATAAACTTGAAGATCTTTGAGGTTTAAGATCTGGAGGATTTTGAGATAATTCAAATAGTGCAAGGACTATGATAAAATAAGACAGGGAGGGGAAAGCAAATTGAGACCTGTGTCTCAGTCAAAATTGAATGAATTGAAATTCAGACTTGGACTGAGATACAGTTGAGCAGCTGTGCTGCACAAGGCCACGGGATTCATATTTTGTGTGAAAAGGAAAAGAGCTATTTCAATAATAACAATTCTTGTGATCAGAGCAGCAAGAAGCTAATGTGGTTCTGTAGTTTGGAAAGAAAGTGGAAAAGTGAAGTAGCCAGAAAAGAGAAGTATAGTAACGAATAAGGATTTAAGAATTGTCAAAGGACCTTTTAGCAGGTCTTGTAACCTGACTGTGAAATCCTGAACATGAAGAGAGTAACAGCTCAGACACCACCCAAGTTTTACAGTGAAAGGCAGGATGGTAATTGCCAGTTTTGAAATAATACAGGTGGAAAAGTTGGTGCAAAATTGAGACATTATCACCATTTAAGAAAACAACAGGATGGCTGGGAGGATCTGCAGGAGAAGTGACTGTTAGTGTGTCAACACGGCAGTTTGGCTGATCAGTAGAAAGAGGCGAACGTGCTCTGAGAACAACGCCTACTGCTAGTAACAGCAGAGAAGCTTGGGAAAATATGTGTGTGAGGTCCCTGGATTTGGTAGGGATGTGGCAAGACCACTTTAATGAATTCTGCTTCCCCTGATTTGAGAAAAATCTGACAGGTGAGTCAGGAGCGTTTCATGGCTGACTATCAAATGCTGTCAGTAAGATTAACATTTTAAAAATGGGTATTTGCTCTCTTCCTGTGACTAATAGGAGATATTTGTTAAACCAAAGAATTTTACATGACAGGTTACAACTGGGTTACAGTTCCTAACTGAAAACAGGAGTCTGTGATTATTCAGGGTTTTATTCTAAAGGGACAAGAATGAAAATATGTAAAGGTTGACATGGCAGTGGTGCATGATACGTCTTCTTAAAAACTTACTGGGCACTTGTGTTCTCTATGGAATCAACTCCAATGTTCAATTTTTGCCGTTTTATTTTCCTTCCTTACATGAAGGCATGCAGGGAACCACAGACAGTGAGGAATAGCCAGGTAGATTTGGGTGGCATGAGAGAAGCAGCTTTGTCTTGGGGAAATTGCCCAGACCTATGACTGGCAAGGTTGAGAGTGGCCTCCAAAAATACAAAAAACCCCTGAAAATATATCAAGTGATTAAAATGTATTTTGTTGAAGAAAAATGTTTTGGTCTATTAAACAGTTCATTCAGTCTGAAAAAGCAAACATTAGAAACAAGCAAGAGTGAGGTGTGGAAGGACTTTTGTCGAGGATCAATTATGAATGCTTTTTGGTTTTCAGCAAGGACAAGATGCTGATTCTGCAGCTTAAGACTTGGGCTGAGATTTTAGTGCTCGGAGTCAAGTTCACGCTCTGTGACTCCGATTTGGGCCCAGATCCATAAAGGGGCTTAGGTACTTAAAACATGACTTCCCTGGGATTTGCTCCCCTAAACTGCAGCATGCAATCTCTGGAATTTGACAAACTCCTTAACACACCCATGTTTAACCAACACCCTGCTTTATGCCCAGAGCAGCTTTTCCCCCCAAGGATGGCACAGCTGCTACTCTGCCTGCCCCGGCCTGCCCAGAGGTCACCTGGGTGTGGTGGACAAGGTGGCAGGCAGGGATGAGGGCAACAGGGACACGGGCAGGGGTGTGGCAGACAGGAATCTGGCAGACAGGGATCTGGCACACAGGGACACGGGCAGGGTCTGGCACACAGGAATCTGGCACACAGAGATCTGGCACCGGGGACACAGCTGGGATCTGGCACCTAGGGCGGCACCCGCTGCCCTGGCGGTCCGCGGCTGTCGGGGTGCGGATGTCACGCAGCCCTGTCCCAGGCTGGTGCTGAGGCCGCCTCCGAGTGCTACCGCAGAGCCGGCCGCAGGCCGGCCCGGGGTAAAACCACCCCAAGGGACGGTATTTTCACCGTGCACCCGCACGAGCAGCGGCCCCGACACAGCCGCGGGCGTACACTGGACGCCGGGGTGCGCTGCGCCGTGACGGGGACACCGCGATTCCCTCACAGGGGAGGTACAACCGGGAACGCTGCGCGTTCCCTGGGGCCTCTGCTTCGGCTCCGGCTCCGGCTCCAATCCCGTGTGCCCCCGCGCAGGGACCCGCAGACCGCTCCTCCCCCCGTCTGGCGCGGCACGGAGGGAATCCCACAGCGGAGGGCGGGGAGGGGGCCGGGCCAGGCCCGGCCGGGGCGGGGCGGCCGCAGGAGGCCGCGTCGCCGCTATAAAAGCGGAAGCGGCGGCAGGAGCTCTACTCGGCTTGCCCGGTTCGTTCTGCTTTGCTCTGCTTATCCCGCGGACATGGCGCTGTCCGGCGACCCTCATTTCAAGAAGCTAGTGGAGTGGCACAAGGCCAACTCCTCCAAGCTCGTCCTGCGGCAGCTCTTCGAGGCTGACAAGGATCGCTTCCAGAAGTTCAGGTGAAGCCGGGCGGTCCCGCGGATGAGCGGGGCAGCGGCCCGCGGGCCCTGGGGCTGCCGCGCCCGGGCGGTG
>VZRV01006519.1:109731-219853 GCA_013398115.1 Falcunculus frontatus
CGGCCCGAGCACATGCGCCGGCAGCGCCGCCGGGGGCGGGGGGAGCTCCTCGCAGCCCCCGAGGGGCGGCCGCGCCGCCTGCCCTTGACTCATCCTTGCAGCAGGGTACGTGCCGGGCAGCACAGCGCCCGCTGCTCTCGCACAGCCGCACTGTGGGGCCGGCACTCGCAGCCTCTCGCACCCCGTGCTTAGTCATGATAAGCTCCGCGATAGAATCGCGAGGGGCCGTGCATCCCTGTGAGCCTCCTCCGCCCGTACGACCCTCCCCTGAGACGGGCAGCGGGGGATGTTGAGGAGGTTTAGCCCTCCCTCGCCTCACGCGATCGCTGCTACAGAAAATGCCTTGCAGCGCATTTTTGCTAGAGGAGGAAGTAACAAGTGGAAGCATCGTGATAACGTTCGGCGCCTTCATCTTGTAAAGTGGGACTCGTATTTTCTGCACGCTGGAGACCGTGCTGAGAAGGCACGTGTGTGGTTACGTTGTTGTACTACAGCAGCAGTCGGAAAAATCTAATATTACGATATTAATATTAAATATGTATCCCAGATTTGAGTTTGAAAGTGAGCCTGGGTAATAAACTGATCTTCCGTTCTCGAGTGTTGTGATAAGACTTGTTGCGTGCGTCAAGCTTTTCATTACTGTCCTGCATAAAGGGATTGTTTTCCCCTTTTGAGCTCATTAGAAAATTTTTACATTGTAATTAAAGATTGTATATGAAATCCTGCATATCAGTATATGAGAGATAAAATATCATTTGCATCGATGGGAAAAGTATGCTAAATTTTTGGACTACTGTCTTCACCTGGCCCTTTTAACAGGACTTTTTATATTGTTAAGAAATTTATCAGTAATATCTTATACAAATCCGCTTGATCCTCACTAGTAGACCTAGTTCTCGTTGCAAGTTTTCCTTATCTCCTGTATTTTTTTGGTGAAATGGTCTTTACTGAGGTTATTTTTTTCAAATAGCTGCCCTAATTTATATCCTTTTGTGTTGCCCATAAGTAAACAGTTGAAGTATCTTAAGTTTGCTTCATCTATCTTAATCCTTTCTTTTAATTATTTCAGTCCTGTTTCCTGATAAGTCATCTCATTCTAGGCTAGGAGAGCTTCCTCATAGCAAAATACAATTGCAGAGCTGATAGCTTCACTGGTACTCTTACCAGTGCTGGCCACTCTGAGCCAGATCAGCAGGAGGATGGTAGTTAATATCTGTTGTAAACCAAAGTAGTTTGGAGGTTTGGACACATGGTACTGTGTAGTTTGCAACTTCCCTCATGTGAAAGTAAGCTTTATGAGTATTTTTTATTTCTGCTAGGTGTTGTTGTAAAATTATTGACTCCCTTCCTTTAGAAGGAAAAGAGAAGCTCTACCCAGGTGAAAGTGCTTCCTGATACTGGTTCTGGAGGAATTTCAGACTGGTGTGAATAGTTTTTAATCTGAATATTTTATATCTGAGCACAAGTATCTATTTAATATTACTGTAAGAACCTTACACTCACTGATTGCATCCTGTAGACTATATATATAAGATCCTTTCTTCCTTTTGTCCTTTTTTTTCTAGTTCAGAATTTGTATATCCTGCTTTCCTGATAAGGAGCGTAGTCACACCTGTAAGAGATCTTTGCCTTCTTTGCCACCCAGAGTGGTAAGGCAAGATCTGGTGGGAACGGGAGTCCTTATCAGTAGGGGTTGTTCACTAGAAACTTCTGGTTTTGAAGGGGTTAGAACAGATATGATGCAGCTGTCATGAAACTCAGCAGGTAAGAGAAACCTGGGTGCTGACAAAGGTACCCCTGATGCAGATAGAAAGCACTAGAATGACACTCCTGCTGCTTGGCTTGTCCATTATCAAGGATAAGAAAGAGCCTCCAGGGTAAATGGAAAATGTGATAGGAGATGAAGTCATTGAGAAGCTGCAGGTTAAGGGATGCATCACTTAGAAGTGGCTGTGGCTTACGTGACAAGGCTCTTGTCCCCCCCGAGCAGCACAGCCATGAACTGCTGCATTGCAGAGTGGGTAGCTGGGCAGAACACAGCTCAGCTGCAGGGTTTGGGGCTTCTGTTTAAAAAAAGGGTGGAGGGATCCCTTGTTATAAGGGCTTAACATGAGATTACCTGTGTGCTCCACCTTGTGCATGGGAAGTTAAATCTGGTAGCCGTTACTTGATTTGGTTTTGCCTGAAATGTCTTGGGTAGCACACTTCTGCAGTTACTTCAAATGAGCACTGGTTTGAATCCAGCCATAATTTCATGAGATATTTTGTCTTCTAGGTCTAGTGAGATTGATTTTTCACTCATATACGTAAAATAATTAATTGTAGATGTAAAACATGTCAAGTAAACATGAAATCCTTTTCTTTGTGCAGTGGAACACTGGGAGAGGCTATCATCTGCAGTTTAATATAGGAGAAGTGTTCCTAAACTTCTAAACTGAAGAAGTGTTAGTATACTATATACTATAATGATCTTGCTGTATCATTAGTGAAATCATTAGTGTCTGAGATGTGTCTGTAAATAAACTGCATCAAATTTCAAAGACTTCTTATTTTTCTTCCATATTGTATCAATGAGTAGCAAATGTGGTAGGTGAGACAAACGGGTTCTTCCATTAGCTAGCCATATCCTATGGATCCTGGTGCTGGGTGGTCAGGGTTTCAGGATCACTGTTGGCAGCCTGCTGAAGAGAAGGGTGGTTGACAGCATTGATACTGCTTTTCTTTGCTTGTCTGTGTTCTCCCTTATTACAGAAACATGATTCTAAGACTGTGCTTGAAGATGTCTTCCTTTCCGTATTCATTCACATGCTTTAAGACCATAAAAAAGGATGTTACTGTTAATGAACAGTTAATGAAGTTAACAGTTAGTGAAACCACTGAAATGTTAAGGCCTTGCTGGTTATTACTGTTATTGCAAGTTCAGCTCCATTCTTCCTTTGAAGAATCTTGCTTGCTTTGTCATGCTATGTATGAATAACAGTTATGCCATGGTGTGTCCCTGTGAAGTCTCTGGCATATGTGGCAGCTAAAATAACAGAGCATGTTTCTATGCTCAGGTACTGAGAAAGAAAAAGCGGGGGAGACAATGAACAAGGCAGAAATACTGAGAATTTTGATGGCTGCAATTTCCTGGGGAGGGTGGTGTGTGTGGACCAACAGGGAGAGTTAAGAGGTGCTTTATCGAAGGCTGACTTACAGAATTCAGTTAGGGTAATTGCACAGATTTGGTTGGAAATGATTGCAAAGAAGAAATTGAAGGTAAAAAGTAAATTGGTAAAAAGCCAATGTTGTAAAGGACTAGAGGAACTGTAGAACCTATCACATAGATAAGGATAGTAACTACAAATGGGCTCACTTGGTTTCTACTGTGCTACCATTTCTGTGTTTCCTCCCAGATGTCAACCTACAAGTGCCTGTATTCTGAAGGGTTAGGCTGTAGCTTGCAAATCATTAGTTAAATAATTTGGAGACCTCCACTGAATCGATGAGGGCTGTGAGACTAAACCACGTACAAATGGGGTTTAATTCTGCATAGCAGTTGACAGAATACTTCTGTACATGAAGTCGTATAGATTTTTAAATAATACTTGTTCAAGACTTGGATCTGTAGAAAGACAGTTTGATTTTCTAGTAGCAGAAAAATGTGACAAGCTTTTTACTGATAATACATTAGGAGAAGGTTTATTATTGCTAGAGAATGCTGGTGGCTCAATGGAAACAGTGTGTGATTGTCCAATTATGCATCAAATATACTTCATTGTATTTGGGCTTTCACAAGCAGAAAGTAGACACTGTAATTCAGGTTGTTGAAAAACATGGTTTTCAGAAAAACAGCAGTCATTTTATAAAACTGGTTGGGCAAATTGGTCACTCACATCTTTACTAGCTTAGTCTAATTAGGATTCTCATTATTTTGTAATCTATAGTGGAGTTACCATTGTCTTGCTTAAAAGAGCCATCCCTCAGGAATGTGCAATTAAATAACCTGTTGGTTTTGACAGCTTGACCCTGAATACTGACCATGGGGATATCTTACTGGATTACTCCAAGAACCTTGTTACAGAAGAAGTGATGAAAATGCTGATGGAACTGGTAACTATTTAAAATCTTGCATTAATAAACAAAATAGCTTTTACCTGCAACTCAGTGTTCTAGCACTGTTTATAAACATTAGCTAACATACAAGTTAAAAGGCATCTGTTTACAAATCTTGGCAGGATTCAAATTCTTACATTATCATCTAGCCCCAAGTTACAAAGCCATTTTTCAATGCGGATCTGCATGAAAATACATACTTTAAAAAAAGGAGAATAATTTTTTTTAGCTAGAATCTAGTGGGTCTTTTAATCCGTCAAAATGTTTGTTTCCCTGTTTTGTGTTAAATGTTCATACTCTTTAATGTAGCTGGACCTTTGCAGTGCATGTTGACTTCCCACTATTTTAAGAGTAATCTATATTTACCTTTCTCAGGCAAAGTCAAGGGGTGTGGAAAGTGCCAGAGAGCGCATGTTTAGTGGAGAGAAGATCAACTTCACTGAGGTAAGGCTATTTCTGTCCATGGTTCTTTCCACTTCAATTGTGCCTGTGTATTGTGGATGTTTATGCATCTGTGTAAGCAAGGTCTTGAAAAAACTTACTTTAAATACTCTGCTGTGTGGTGTTTGCTGCACTACTTCAAGAGAATTTTACAGCTCTTACTAAAAAACTCCTTCCTTCAGTACATCTTGTTTTTGAGATTTTGGTGGTATTTTTTTTTTCTTCTCTTCCCTCTTTTGTGGAGAGGAAGATGAGTTAGACCTTGCAAAGGGCATGGAGCAGAGTACTGCATTCCTGGTATCCCTTACATGCTTTTGCATGATGTTAGTGTTCATAAAGCTTAGTAAACTGCCTAAAGGGTGTGAGGGAGGATTGTATAAGACTTTCTGCTTTGGGCTGTGATGCTACTTGTCTTTGGGTATGCTTACCAGTCAAGAGTACAGACAGTCTTGGGAAATCAGCCATGTATTTCAGTAAGAGGATGAGTACCTTCCTCTTTTTGTAGATCTGAAGGTTGTAGTTACGGTTAAATCTTTACTAAAACATACAGAAAGCCAACTGTACTTCTTCTGGTATTAAAAATAGGATGAAAACTGGGAACTCAACAGTGTAGTGGGTTTAATTAGTCTACATTAAAAATTAAGGCTACTTAGTATGTTTGAGGCAAATTCAGAGAAGCCAGTATTTCCTTTAACTTGGCTCTTGACTGATTTTGCTGTTGCACAAGCTGTTTGCTTAAAGTAACTCAGCAGTTGGACATTGTATTGTTTGTGAATGATTCATGTTTGTAAAAAGGCACAGACAGAAACATACAGTTTATTGGAGAAGTGCTTCCTGTTCCTTCTGTATTGATGCCTTCAATTTGCAAAAGTAGCTAGTGAAAAAAGAAAGCAGGGAAAGAAGGTGAGGAATCTTAAATCGATGTGGAGGGTTGTTTTTGTCAGATACTGCCTTTCACTAGCCTCATGTAACACAAATTATTACAGGGTTAGCCTGTTTCTGTATATTACAGAATTGTGCTTCACTGTGTATTGAGAGCAGGTGTAGCAGCTGAAGTCTTAGAATGATGCAGTTTTCACTGAAAGCACCTAAACACAATATTAAACTGTGATATGTTTGGCTTCTGCTCTCTCTCTTTCTCTCTTCTCTCTCTTTTCCTACTGTCTTGATACCACTTTATATAGCTCATAAGTCTAGAAACACTTCTTTTCTTATCAGGCTGTTTCTCAGTTGCTTCTTTCCAATTCAGAAGTTGACTTAGATGGGGTTTGCCTAATTTTTCTGTTTGTATGGAATATCAAATCAGATTGGTTTGGCTCTGAGTATGCGCATGTGGACAATATGAAATTGTCAGATGCTAAGCAGGATGCTGTCAAACAACCTAAAGCATGAATAAACCTAAAGCAGTAAGACATAAGGGAGCTGCTTGATGGCAAGAACTGACTTGTCCACTACTCTTGATTTGCTTTAGAACATTCTTTGGATATTTGTCTGAAGTATTTTAGACTTGTCTGTACTTGGTGCTGCAGGCTTTGGCTGCATGGTGTGTGCTCATGTGGAAGTTCTTTATAGTGCACCTGTGTGTGTCAGTGCCAGGTGTTTGTCCCAGACGAGTTAAAACTTGGAGCTTGATGTGGTACAAAGAGCATTACAAGGTAACTCATCTGACCACTCATCATGGGGACAGTCTTCATAGCCTGCATGATGTTTAGAGAATACTTCCGCTTAACCGTAGAGATCAGGTCAAGTATGATGACTGCTCTTGATTAGACATAGCATCCTTCGAGGCTGATAGTGAGCAGTACTTACCAAATACCATCCCATGGCTGAGTGCTGCTGCAAAAAATTCTCTGTTCACCCCAAATTTGAGTGGGTATACTTTAATTAGCAAGTGAAAGAGATTTTTTGTTTTCCAAGTCAGTAACCACAAACTCAATGATTTTTGAATTAGCATTTGATATTTAAATCATAACTTTGCAGTTTGTATTGTCTGTGTTGTCTTCGTTTCACAATGCCTCTCCTTGTAGTAAGGAACAATGAGATAGAGCAGACTAATTTTTTAATTTGTTAATTAGTATTGACTAATTCTTTCATTCTAGATTAAAACCATTAAGCTCTTAAACAGCCGAACCACAGGCCAGATTTCAGTGCTTTGCTGTGGAGAAGTAACATAAAATGGTGCATGCTAAGAGATTTTTTGTTACAACACGACTACCTACATATTTGGTGTGCAAGTGTTCAGGCAACATTTAATTGTGGCCAGTGGATGGGGGGATGTGGCTATTGTACACATTGTTGTCAAATGTTTAAGTTATTTGTCTCTTCCTATATGACACGGTCTAATTGAGATAATTGAGAAGATGCCAGAGAAAATAACTTCAGCTGCTTGTTGTAATTGATTTTCACTATTGTCATCAATACGAAACAATTTCATTCTTGTATGCCTAAAGCATGCCAAAATAAAGATCACTGAGTAGTGAATATTGCTGAATTCTGAGCCTCAATCTCTAAATGCTTTTAAAGAGATTTTGAGCCTTTTTTCCCAAGTAAACTATTACTTTGCATATTGTGCTGTTGTAAGCCCCCTTCACTGAGTCGGTGAAATGAGAGGGTCATTGAGGTAGCTGCTGATGTGTGTATGTACACACACTGAAAATACTGCTCTACTAATCCCAGTTAATCTAAAGGATTTTTAAATCTTGAGGATTGTACTGCCTTCTGGATGAGGCATCTGAGGCCCTGGGGTGTAACTTGGAAAGAGCTTCATCTTGATTTTCTTCCGTTTGTTTCAGAACCGAGCTGTGCTTCACATTGCTCTGAGAAATCGCTCCAATGCGCCAATCCTTGTGGATGGGAAGGATGTTGTTCCGGAAGTAAACAAAGTGTTGGACAAAATGAAACACTTCTGTCAGGTATCATACCACCATAGCTTATTTTTTGTATATTTGTTCTATACCCAGCCAGGTTCTTACACGTGTATTGTGAAGCATTGATTGTAGACTGGTTCACATGAATTATTGTGTCCTTCTTTGAGGTTTATGATAGTTCTGGCTCAAGCATGGAGTTGGAGCTGGTTTTATTGATTCACTTTTCTCTCCCTGTTTCCAGTTGGATTTTTCTTTAGTGTGCTCCCTAGATCTTGCTCTTTGAGCAGTAATCCTGTGTGTACTTTGGAAGTCTTGTAAATCATTAAGTAACATTCAAATATTACTTTATTTCTTGCTAGTTTTTCAACTAATTGGTGGCATCAGGTAGAAACTGCCTCTTAACATTTGTGCAAAATCAGGAGAGAGGTAGAAGTTCCCAGCTCAATTGTTATTTGATTATACTTTATTTAAATAGTTTCTTAAGGACCTTCTGGTTTTAGGTCAAATTACTTTGATTCTACTCTGTTTGCAGTAAAAACTCCCTGAGTAGTTTTAATGTGTTTTAAACAAGGCTGTGAGGTCCTGGACCTGCTTGGTTGCTGTTGTGAGCTTTACCCAGGTGGTAATGCTCTGTTTCACTGCCAACTCATACTTCTAACCTATGCAAAATGAGCTTGCATTCTGCCTAGTTCTTAATGATAAATGCCAAAATCACAGTATCTGACACCAACTGGTGTGAATTTGGTACTTTCCTCATGTGCTGTGAGAACTGAATGGCCATGGAAATTCAGTGGTGTGTCTATCACCATAGGATTTCTAGCTGATTAAGGTTTTGGTAGTGTAAAACAAGAGTTTTCACTGGTGCCATCCTCTTGTTTGCTGTATGGTTTGAATTATCAGAGCCTGTGAATATCACTTTCCATGCAAATGTATCTTCTCTGCAAAATAAAAATCATGTTAAGCAGTTTCTTTGAAAATATTAGTGAAGATGCTAGTTTCAGTCAATGGACTTAGCAGATGGGATTTTAAGAGTATGTAATATCTATGAGGTACAGGAATGCTGTATACTAAAAATGGATTTTCTGTTTGGAAAAATGAAAAGCTTAAACATTTTGAGCGAAAGAGAGCAAATACCAGCATAACCAAGTGCTTTGTAGAAAATTTGCTTTAGAATTGGGGAATGTACTTTGGAAGTACTCATGATAGTAGAAAGACTGCTTTTGTGTCTGGAACAGATTGAATGCATAGGTGGTAGATGATGGATGAAATTCAATGTAGAGTTTGTTATTTAATGATTGTAATTTTGTTTTGAAACTCTCAGTGATTCTTAGAGAACAAGAACACAGCAGGAACTTGTACCATGTGCTGTTAAAGTGAAGCCCAGACATAAATCCTAATGCAAAGCATACTTGCAATAGAAAAGCTTTTAGAATGTCTGGTTTGCCAGTAAATCTCTTACCTCTGTGGCTTTATTAATATTGTCTTCCAGTTTAGTTAGTGAGGTTTTTTTCTAGTTAAAGACACTTAAAGAACTGCTTCAGGTTCAAATATTTGTTGCAAATAGTTTAATGCCCAAGATTTTTTTCATTTTTGGATAGATGTCTCTTGCCTTAGCAAACACTGCAAGTGCTGCAGCAATCTACGTAGTTTTAACTTCATTGAGTGTTAGAAGTAGAAACACACTGCAACATCAATCTTAGACATAATGCAATGTCTAGCTGAGAAGGTAGCCCTGAATGTAGGCCTGAAGGTCTGGAGGCTCGAAAGCTGTCTTTGGCAACTTTGTACAACAATACCTGAAAACAAAGCCTATTTCCAGGGTTAGCATCACTAGCTTTAGTGTAAGTATAAAATGGTCATTGCATTTTTATTTTTTCTTGCCACAGAGGGTCCGTAGCGGTGAATGGAAAGGCTACACTGGAAAGGCAATCACTGATGTGGTCAACATTGGGATTGGTGGCTCTGACTTGGTAAGCTCCTGACTTCTATACATCCTGCTCATCTTTGTGTACATGCTTACAGTGAGGATAAAATCTAATTGTGGCTTCTATCCAGGGCCCTCTGATGGTAACTGAAGCCCTGAAACCGTATTCCAAGGGAGGCCCTCGTGTCTGGTTTGTATCCAACATTGATGGTACTCATATAGCCAAAACCCTGGCTGAACTTAAACCAGACACTACTCTCTTCATCATTGCATCAAAGGTATGTCTGATACAAGCACTGCCTGTGACTTGCTCTGCCTGTAAAGAATTCAGTCAGAAGAGATGTCTGTCCACAGGAATATCTAGATCAGGGACTTCCAGTGTGGATTATTTTTAAACAGCCCTGTTGTGATTCTTCCTAAACTTGCAGTACAGGCTTGTGTTGCTGCTTAAATACGTGCGGATCTGTAAGTCAAGTGCTGTGAATTACTTAACCTAAATAAGATACATGAAAAATTTCATGTTGTCTGGGGTTTATTTCTCAGTCAATGCAAGTTTTAGCTTTATTCACAAAAGTTTGTTTTCCTGCACTTCTCTGTAGGTGGAGTGTAGGATCCAATGTAGTTATTTCTTAGAAATTCTGGATGTTACTCATTCCTAAATTACTTTTGGTCCTTTATTTTAAGTACAGTGTTACTTGTTAAGTGTTCTGGTTTTTTACATTAATGAATTGCATGTAGTCTTAAGAATCCCCATTTTATTTTAGGGTAGTCACAAAATACCTTTGCCTAAATAACTTAAATGCTGAGTTCCTTGAGCACTATAAATACTAAGCTGCTTTACTTAAAGAGGTAAAGATAGTCTGCTTGTACTTCATACGATGACACTTATTTCTGATTACAGACTGAATAGCTGCCCTTAAGTCTTGCCTTGCTAAGAACTTACTCTGCAAGCATAATTGCCAGCAGCCCTCTTCCTCTGAGGAATGCTTCTGTGTGAGCAGAGGAAGGAGGTGGAGACAAGCTTCATGGTTATGTAACTTGGGTTGCCTTCATTTGTAAAGCACAGTAGAACCTTTCTGCTGTTGGAGACAATCTTCAACAAATGAATGTGTGTGCAGTGCTGGCCATGCTCTGCCCAGTGCTCATTATCTTATCTTGGCAGTGCTGCAGCCAAGCAACAGCTTATGGAATAATAAGGAAACTGCACGAACTAATACTAATGGTCACTTGAATAATTGAGTCCAGGGATCACAGTTCAAAGGCTTAGAAAACTGCCAAATTCAAAGAGTAACACTTGAGTTTGTTTGCCAGACTGTAGTTAGATAATTGGATATATTTGGAAGAGGATGAATGGCTTTTTTTTCTTTCCATAACAGGCTTATGTTTCATAGTGAAATATTTCTGGAGATGGATGAGAGTAGGATGAATCTAGTGTTCACCCTTAAAGCTAAATTTTGATGGCTGAGTAAATCAGAATGGTTGTAGATACTTGCAAAACTGCATGACTAAACTTCTGTGCACACTTGATGAAGCAGGAAAATGTTTTCTTCTAATTGGCGAAAGAAAAATTATGATAAGAGTCTTGGCAGAAATTATGTTCTTCCATGAAAAAGTAGGAATTGAAGAACAATAGGATAGTCCAGCTGGGTTATCCTGTTTTGATGTTCAATTAGTTTGTTTTTAGTTGAACAGTAAAACTTTAATTTCTTAGTAAAAGACTAAAGTTGGAGACTTTATTCTCAGGCTTTTGCAGAACAGTTTGGGGAGTGGGAAGGTAGGAGATGGGGAATAATTATTCCAATTTCAGATACAGACTAGTTTAAAACTAGATGGGTAAATCTATCAATATTAGTGTTTACTGGATTCATAAGCTTGGTTTTTTCTGTAATCTGGCAGCAGCTGTCTATTATGAACATCTAGAATCACTCTGCTCTGGTTATCTGAACCTGTGATGCTTTAGTAACCTGAAGTTGTTTCTATTTTAAGACCAGTGTTTTACTTACTTGCTTGTTTTCCAATGTGCAGACTTTCACCACCCAGGAAACCATCACCAATGCAGAAACGGCCAAAGAGTGGTTCTTGCGTGCTGCTAATGATGTAAGTCTGAGAGGTTTAGCTTAAGTAACAGAATGCAGCAACTTTTTTTGTGCAATTTCTTCCTGGTTATTCTGTGTGCTTTGGAGCAGAGCCAATAACTGCCCAAACATCAGCTTAGCAAATTTATGTGCTTAGATTGTTTCAGTGCTTTGTTAATGACAGACCATTTTGTCCAATCCAAGTGATAAACCCACTAATTTTTCATTATAAATGGTTGTCATGTATTGTTCCTCCAAATCTTGCCTGTTAAGTAATAGAGTGTAGTGTTCACCTTAGGGTTGACCAATAATTTGGTAGATAATGAAAACACAAAACTACTGTGTGTGGCACTACCTTTAAATTATTGCCAAATCTTTAAAAACTAGAGACAAAGCTATGGTTGGAAGGATATGCTGACATTTCTATGGCAGATGGCTGTGCTATGAATAGAAACCTTGTATTTGGCTCATTCTCTCCTGTTTCTAACCCTTAAAAGGAAAAAAAGCAGATACTGCCTGTTCAGGTAATTAAGACGGTCTGTAACCTGTTCCAGTCAGGGTGGCTGTACTTAGTTTGAAAGCTGGGCTTTGAAATTCCCTCTTACACTACTGTTCAGACAACTCATCTTTGTTTACCAGAACACCTTCTGAAAGACTGAAGTCTCAATCTGGATCTTGACATTTATCAGTAGTTCCAGTTGTCTTGGTTTTTTGACCCTGGCTGGAAGGGCAGTGGCTGAAAGTTGAGCACCATCTTCTCCAAAGCCATGGTGGTGGTGTCCAGGCTGATAAGAGACTCTGATGGAGAGGGTGTGTTCCTCTCAGGAGGGAATGCTTCTGGAGGGCTTGGCAAGAATTTAATCAGAATGTTCTCTTTGGGTATGCTGCCAAATCCCACACTGAATGTGAGTAAGATGGTTACAAATTAATAATGCAGAAACAACTGATGATAGTCACCAGCTTTTTGTTTAAATGGTAGCAGATCAGCTTTATAACCAGAAATTAAAATAGTTAAATTCTAGATCTAACTGTGTGTTTATTTTTATTAAGCCTTCAGCTGTGGCCAAGCATTTTGTTGCCTTGTCTACCAATGCTGTAAGTATAACCAATCTAGTTTATTTTTCCTGTGTACCTTTAAGACAGCCTTACTTTAAAATCTAGTAGGGAAGCCTATCTTTTAAGATACTCGAATAGCAAATTTTAGCATTCCTCTTGAAAGGAAGCCTTGTTTTCTACCCAAAGTAACTGAAACACTTCTAGAGTATTGAACTTTACCAAGACTGGACTTTGATTATAGATATGTGCTTTTTCTGCTAGAGCTTTAAATCTGAAATCAAGAGCTCTTGTGCTTCAAATGACTTCTGTTATTAATGAGATAATAGTTACCTCTAATTGCTTAAGTGTGTGTGTGAATGCAGCTACAGAAACAAATGTTATTCTAAACTCTAGGTAAGAGCTGAAAGAGTGCAGGCAGTTTGGATAAAGCTTACGATGAGCACACTCTGATGTGGTGCGTCATTAAAAGTATGAAGTAGAGAGACTGGCAGCAATTACAAAAACACTGCAGTCATTGACAGGCTGTCAGGGACTGACATTATGGTTCTGTTAAATGTAAACCGGATGTCAGTCCGGCTTTAACTATATGGCCACTTAGATTCATCAGAAAATGAATGTGTGTCATTTTTAATAGTGAGTAGTGATAGTTATTTCTGGAAATGAAAATGTAGTTTTTGTGATGGATGCTGTGCATTTTTTAAAATAGATGTAGTTGTGGAATTGTTTATTTAATAGATACCTAACTTGTGTTTGTTTGCTTGGTATAAAGCTTTTTATGACTGTTGGTTTTACTTATGGTGTTTTTAAATGTTTATTTTAGCCTAAAGTTAAAGACTTTGGAATTGACCCAGAGAACATGTTTGAGTTTTGGGATGTAAGTAAATGTCTGATATTATGTGGTAGATGTTAACTGTTAGCTTTTTCTGAAGCAAGTTAGAGGATTCCAACTAGATGTCTGGAAAGTGCAAAAGCACCTAAATTATAGGAGTCGTGTTCAGTGGCCTGAAATACCTGAAAACCCTTAACTAAAGGCAAATTGAGAACTCTTGCCCATTCTGTTAAAATCTTCCAGTCAAAGGTCTGAAGAGGCGTCTTCTATGTTCTTAGCTGTCTACACAGCTGTTGAGTAACAGGAGATAGTCTTGGCTTATTCCTCTGTGCAAGTAGTTATTATAAGCTGTGACATTTGCCTGTTGGTGTCTATGGTGTATAACCTAGGCCTGGTTAAGGTCAGACATCAGAAATGGGATCCTGATTGGAGATTTTGTAGCAGATGCATATTTTAGGTATACTGCCCTTAGTCTTGGTCCTTATACTTAATTAGAAACAGGTTGGTTTGTCTCATTGACTAATTGCCTGACTGAGCTGCTGAGCTCAGAAGTTCAGAAGTTATTTGGAACATTACCTTAACCAAGTATCAGAATTTTGCTGAAGCAGGCTTTCCCTGTAGAGGAGTATAATTACGAAAGCAGTTATACAAGCTGCAAATTCAGGATTTGGAAGTGAACTAGAATCAAGGTATCTACTTCAACAGAAGTTATAAAAATTGGACAAGTAGGATAACTTCAGGCTCTCAGAAAAGGCATACTTAAGGATTCATTAGGGTGCACTGTCAAGTGCAGATTCCCTTGACTATGCGAAATATATATGGTGAACTATCACCAGAAAGAGTATTGATTTTGCTGGGAACAGTCTAAACACATGCTGCTATTTTCTAATAGTTTCAATGTAAAAGCCTTGCACTTCTCGATCTCAACCATCTCTTGTTTGCAGTGGGTTGGTGGCCGCTACTCCCTGTGGTCTGCCATTGGTCTCTCCATTGCCCTGCATATTGGTAGGTATTCCTGTGATGTCACCGTGCCAAGAATTGCTGTTTGCTTCAGGAATATAACTATGGAGTACATTAACAGTAGTAGATTATGAATCAGATTTGGGGCAAATACTATTTACCTGCCTACTCTGAGTGGTTGGATGTGGGTACTAGAAAATTGCTTGGAATGCAGTGGAAATGTTGATATTTTAGTACAGCAAATAGTTTCAGAAATTACCCTGTACTTGGGTACAAATAGTCAAATTGCATTGCTGTAGTCACATAGCCAAAAGTGCCTGATTTATGTAAAGCTGTGTCAGTGTTGAAAATCAGACTTTGCAACTGACATTCCTAAACTTGAAGTAGGGTATTTAGTATGTGTAAATATACACACACTAAACACCAAAATCCTGTCTCCAGTTCTGCATATGAGCTCTGTTTAGCATCTCCTTCTCCTATTCATTCCTTTTCTTCCCAGTACTTTGTCTAGGCTATAGGGCCTGATGATTGCATTTGTTCCCTCAACACTGCTTTCAGATGTTTAAAGTCTGAAACTATAATGTTGTTTATTTTTTCTAGACAACAGTTAGAATTCCCTTAGACTGGGGTTAAAAGAATAACATTGGGTTTGGTGTCTTTGGAATTATATGAATAGGAGTTTTCATGTGTAGAAAAACGTATTATAAGAGCAAAATAAACAAGTCAGGCACTTACTGTTTTGTCTGCAATAAACTGTTCATTGCTGCTGTCAGACAGATTTGGTGCTGACTGCTGACATGCCAGCCTATCTGCACTTCTTCCTCTTAGACCCTTTGTCTTCCACAGCTGGCCTCTGGCCATAGGTAGAACTGCTGCTTTGATTCCAAACACTTCACCTCCCAATTGTTACGTAAGAATCAGGATTTCTGTTTTTGCAGGAAAAGCTAGCCTTAGTGAAACTATTCATTTGAGAAAGTGAATGGAGGTTTAAATACCCTAGCTACAAAGCAAAGAAAGCTCAGGTGAACTGTTAAGAGAGAGCAGGGAAGGGAGGGGTAGCCTTTTTCTTTGAGAATCTTATTAGAGCTGTTTTTTCTCACACAAATGCAGAAATCCCTGCTGTACTAGCCTTGCCCTGTTTTTTGGGGGGATGTCTCTCCCACTGGCTGTGAAGTGATGAAGTGTTCAAACTTGCTGAAAACTGTGGCCTCAAAGCAGGCTATGTATTAAATGCCTCTATTTTCCTTCTAGTTGCTCATTCTGCCTGAGTGGGGATTTTAGGCAAAGGTTTTTGAATTATGTTTCATGAAGTTGGACTTGCTCTGTAGTCTGGGCTTTAAGCATAAGCAAATGTCTGGCTTATGGGATGCAGATCTCAAGAGAAGTCTAAGTGCAGCTTTAAACTCGATTAGTAGTTGGGAGCCCTTGCTGCAAACAAGGAATCAAAACTGTTTCTCAATTGTCTCTATAAGAAAAATCAAGTTTGAGTTGTAATAGTAAATACAAACTGACTTCTTTCCCATTGTTAGGTTTTGACAACTTTGAGAGTCTGCTTGCAGGAGCCCACTGGATGGTGAGTGTGGGATGCCCATTTCAGATTTGTTCCTCTGAGTTGTTAGTAAGGAAACTGAAGGCAGGTTGATTTCTAAAGTTCAGCTCCCCATGTCCTCTTGATGCTGTTAAAACAACAATATGTGGGAAGCTCTCACTGGATCAACACAATGAAAACAATGTAGGAGTTGGGAGGGATGGCAGTTGCTTTATCAGAAGTGTAACTTTCCTTTGTGTCATGTAGGATAATCACTTCCACACTGCCCCCCTGGAGAAGAACATGCCTGTTCTGCTGGCCATGCTGGGGGTGTGGTACATCAACTGCTACGGCTGTGAGACCCATGCCCTACTGCCCTATGATCAGTACATGCACCGCTTCGCCGCCTACTTCCAGCAGGTAGGGCTCAGCAGAGCAAGGCTTCCTACAGCAGTGAAGATAAGCTTCTGTCCTGGTTCAGGGTCCTGAATGTGTGTGTCAGTTAAAACTGCAGTCACTTAATTCATGTAATCGATTGCCTAAAGAGACTGGTGCCAAGATCGATATCAGCTCGCTTAAAGACCTTTTCCTCATACCTCTGTTATCTTGATGTCCATAAATTAAGCAGCTGTATCCCTGATGCTTAGAAAGTTTCTATAAACAAGCACTATTTATTGTAGTTGAAGTATGTATGGAAACTTGTACTGATACTGAGTGATTCTGCCCTTCCCTTCTTTAGGGTGATATGGAATCTAATGGCAAATACATTACCAAGAAAGGCTCTCGTGTGGACTACAACACTGGCCCTATTGTGTGGGGAGAGCCTGGCACCAATGGGCAGCATGCTTTCTACCAGCTCATTCACCAAGGTAAACAAACTATTAAATACCTTGTTCTGGAATTAAAGTCTAGATGGCTACAGAGCTGCAGGAGTCTGCAGAGTTTGCACTTGTTTAGAGGTTGTACTCTTATCTCACCTAGCATCACATTGCTATGGGGTTTTTAATTAGTGGCTTGTGAAGGCTACAAGATGCAGTTTTTACCTACAATAAGGAGGTCAAATAAAGCTGAAACTACTGAGCTGTATTGTTACTTACCCCTTCTGCAAATAATAATGCTCTTCTTTAAAGCTTTTAAAAATGACTGAGTCTGCTAGTAACTCTGAAAATGGGGTGAGAAGTGAAGGTTTTTCTAAGACTTACCTGTTGCAGGGTTATTGACCTGGCTTTTCTTACAGGAACTCGCATGATTCCCTGTGACTTCCTGATCCCAGTGCAGACCCAGCACCCCATCAGAAATGGCTTGCATCACAAGGTAAGTTTTTAGGGCACTATAGTTCTTGTGGCTCAAGGCACTGAAGCTTACTTGGTATTGCATTATGTGATATTTCTAAATGTCCCTTTGAAACTATTCACAAAGGTTCTGTCAGCATTCACAACAGATTTTAAAATATCTAAATTATAATTGCATGTTATATGTAATATATAATGCAGTGGTATGTTTATTCTTGAAGCAGTTGCAGTGACAGCTCTTGAGGCAGCTCAGTGGTGTTTCCTCTGGGCCTACTGAAGCTGGAAAGAGTTGAGCAATTAAGTATTTGGAGAGAAAATTCCTTGAAGAATTGTAAGGACTGTAATTCTTCCAGAGTAGGAAGAAGGAAATTCTCAGGCCTGATGTGACAGCATCTCCGAGGAAGCTTTCAAGTTGTAAATTCTAGGACAAAATTTGGTGAATGTAATGGTGTGGCTGGGGTGATGGCCTTCTACAGAGGTGTTTTTAACCTGTCCAGTTTTTAGTTTAATGTATCATCTGACTAAGGATTTTCAATGATCTAAGATTTTTCTTAACTTCCAAAGGTGGAAACATGTTCAGGCCAACTGTTTACTGCATACTTCAGAAAAAGCATCTTTATTCACTGAATTTCAGTCTTGTCATGATTTCAGTATGCAAGTGCTATTTAAATTGTGTAATAGTAATTTTTTGTCAAGTAACACCAAATACAGGTGAAAATTTAAGAGTATGACTTTACAAAACAAGGTGAGAAGAGGTTTCATTTGGCTATAAAAAACTTATTGTATCTTCAGGTAGGACAAAACCACAGATAAATTTGCAGGCTAACATTAGACAGGGAGCAATAAACTAAAACCCTGCAGTGCATTGGTAGGGATTGGTGTATGGTAAGCTGTGGGGATTTTCCTTCATACAGATGAGTAAGTACATCTTAGCTGGTTACCTTTGACTAATCTTTGCACATTTCCATGTTTTTCCATGATAGGGTGTAGCATGAGATAAAATCATAGACTATACTGGGTGAAAGGGCTGTGTGAAATCCTGGCTCCTCTGGTCTCCCTTGCTGCCAGCTTCAGCAGGGGTGGGCTTCTGTAAAACTGTCCTGGTTGTCTTTGGATACGTGTAGTTTAAAATAATAATTAAGTCTCTTGGCACTCTGAGGTAAGAAGCAATAGCTAAAACTGCTGCATATTTTACTGCCACAGTGTTAAAACTGGCTTGTAAGTCTAGACTAGGTCTTTGGTGTGGGTTCACGCACCAGGTACCACTATTCCAGCTATGCAAAGGGTAACTTGTGTTTATTTCTACCTGCTAGATCCTTTTGGCCAACTTCCTTGCTCAGACTGAGGCCTTGATGAAAGGGAAGACAGCTGATGAGGCTCGCAAGGAGCTTCAGGCAGCTGGGCTGAGTGGAGAGGCTCTGGAGAAGCTCCTTCCCCACAAGGTACCCTGGGGGCTCAGGAGGTGCTGTGGCAGTGAGGGCTTTGCTCGGGGTGGCAAGGCAGCTGGGATGGGGTGGCACCATGGGACCTTGGCAGGGCACTTGGAACAGGCTGCGAGCAGCACTTTGGCTCTGGAGCCTTGGGAGGCATTCCAGAAAAGATGGGCTATCTCAGCACTGCCCTGGGCTAGTGACTTTTGGGTTGCTTCTTGTAGCCCACAGTAGCCAGCAATGGTGCTTGGAGACACATTTTCCATTGTGTTTGTAATAAAACATGGAAATGATACAATTTTATGGTCGAAGGTCTTGAACCTTTCAGGACTTCGTATTTGCTGCTAATGCAAATAGGCCAGTGTGGACTCTAAGGAAAATAAAACCTGCAAGTTTCTAATGTATGTTTTACAACATACTAGATGGCAATGTAACTCTTGTTTTGAAAGGTCTTTGAGGGAAATCGACCAACCAATTCAATCGTGTTTACAAAGCTCAACCCCTTCACCCTGGGAGCCATCATTGGTAAGTAAATAGATTTCTCATCTGTGAATGCTTATGAAGACTTTCTGATTAAGTTTATTGATAAATCTCTTTCTGCTTATAGCCATGTATGAGCATAAGATATTTGTTCAAGGAGTTGTCTGGGACATTAACAGTTATGACCAGTGGGGGTAAGTTTCCTTGATTTGTTTCTTTTATACTTATTGACAGATTCTTTAATCTATCATGAGTTAGAGAAAAGACAATGAAAAAGTTTTATACTTAGAATGCATGATTATGGGATAGTTTCAAATGAAAACAGATTTTCTGGGGATAGGTTACCATACCATAATGCATTATGCATAGGTTAGCAATGCATAATAACTTCTAGATAACAATTTTGGCTAAGAACCTCTGTTTAGTTGAATTTTAAAAAATACTATGAATGTAAAAAAGATGCAGTAGTGAGGAAAATAGTGAAGCAGGCTGAACACATGCTCTGAGAATTAGAAAGGAAAATGTTTTGCCTATAGCATGTGAAAAAAAGAATTATTTTACCTCTAGAAACATTTAGTAGGCAGTTGGAGTGGCATCTGTTGAGCCACTCAAACTGCCTACTACTAGTGGTCCGATTGACCACCTCTTACTTTTTCTATACTGGAGAGACAACATTCCTGGCAGAGGTCTGTGTATGCAGGAGCCCTTGGTTTCATGCAGGCTGCATCTGTGACTGGGGGCTGTGCTGGAGCTCCATGAGCACAACAGCAGCTTGGAGGAGTCTGTCACTGTGTCACTTAAAAATGAAAGACTTAATTAGGAGCTAATCAGGTTCTTTCATCTGTAGTAATATGGGCTGTACAACATACTGTATGTAGGCTTAGAGGGATTGGGAAAGAAGATTTTTCAGGTGTAGCCTGCCTATGCTGTGAGGGGTTGTTTTGAAGAGCACATTTGCTCTACTGGTGTAGAATATCAATTTACACTAAGCTGCCTTAGTCTTTGTATGTGTTCTTCGGTGCTACGCAACCACAGCACATTCTATAACTAAATACTGTAGCAGAACCTGAAAATGGAAGGCTGTCTAGTACAACCTGCTGTCTGCTACAAACTCTGAAATCAGGAATGCAGTAGGAGTAAGTACAGCTTTTACTGCCACACATGAAAATCCAGAATGGCATCCAAAGCTGTGGAATGTGGGGATGCTGTAGAACCAGCCTCATTTCTTGCAGCTGTTGGAATATCTTTGGCTCTTAAACTGTGAGGTTGTAACTCCTGGATAGCCCACTGTAGTGCTGGGGATGCTTCCAGGCTGCAACTCAGCTGTTCATTGTTCGGGTGATACAAATCAGTGTTCTGAGCACTGTCATATTCAACAGTGAACAGGAGCCAGCTGAGTGCCTTCTGCACTGGGGCAGGCTGCATAACACAAGTGAATACTGAGGTGAAAAGACTCTGCTTAACTTTTAAAACAAAATGTTCACTTAGACATCCTGTAACTTGAGCTGTCTGCTCAGCTAAGCAACTGTGGGAACTCCAGTTTTTCATGAATGGCACTGAGTTGAATACTTTGACAGTAATTTTTGAGGGGTAAAATATATTAGTGTTTACTGGGAAGTTACTTTTTACTGGCATCTATTTTTATTATCAATGGCTTATAGTAAATACTGTAAGTTGTTAGCACTAATACTGATTTTTTTTCTGCTGCTTTTATAAATGCAGAGTGGAGCTTGGAAAACAACTTGCCAAGAAAATTGAGCCTGAACTGGAGTCAGATGCTCCAGTGACATCTCATGATAGCTCAACAAATGGGCTCATCAATTTCATCAAAAAACACAGAGCTTGAAGTGAAATACGTGGAGGACATCAATCTCACCACTGACTACCCAAATCTGTTGTAGTTGTGACTTTTTTTTTTAGCCATTTCTAAGAAAAATAGCACTTTACAGATGTAGCTCTCTTCACTTGCTGCAGTTAATCTTGTTGCGTCAAGTGTTACGAATGAATCTAGTTTTGTGAAACCCTGAGGTTGTATAGTTGCTTTCTGTTTTTGTGGCTGTTAATCTGTAAAGTGCAGTTGGTATATTCCTCAGTTCTTATCCCTGAACTTCCTTAAAGATGATCACCTACTGATACTAGAAAATAAAAGGTATGATGGATGAGTAAAACTTCTTCACTCTCTTTAAAGTGCAGCCCTAGTTACATTTGCCTCACTCACTGTGTAAGGTCCTCTGAAGCCAAGTAAGCTTTTGTCTTTTTGGACTGGTTCTACTGTAAGCTGGAAACTAGAATATGTTTCAAGAATCAAATCTATGGCTGTAGGTTGTTTGGTTAGATTTCATCCTTTTTGAGCAAGATATGGATTTTTTTCCCAGTGTTACTGTGAAAAATGCAAGTTTACTGATGTTTGGTAAAAGATTTCCTGTTTTGTTTGTAAGCTATGTGGACGTCTATCCAAAAAGGAAGAAAGTTCCTGGAGTAACAGTGATATTGTAACTTCTCCAAACAGTTTTCCAGAGTTTGTGAAGCAAAAGCTTGGGCTCACTTGGAGAAGAAATGTATTTTTGGTATCCTCCAGGGGCAATTTCTCACTGTTTAATCAGCATCACTGTCTGACAACAAAACTGAAAAAATAGAGAAACCTGCTTGTCAACAAGTTGTTTATCCTCTTTTGTTCTCTACTACTGTTAACCTCTTTGCTAGCAAACTGGCATGCTCTGGCTATTGTTCTGTAACACCTTTAATAAAGGTAAGACACAAGCATTGAAAGGAAACTTTAGTTCTCATACCCTCAACACTGACTACACTGTGTGAGCTGGGACCCCGTAGTGCCCATCTTTGCTGTGCGGCTTCTTTGGTAGGGCTGGGTGCTGAGGGCTGGAACCTCCCTGATGCGGCACCTGCATCGTGCTTCACCATCCGCCTGCAGGGCTTAGGGTCGGACCTGTGGAGTAGTATTTCCTTACGAAGCACGGTCACAAAAGGAGAACCCACTAGAGGGAAGCATCCTATTCTCACAGGAGGCTGTAAACCTCTCCTCCCGCCGTGCGCGCGTGCCCAGCACAGCTCTCTCCTCTCCCGCTGTGTTCCTGAGCGGCCAAGCCAGAGCCGCCCCCTCTCCCTGAGGGCGCCATGGCCGTGCGCAGGGCGCCCCCTGCCGGCGCGGCCCCCCATGCCGGCGCGGCCCTCAGGTCTCAACCCGCCCCGTTCCGCTGGCATGAGGGGAAGGAGTGTCGGCACCGAAACTGCCGCCCTCGGGCTTACGGACTGCGCCGAGGGCTGCTGTGTGCCACAGCGCCTCGGGGCTGTAGGCAGACACAGAATGAAAGCGGTAAAGAAGCTTTAAAAAGAGCTATTTTTTGCTGGAGTGGTTGAGGAGGCTGCAAGTGCTGTGCAAGGGGAGGGGACTATGGGTGCGTTTTGAAGATGAGATCGTATAAAACCCACATCTGGTTCAAGAACCTCCTGTCAGTGACAGGAATTTTTTGTGGCCTTTGGGTCTCGCTGTTCCTGGGTCTGTCCTTATGGGGACTCAGCACTGTTTTCTGATCTGTGCCTTGACACACGTCCTATGGGGTAACACAGCCACTTTGTGACTCAGTTTCTTGAGTTCCACTGAACTGGTTTAAATTCTTCCGTTTAATATCAAGCTACCCCATTCCTCCAAGAATAAAAGTGATTTCTTCATGAATTGTGCTCTGGTAATGAGAAATTCCAACCCACTGAAGTCTATCTGGGAAATTGTAATGGGCATGGCTGAGGCCTGATGAAACTGTGTTGTCATATACAAGAGAGAATGAAAGGTAATGATGTGCCCAAAGTAGGCAGAAACTTGTCATACCCCTAAAGTGGCATGTGCTCCCTAATCCTCAACCCCATCCATTACCTACACGACCTGTTCCTTGTGAAAGCCTCTGAGGAAATACTGTATGGAGATGCTTCAGCTGATGTAAGTTAAGTTGATATATTTTACATTTGTAATGCTAATTTGACTATATATTCATAATAGTATCTCAATGTCAAAATTAATCTATGAAGGTATTTTAGGAGTTCTTGAGAAGGTAGTTACTATATTCATGGAAAAATTATGCTAAATTCATATTGTATTGCCACTGCACATGTACTTAAGATAGATTGTGTGGGTTTGAGTTTAATGGAGGAATATGTTTGTATAGCAATTGATCTAAAAAGACTGTCTTAAAGAGCTCTGTGTGTGAAGGCATCTTCCAGTCCTTTTGTTTAAAGAGGATTTGGCAGGAGTAATCAATGAGTGATCCCTTTTGGCCAATTCACAGTGATCTGATCTGCTGGGACTGTTCTAATTTCCAAACTATCCTGCACTACATGTGGAGTTCCTGCAAACTTCATTAGCTTAGGCTGAAACCTTGAAGGAGGATAAGATAAATAAAGTTCCAAATTTTATTTATCTTATATATAGTTCCTAAACTATACCAAGAACTTCAGTTGAACCTGTTGCTGTCATGGAGGAATAAAGACCACTTACATATCTGCAGTGATAGTGCTGCAGTGCTCAGGTCATGAGTCTGTATGGATCAGTCAAGTAAAAAGAAGATACCTTTACCTCCTTTGTTCTTTATCTTTACCTATTTCAGGTATAGTGTTTATGTTCAGGTGTTCTTGAAATTATTCTGCTTTGGCAATTCCTTCTGTTATTTTTTTGTTTGGCTTCTAGAGAGAACGGTTAAGCAACTTGGTTTATTAATGAAAATTCAGCAGAGAAGAGCATGCTTTTGTCTTCTGGCTCAGTCAAACTCAAACTTTAGTGCTAGTAACTGAATTGCTCTACTTTCTCTGAAAGAAAACTTCAAGTTTTTGTTAGTTTTGTGGCATATGGGGATTGTCAAAATAGATCAGATAAAAAGTAGTCCTAAAGCAAAACATTTCCAGAAGGCTTGCAATATCCAGATAATTTTTTATGTCCTCAATTTTTCTTTTGTGTTCCTTCTTAGATGGATTTTTCTGAAAGAAGAAAATTATAAAATCCTGATGTTCTGTTAAAACAAGATTTCCCAAACCTGCTGGATGTACTTGAAATTTCAGAAAGTATACTCACAAAAGAATTTCTACTCAGGTTGTCCTAGTCACTGGATTTTACTTCATGGTGGTTTCACAAGTAGACACACTTTCAGGATTTCTTGAAACTATTTTTCAAGATTTATGTAGCCTTTGCCTCTAAGGAAATATTTTGAGCCCAGACCAGTGGACCAGTAAGTCCTATGTGGAGAGGGCACTCAATGTGGCTGTCTGTGCTGAACAGGGCTATCCCTGGCTGGGAGAAATGAAAGGAGCTGGGGAATGGATAATCCTTGCAAAGTCTGGAAGCAGGCTGCATGGAGGGTGCAGCTGAGGGAAGAGCTAGATGTCAAGGAGTTGGCCTGTGACTGCATCTGGAACACTCTCAAGTATGTGGTAATTCCTAGAAAGGCTGAGCTCTGCCTTTCATCATTAGCAACAGCCACAAGAGACAGTATCTGCTACAAAGGTCCCTCACACAGGATAAAAGCAGAGCATGTTGTTTGTTGTTCTGAGTGCTAGTGAACTGCAAGAAAAAGTTAAATCTGGAGTAGCAGTTTTTGTTGAATATTTCTGTCTGGCTTTGGACTTATTAAAAATACCACTTTTGTCATTCTAAGTCAGTAAAGCGGGTAACCAATGAGTTTGACGAGTTCAGACTTTGACTCTGACTTTTCATAGTTTTCAATTTGCAGTTGATTTAAATTTATTTGGAAACTCCTGGATAAACTGAAGGGCTTTGCTATGCTAGCAGAGCTGCTCATTTTAGAACTGGTTCTCCAGGCTTTTCAAGAAGTGCAATACCATTTTTTTTTAGCTATCTTGACAGATCTGTTCAGTTGTGTTATGCTCTTGATAACTTTATTTATTAGGTTTTTTTTTTTTTGCTTTGTTTGCTTTGTTTTCCAAAAACCATTATAAACACCAACACAAACAACAAAAGAGCAGTTGGCATAGCTCTGTGGCTGGGTAGTCTGCTTTAGCAGCAATGTTTCCTGAGCTGCTTAAGAAAATCAGTGTTACAAGAGCCAGTACAGGGCATCAGGACAGAACAAGAGGGGCCACTTTGCTCCCTTGCAACAGGATACGAGGAAATGGCCTCCAGTTGCACCAGGGGAGATTCAGATTATTTCTTCACTGAAATAATTATCAAATATTGGAACAGGTTGCCCAGGGAAGTTATAGAATCACTGTCCCTGGAAGTGTTCAAAAAACATGTACATGGACATGGTTTAGTGGTAGACCTGGCAATGTTAGGTTAATGGTTTGGCTTGATGATCTTAAAGGTCTTTTCCAACCTTAATGATTCTCTGATCATCTAGAGCCTCACTGGAGTTCTCAATAAATAATTATCAGTGTTGATCTTCAATGGCCTTTTAACATGAATTACATAATTTTGAGCTGGGTGAGTTATAATGGTCTATGGCCTAAGTCATGTTCAGTTCTCAGCTCATATAACTGTTGTGTGTAATCACAGTGGATTTTAGGGTGACAAAGAAGTAAAATTAAAATGAGTATGGGGACTTCACCCACTCTAATCTTAGAGCTGTGAGCATGGTATAAGGACTACTGGCCAAGGTCCATGTGTACATCTTGGGTCAAATCCTGCTTGGTTATATTTCCACTGAATTGAGACTTTACTGAGGAGACTTAATGTCTTTGGATTCATAGCTAGGAGTTCATGGACCTATGAAGATGTCTAATTGACTTCAGTAGATGGTGATTTGTGCCTTGGATTGTTAACTGCAGTTATGAGGAGATTGGGGTCACCTGGATTATGTGGCAAAGATATTTTGGACTATTTCAACCTGGTTATAGATCTACCTCCCCACAGAATAAGAGTTAAAAACAGGAATCTGCAGTAAGAGGCAGATGCACATGCAAGGAACTTACAGTGTCGTCTATAGGATCTTTCTAATCTGGCCTCATAACACTTTTCAGAGGTGAGCAGTATTCAATTATAAAAAGCACCAATTTTGTTTGAAATGTGTACCTTTGGAGCTAAATTAAAGTTGTAGAAGATGAATGATGCTATAGCTGTTTGATGTAAAAGAGATCCTGTAGTAGTGCTCTTCCTTGCAAAAAAACATTTTGCTGTTAAATAAGTTTAAGATGGAACAAAATTAATATGGTGGTGTCCTTGAATTCTTTTAATAAGAAAAAAAGCATACATAGGTATTTAAAATAGACATATGGGTTTTACATATATAAAAATACATTAAACTTCTTTTCCCTTTTAGAGCCTTGGAGATCTTCCTTTTGGGAGATACTGACATTCCCTTCATATTGGCTGGATTTACTGCAAGGAAAGCTGGAGAAAACTTAAAAGTATCAGGTTTTATTTAAAACCTTGGTGGTCTTTAATGGCTGCTCCACAGTTCCAGCCTGGTACAAACTTAAACAGAGCTCTTTGTTGCTCTTGAATGTGACATAATCCTTTCATCTGGCGTGCTGAATGAAGTATGCACATGGCTTTTTTGCTACCCCTGCTGGGCTGCCTTGTTACACCTTCAGAGCAAACCACCCCCAGTAAAAAAGCTTGGGCTCTGTCATCCACTCTAATGCCAATAAACAACAGATAACTATGGCATCTTTTGGCTTTAAAATGCTGCCCCTCATTAAACTTGTGTGTTGAGGAAGGAAACGGCTCCCCACATCATTGTTTCTTGCAGATATAGAGTACATTTTTTTGTTGTTTGCATGTTTGCTAATTTGAAGCTCTTTGAAGAATCCTACAGGGAGATCAAAGACAAAAGATTAGAACGTTTTTAATAAAGTGAAGAAGGATCAGGTTAGATCAAAGGGACAAGCTGACAGGAAATAAGTAGGTGCCGTTGTTGGCTGACACTTGCATGCTGTAGGGTGATTTCTGTGTTAATGTGAGGTCAGAAGGAGGATTGCTTTACATCTTATTGTCTCCAGACTTTGCTGACTGGGTGTGTCTTTGTACTTCACTTTAATCTCAAAAATTAAACCCCATAAAGTCACAGTTTGGCTCAGCCACATGATTTTTCTAGTTATTTAACTTTGATTTTGAAATAAAAATAAAATTTGGAATGCACCAGCAGGGTATGGAGGTAATTAATTGGCCTTCAAGGGGATTCAGCTACAGGAATATTCATTATCAGAGGCACTGGGCCTCAATCACCCCCACTGTCATTCTGCTGACTTTAAGGGAATTAAGTCTTACCCCACTGTCTCAAGAGGAAATGTATTTTCTTTATATACACACCAAAGCCTTGCACGCTCACAGGTTGTATTGCTGTAGATAAACCAGTAAAATAAAATTAATATATCCCCTTCAGTTTATTATGCAGTTTTATTAGTATAGAGCTGCTAACTAGGCAGAGTTTATCTCTCTGAGAGATTGAAGTTGCAGCACTAACTGCAATGGGCTCACTGGCCTCCTTCAGTGTGTAGGTTGTGGTGGCAGCCTGGTATCTGTACATTGGAAGTAAGGTGCCTCACAAAATACCCCTTTCTTCTAATAGTAAATCACCTTTCTGCCTGATGTAGCTAGAAGCTAATTTGAGGACAGTCACAGGAAACCAAGCAGACTTCTTTACTATATGATCCATGGGTGGTTTTGTAGCTCCACAAAGCTTCATCTCCCCATTTGTCTTCACAGGTGAAGAAAACAAACAAATGCTCAAGAGGTTTCTTTGTGTCTGTGATCATGAAACCTCCTCTGAAAGGATGTTTTCATGCAGAGGTGCAGGATTGGGCCCGCAGAAACAATTTTGTTTTGTTCCACAAAGGCTGGTAGCACTGGTTTTCTGCTCCACTTGACTACACGTGTAGTTGCTCCTCCAGCACTGAGGGTTCTGCTGCCCTAATGCAGAAGGACACACCAGTGGTTCGGCACCTTATCGGGCATGGTGCAAGCAATAACTGGCTTTTTTCAATCCAGTCATGTTAAATCAAATTAGCAGGTTTTGGTATGGCCTCAACAGAAAGAGCTGTGCTCAGCTGCTTGCTTAGTACTGTAATACAGATAATAATCATACTTGATTAGAGAAATGTATTTTTATTGTATTTTGTTATTTTTGTCTTGCAGTTGGTTGTGTGTGCAGTTGGTTGTTTCTACAAAAACAAAGGAAAGTATTCTGTAAAATAAAGTTACCCAAACTTTTTGGGGCAAAGTAAAACAAATGGGAAGAGATATATGTTTGCAAACTGAAGAAAGTTTGTGAGTCTCAAAGGGATGTAGGAAAGAGCACTGGGTTTGACTAATGCGCACCAGTTGGAAAAAGGATTCCTTTGCCCTGCCTGTGCTGTGGCTGAGCAGAACTGTTCTCTCCTGGAGCATGTGGCTTGAAGCCAGAACTTCACATGCTACACTGTTGTTTGCTGCTTCACACGCTCCTCACCGAGGGGTCCTGATGGAAAGCCACACATCAGATTATGGGAAGGGCTGCTGTTCTGGATGCAGTCAGGATAACTTCACATTGCAGTCTGTGAAGATTCAGTTTTGGGGCACACGATGACCCCCCAGGGTCATGTTGGCAGTGCATTAAGCCAACAGTAGAGAATGACATGGGAAGGAGGATAATATGGTTAGCTTTTGAATATTGTCTCATTTTTTGTAGTTGGCTGTGTTCCATGGAGCTTACTGGGTTGCCAGTCTCTTAGTTTTTGCGATTGGTAGAATCTAATTAAAATTGCTTTTAAGTCAGAAATGTGCAGCATTCAGACAGAAAAAAGACTGAAGGCTCCTCAAATAGTCCAAGTGCTTCTGTATGCTGCTTGTAACAGCCATGTCCATCTACCTCTGTACCCACTTAGTCCCTGGTGAGTCCCTTGCTAGACTTGCATCTTTTGGTGGAAAATATGCTGTGATGTGCTTCTTTAGGCTTTTGGATTTAGAAGTGGCAGGTCATTCTTTTTGAGATTTATCTGTCCAGTTAAAACATTGGATTTTTGCCTAATTTTAGGCACTGCATGGAGCTCCTCTTCTGCAATAAAATACAGTCCCAGGAAAAAGACTGATGGCAAAAAGGAGTAGTGCTTGGGTAGGAGAAAGCTTGGGATCTTTGGGATCTCAATAGTGAACAAAAAATGTCTAAATCCCACTGAAGTTGTGAGGGATACTAGTGAGTCCATCTGAACATAGGCTTCTGGATTATAGAAGTGCAGGAAAAATATGCCATGTCCAAATCAGAATAATCTGGAATTGTAAATTGATTCAGTTAAATCTGTGTAATCTTTTAATATATGCAACACCATAAACCTACAGGCATTGCAGGAGACTGATAGGATGGGAATGTAGCAGAAATTCAAGGTACTCAAAGCAGTCTAACAGTGAGAAAGGAAATGGAAGAAAAGGAGAGTCTCTTTTAATGGACTTTGCAGAATGAAGATTAACAATTCAGGGAGAGGTGCAAAGCAGGGAATATGGATGTTGACAAAGTGTTATGGTAACAGAATCAGCGATGAAATGCAGAATTCCCGGAGGGAATCATAAATCAGCTTTAGTCTACAAGGTATGTTGGTTCCTAAATCAGCAGGAGTCTGGTACCTAAATAGCTTTGGAGTCCAGTCCCAGATGCTTTCCTTTGGACTTTCCTCTTCTCTTTAGGTTTCACGTGGTTTTAAATTTAACAAGGCACTTGTTCCTTTTGAACCAAAGCATGTTAATAGTGTCCTTAATATATTTATAAAGCAAAGAGTCTTGAAGGGTAGCTTGGTATTTTTCAGAGTTCAGAAATGCTAAGTGTTTTGATAAAGCAGAAAGCATTAAGAAAAGGTTGAAAAATTACAGAGAGTGTCAAGCTGAGACTGAATAACTTTGGAAGATTCTATTTATCCCATGCTTGAATTTTTAATGTGTCTTTTTGTGGTTCCTTGGATGTGTGGCTGCAGTGGCAGGGTACTCAGAACAAGTAAGTACGATCCAAATACAGACATAGCAGTTTACTCGTTGATGAATACATCAGCCAAGGGCGATGTGAGGTTATCCCGTGTGGATGCAGATGGGAGGGCTGGAGCAGAGCCGCAGGACCGTGTCCACTAGGTGGTAATGCTGGGTGCGGAGCGGGCTCCCTCCTGCTCCGGGGGCCTGCCGCGCTCCCTGCTGCTGGAGGGGAATTTCGAGAAGTAATTAATGAGACCTCGGATCCGAGAATCTACTGCCTTTCCAAGGAAAGCAGGACTTGGTAAACATAGAGCTGATGGCAGCGCACCACAGCATTATATAGATGTGCCTTATGCAGTGGTACCTGTCTGTAATTTATGTAAGTGTTGGGATGGTTTCTAAAGTTGTTGACCGTTAACTCTACAATAGCTGTGTTCAGCACCTGTTATCTCTAGCTACTTTAAAAATCTTCCTCACAGTAACTTACAGTCTTTGGTCCAAATAAAACACGGAACTGAAGGAACAGCTGGATGACAAAGTGCTGTCACTGGTGTCAGTGGGAAGGAAAATTTACTTGAAATGGTTTGTGGGGAAAAAACCACTGAGAGGCATTTAAAATTAACTCAGCACAGCAATCTGTATGCTGAAGCCTTTGTCTAATAGCAGATCCTGGTGTCCTGGACTTCCACAATGTCAGGTTAGAAATTAACCCAAACTGAAAAGGGAATTTGGGGAAGGAAGAGTGTGATTATTGGATCTAGAATTTGGAGAAAATTATTTAAGAAAAATTTCCGTGGGTCTCCTGACTGTAGAAATCAGTTACATTTATATTCTTTTTCATGAAGATAGAGTTACCAGAAGCAAAATATTTTGTAGATCAAACATTGGGTCTTTCAAGATTAACTGCATAGCATTACTCCTTCTTGCGAAGTCTAGGGATGCCCACTGGAAAACTCCTGCGTCAGTCTTGGAACAGCACAGAGCAGTTTCATCTTACTTTTCACTGGTGAGTCTGTGAAACAGCCCATGTGTAGTAGGACCGTAGATAGATATGTGCTGTGCCACTGTTCTGCTGTTAAGGTCTGTCGCTGGAGGGGCTGCCACCCCAACTTATGTTGGAGTAGAAAGTAAAAATCCTGGGATTTTTTTTTTTTACAGAATTTCAGAAAATTCTGAAAAATGTGTTTGGGAATATCACCCTGAAAAAAATTTAATTTTGAACTCTGTATAAATATTTAAAAGTGCGAAAGAAAATGCAGCTTTCAACTGAAAAATGTTAAGGTTCAGTGTTGTATTCTGGGTCCTCTGGTCCAGGCTTTGCTCCGGCAGTTCTCTATGTTAATGTGCAGCATCCACTTGAGAGGGACAGAGGATGAGGAAGACATTGGCCACATTTACTGGGGAAGAGGGGAAGCAACTTCCACCCCCGGTGTCTGGAAAGTGTGGGTGGCACTGGACAGCCCTGCCTTGCAGTTGAGTCCTGGTGTTTATTTGAACTAGGGGAGTGTGCAGGGTGGCTGGAGAAGGGAGTATGGCTTGCCAGGCCCTGTCCGCAGATTCTGCAGGTGCCATGTGTCTGCCGTGGGACAGGCAGCAGAGGGGCTGAGTCCCGTGTGCAGCCATGGGATCGTTGTGCCTTACAGCAGCCAAACAGCCTCTTGTAACACCCACACTGAGGTTACGAGGAGATTGTAAGGCTGACACAGTTCCAGGTAATGAGCAAAATTGCAGGCCAGAGGTGGGGAGAACCACTATGCCATTGCATTTTGGGGGAATTGGCTGTATTTTATTTTTTCCCCCCACAGTCTGAGCTCAGTCTGGAGTCAAGCTGTGCGATTGCTGCTTTCATCATCTTGCCTTTTCTCTCTCAGTCAGGTGTTTATCTCCCTTCAAGTGTCGATATAGTTCAAAATACACTTAAGCCTCAGCATTAACGCTAGACTGACCAGTAATGTCACTGGTATAAATGAAGGCTTACAAGAACAATAGATGTCACTGTTTTAATGCTGGCAATAGAGATTGCTCATATCCTTTTTGAAGCAAATTTTGTATTTCTGCAGTACACTTTGTTTTTCCCAATTAGATTTCTTGTCAGGCTGTGCTGTGTAACTTAATCTAATTTTGCTAAGCCTGTCATTGTAGAAAGAAACCAAAATGAACAACACTAAAACTTGGTTTTCGTGTTCTTGATCCTGCAATCTTACCCACAGAGATGGCACTTTTGGTTGGTGTAGAGCCCACTAGTATAAATGCATTTCTTTATGTGCATAATGGCTTGATTGGGCAAATCAGTGCCCTGGTTAAGAACTTCACTTGCTAGGATTCACTTGGAGTAGGAGATATGTCTGTTAGAGCCTGTCAGGTCTACAACATACCTTGCCCTGCCCAACTGTATTTTGACTTTAAGCAAAATATAGTTCATCTTTCTGTGGGAGGTTTTTTTCCTTTAAAAATAAGTCCTGTTATATACAATTTTTCTTTACTTATCTGTACTTAAGTTTTTTACTACCTGTATTTGATGCAATTGTCATTTGCTGTTTTAAACTTATCTCTAATACCTTATGTTTATGTGACTGGAGAAAAAACCAATTTTCTTAGAAAGTCAGAATTATATTTTGGCACTATTGAGCTTCTTCTTCAAAAGTAAAATATTAACATTAGGTGGAACGAGGCACATCACCTAATATGTTAATTACGGAGACTGACAATCATTAACTTTATTAAAGATCTTGAGACTGATCCAAGATTATAGAAAACAAATTCTATTTTTTGCTTATATTTTGTTATTTAAAAATGTATAAATGCCTTGTAGATGGGATTTGAAAAATAGGTACAACAATCTCAATTTTGTAAAGAGTATGTACACTCTGTATACAGCTCTGACAAAATATAGGATTTAACTCTAGGATAAGCTTGCTGAAATATTTGAACAGTTCTCTCTAGAAAATGTTAATTGAAACCTTAATATTGTCAACTTAGAACAAAAAGATTGGAGTTTTTGTAGTTTAAAAAGAAATCAGTGAGACAATTCTTATGTAAACCTGAGTTTTTAAGACTTTGGATCTATTATCTGTTGCTGGTATCAGAAAAGACATAGAAGAATATTCAAAACACAGTAAATCCCCACAGTTATAGTGCAGGTATTTGCTTGGGGAGAGTAGAAATACTGAAGCAAGTAGTGCATATCGTACAGATGAGCAGGGCATTTCTTTATGGTACACCTGATATTGGCATTAAATGCTCTGGGATCAACAAGACTGCCACAAACCCCTCCGAGGAGATGTGCAGGGCACAAAGCTGAATTTGGCTTCTGCCATTTGGGAAACTCTCTCTGCCCTGGCCTGTGCCAGTGCTGATGACACAGGGGACACACTGAGGATGTGGTCATGTCTCTGAGGTGTCACTGACTTGCTGTCATACAGCTGCTGTCCCAGGCTGGCCGTGGTCCTGTGTAGAAGTCACTTTCTGTCACACAGTGAGAATGGAGAAGCATAAATTTGGAGGAATGTTGGGGTTTTAGGAGGCATTTCCTCAGCACACTCCATTTTTTGCTTCTCCTAAGTTGTGGCTATTATTGATTAGAGAGTCTGTGGTCACTGAGGAGCAAAAACTCCAAAACCAGCAGCAATCTGTGGCAGGAGGAAAGGAGCAGTTTCAAAGGATGGTGTCTCACCCCAAGTAGTTGTTCACAAGCTCCACTTTGGGCTTTTTTGAGGCACGAGAGGGAACTTGTTTAAGCCTCTTGTTTAAGACTACAGGTGTTACCATCTCTGGCTTCCAACAGAAAACCAGTGCTTTTTACTGGGGAGTCCTGTGTCTTATTTGTGCATTTTGAAAGGATATAATAATACCAACACTTACACTTTTTACACTGAAAGCTAGAGCAGTCTCTGTGTGTACTGTGGAACAAAGGATTTGTTACTTTTTTTCACCCCTAATTAATTGATAGATAAATCACATATTCTCTTGTACTCTATATTTCCTGTCCTTTTGTAAAATGTTATTTTTGTAGGTACATGTAATGTTTGTTCAGCATGCAGAAGGCAGATGAGAGAGGAGAGAACTGACCATGAGACACTGAATGTTTCAGACAGTTGCTCTGTATAGTTGCATTACTACGAAAGGAGAGATCATCTTGGCATGTGCTGGTTTGCTTTTAAATAGTAGTAGATGTTTCTTAAAAGGCAGTGGGCATGTGATGTTCAATTGGAACTGGACGAAAGCAAACAGGCTTTCTCCTTTGACAAGCTTACAGTTCATTAGGGTAAATTACCCAGTACTGAGCTCCCTGTACGATGAGATGGTTATGGGATCCAACCTAATTAGTTTAAAGCTGGCTTGGGTATCTGCACAACACAGCTGTTACTTCTGTGCTGCTGTGCAGACTTAGTCTAAAGTCTTCATTTGAAATCCATTAAAGTCAAAGCAGCTCTTTCTGTTAGTTGCATAAGCTTTGCATCAGGCTGAAAACATGTCAAGAGTACAGTACAGAAAACAGAGAGCCTGGCAACGTGGTCCAGGCCTGGCATGTTTATGGGGATGCAGCGCTGTGGGGAGGGGGCCGGGAGTGCAGGCACAGGGTGGCACGGCATGGGGACAGCAGGCTTAGGGGCCAGGCCAGGGGGATGGTGAATGGGCCTTGTGTGTGATGGAAAAGCACAGCAAGGAGAGGGGAAGTCGGAGCACCAGAGAGATGAGGGAAGACTTCTGAGGAGTTTTGCCAGCAACGAGAGAGTCTTGGATTTTGTATGGAGAAAGCCAGAGCAGCATCCGGTGGAAAAGGGCTCAGCCAGTGCCTCTGAGGGAGCTGGGCGAGCAAGGGCAGGGCTGGCAGCTGCCCTAAATGGCACGGAGGGAGCAGCCAAGGGAGGGAGCAGCTTGGGGGAGTAGGCAGCACAACCAATCTAGTGGTAAATATTCAAGTCTTCCTTTTCCCACTGCATGAAATGATTTGCTGCAGCCAACATTCTCTTTAAAGAAATCCACCCTGACAGCAATGGGGGAGCAGCAGGTGAGCCCCAGGGGCTGGAACAGACAGTTGCTCCTCAGACTGGTGGAGACATGACCATGCTAAGGAGCAATATGCTTCTAAAAAAAAAAATCTGAAAAAGCATAGCAAGCATATTTTAGGGCAGGATGGAATGTTTGCTCAATTAACTAGTCAAAACAGGATTTCTTTGTGTTCCTCACAGCACTGCAAAGGGAACTCTCTTTATGAGAATTAAGTTCTTTGCCTGTATCTTTATTACCCAACATATACCATCTTCAGGAGTTTCACTAGCGTTAGCTGATCACACTCTCTGTTGTGGATTAAAGAAACTGTTTTGCCCTGACCTGACTGGATACAGAAGCAATAGGGTCAAAATTAGACAGCTTGCTCAAAACCTGAAGGATTTGCGATCACAGTTAACATCACAATACTGTTCTGCTCATGTAGGCAGGACCACAAGATCAGCAGAAATCATGTTTCCATGAAGCCTTGCCCACTGCCACCATGTGTTTGGGGTTTTTTAAAATTCTAGAATGGTCTTCAGAACTCTCACTTCACACTCATCTACAAACTGCAGGTTGCAAAAGACACCCTATAACAAAACTCAAACTGTTAATCTCATATAAAAGATCAGAAGTTGTGAACTGCCGTGTCCCACTGAAAGAGATCTAGAGTGAGAGAGCTTCATTCAGGTCTTAGATCCTTACATTAACATGAAACTTGTTAAATGACATTCCCAGATTAACTGGGAAGCTAACTATGCACTACAGTACACAAGAAGACAAAACAATTATTGTCCTGTCCCTTAACAGTATGACCAGATTTGAAAATTTTGCCTAACCCTGTGGATCAAAGGTGTAAAACACCATAAAGAGCATGAATATCCTGACTGTATAAAATGTTTGCTGCTTCAGGGAAAAGGCATCAATTTTCCCTTTTCCACCATGAATCCTAAAATGTTGTATGTAAAAGGGAGAAATATATGCGATTTCCTAGCTTATTTTGGACAACACGGACACAGCGCAGATATGGTGCAACAAATACAATCTCCTTAACATTAAAAGACCACATTTAAATCAGACAAGACTAAACTAAGCAGACCATAACTCTTGCCTCGTAACTCTGAATCTTCTATCCTCTTTCATATTTCCTGCTTCAGTTAAGGTTATCAGAACTATGGTAGTTTTTTTCAAGGTTTATACCAACAGAATATGCAGCAGGAATATGTCAACTCTGCTTTAGCCAGAGTTCCCATTTCGTGACCTGAGGATTGCGTGAATCATCTTGGACATAGTGTTTCATGGGATGCTGCTTCCCCTGCACACCACCCCATCAAGGAGGGAGTTGTGGCCTGCAGTTTTCAGGCCAAAGTCACAGACTTACATCTGACTACTTACAGTGCACACAGCCACTCCCTCAAGAAATGGGTTTGTCTTGGAGCCCTGCTCTTATTACTATTTGTCATTCTCAAATGGATGTGTCATCTGTGGATTTAATATCCAAACAGTTTGAATTTTTTTCCAGTTTATAGATATAGACACTAAAAAGCCTCCTGTCAAGAACCAACCCTGTGCGATGCCATTAAAAATACAGCTAATTAATGATGAGTCTCCATTGACAATTGTATTTGTGGAGTCATTGCTGAAGTGGTTAAAAGGACTGAACTCCAGCCAGGTTGGTTGCAGTGGCTGTTACTGCTGCAGCTGCACCATTGCTGTTTGCTTCTCACTGGTGTGAAGAGCTTCCTGCTTGTTCCCAGCTGCGTTACCAAACTGTTTCTTCTTGGGATAAGGGCTTTGGCTCTAGCCTCCATTCAAATAGCAGGATGAGAAGGAGGACCTGCTCTCTGTGAGGCTGACCCATCTCTACAGCCTCTCAGCTGGGCTAAGGCCAAGAGAACCAGTCTAGTGCATATGCTGTGCCTGCCTTGGCCCCGTGAGGCACAGCCACTTCTGCTTGGTGCTTGGGATAGCTTGGATCAGCTCATTCACTGCTGATTCCCGAGCACTGGCAAGGGACCACTGTGGTCCTTTGGCTCGGGCTCTTCTCAGGGTCCTTAACAGGCCTGTGAAGTGTTTTCCCCCAGCCAGGTGACTCAGCCTGTGTTGTCAGTGTGAATTAGCACATTGCAGAAGACAGGAACCTCCTCGATGTCCAGGGAAGAGCTGTGGACTGATGATCACACGTCGATGTGTGTCTGCTTGCTGATCGTCTGTAATGCACAAGAGACTTCAAGAGAATAAATACTGGCTTCCTCCAGAGAGGTCTGTGCCACAAAATGCAGCTCCAGGCTGCATAACTGAGGGGACTTATCATGGACAGTTCACTGATTTCCGTAGAGAAGAGCAACATCAGGTGCAGGATCAAGTCTGGGAAGCCCTAGAGATCCCAGCCTTTAGGATCCTGTGGTATCACCAGACTGCGTTATTGCTCTCCTGCAGCCTATGATAAACCATTTAATTGCTTTATACTGTGTTTTGCCCTTGTGTTTCCATATGCCATAGAGCTGAAAGTAGACAGAAAAAATGATGGAATAATGTTATACCTAAAAATGGGCATATTAATTTCTCTGTTAGCCATCTATTGTAGTCTGTACTCTTCAGAGTTGAGGTTTTAACCTCATTCCTACTGTACTATAATGAACAAGATGCCTAGGAGACAGGAGACTGAGCTAGAATGGATGCTGAGGCTGAAGGCTGAGCTGCATGTTTACATACATGCTGTAGTCCTCAGATCTGTGGCTGTAACCATTTTTATATATGGTTATATGTAGTCCTGCCACATCTCTAAAACATCTTAAGCAACTGCTGACCAGAGCCAAGGCCAGTTTGCTATTGAAGCCCTGCGAAACTGAGAGTCTGAGTGGTGGCTGCAGCCTGAGAAGGTGACAGCATTGTTGCTGTAGCGGCTGCACATTAGTAAAGAAACGGAACCGTTTTTGGTGTCATTTTTGTCTGCAAAGCCCAGACAGTACAGCACAGTTCAATGACTGGCTTGGGATGTGCAGACCCCCTTGCTTGTCTTGGTTTTTTGGTGGTGGGGTTTTTTTCCAAAAATGCAGCTTTTCGCTTTACATTGATGAAAACATGGTTGGCATTTGCTAACAGCAATTGAATAAAATGCAGCATGAAGTATGATGATAACGGATAAGCAAACATTGTTGGTCCTTGTCTCTACTAAACATGCCACATGAAAACAGAAATGTAACCTGGAATAGGCTTAATTCATTCAAAAGTGTGTGAAATCCCTGAAGTCCATTAGCTCTAACATGGGAAATATGTAAGCCTAATACACCTGTTCTTTAATCTACAAAAATACCATTCTAATAATACCGCCTTGAAGACATAAAGCAACCCCTTATTATGGTCTTTGGTTTGGGTTCACTTCCAATTTTTAGATATAATTTCACTAAGGGAATCAGTAGCTTATAACTGAGGACACTTCACAGTTCCTCTATATGTTGCTCAGGAAATAAAGTGTTTGTTTTGGTAGAACCCTTTGTACTAACCTTGAGTTTGAAGATTTTTTCACTTGTTTTACTATATTTTAGTTTTTTTCTGGTTTGCATTCCTTCTGATGCTGCCCTGGCTACCTTTATAAACATCTGAACAGTTACTCTGTTTTCAGATACAAAGAACAATAGCACCTCAAGCGCAGTGAAAATACCAAATATTGATCTGTCCCTTGAATGCCAGAAAAGCTCAGCAGGAGGCAGACAAAATATTTCTGAAAAATGATAGCTTATCACCTGCAGACCTGGAGATTGCTGTCTATTATTACAAAGACTTGCTGGGGGGCTCCAGTGACCTCCAGCCTTCAGCTATTTGTGTCTCTTTCAAGGCAAAGAGAAAAAATCTCAACCCTCTCCACAATGTTTGCATTCACCTCATTTCTTGTGTCTTTCACCTAAGTTATGGAGGTGCCCTGAAATACATCAGCCACAGTGATGCAGCAGCATCAAAATTTCACAACAGTGGTGGGAGCTGATGCATGTGCTGTTTTCGGAGTGAAGATTTGGCTGCCATGTTTACATCCTTGCAATATCCCTATCACTTAATCGAGTGGGGTGGCTTTTGGAGATGTGACTCTTGCTACAAATATGTTTAAAATCAAGCTGCACCTTAATGCTAATTGCACTGTGTGCTCTGATGTGGTAATTATTTCCCTGTTAAAAACATGCTTGTGTTAACCTGGGGATACCAGAAGTGTTAATGCTGTTTTCCCAGTCAAATTTGGCCCTGTGGGGGCAATGAGGGTTTCTGTTTGCTCTTCCTGGCTTGTTGGGTGGCAGTGGCCAAACACTGCTGCTGAAGAGCACTCGCCAGCCACCACATGTTGCTCAGGGAGCTGGAAGAGTCACTGTAATCTCAAGAGTCATCCTTTTTGGAGAAACAGAGACTATTTCTAGTTTGGCCTTCACTTTTTCTTTTGGACAGGTCTTGCATGGTCCCAGCAGCCCATTTCCCCTGTTCTTGGTGTTTCCCTGGTGTTTCCCAGAGGGACAGTGGGTTCTGGGCTACGGTGTCTCATCAGACAATGGAAAGTGTGGTGTTTGAGTGAACAACTAAGGAGAATTTGAACCCTGAGCTTTTGGTGGGAAGTGGAAGAAAACGTGATCTTTGAACGGTGAACCTGCCATGGGATGAAGTGTGCTTGAGAACACCCACTCCACACAGCCCCTTAGGACCATGCTGTCCGACTCCAGTCTGAAGTGCAGTATCGCTGTGTGTTGTGGGAACGGATGGTACAGCATGGAGGTGGCACTGCCACTCTTTGGTGTCACACAGCTTTTCTGCCTGCCTTCATTTTTCTTTTATTGTGGTCATGAGGTAGTAGTGAGTGATATTATCCTCCTTTTAGTGTCATAATTCTGGGTGATAACTGTTATAACAATTCCACAGACATTAAATTCAGCTGGAAGAGCTAACCCAAAGGTTTGTATGGATACGTGGTGGTATGCAGTCGGTGTGTGTGCTGGGTTGGGGAATGCAGTAGGAGCTATTACCTTCAGTTTACAGCTGTGAATTAAAGTGTGCCTGTCCCTGGTTACACTCATAGGAAAGATGCTGACGCTCTTAGGTCTTCCTTATTTTCTGGAGAGAAAATGGGTAGAAGGCAGTATTTGGGATGGGGCAGGTTCAGCTCTCAGCTTGGTAGGGAAGCCTGACTAGTGAGCAGAGGGAGAAACAAGAGATGAGCATGATTGAATTGGGTTCCCTTATGTGCTTGTGAAGCTTAAAGATACCAACACAGAAGGTAGGTTTGCCTGAGTAAAATGATTAATCTCCATGTATGGCATAAATCCACATAAAATTACTACTTTTTAAAATTTCACAGTTAAAAATATCATATCAATATGTGTTATGTAGTAAATCCGCAATCCAGTTGATTTTTTTATGCTCTACTGCCATGTATGCTCTAACTACTTTCATGGTCAAGGTGATATTTCTGTTCTCTTGCCTTAAGCACAAAATTAGGTACCTTGTGGTCCCTTTTAAAATGTCACATCAGTTACTGTCGCAACTGGGGCTTCTTCATGTCCTTTTGGTTTAGCTTACTGAGTCATTTCAGTACACTCATTGCATATACCTGTAGTGTTCTCAGGACTTTGCTATCATTTCACTCAAACTGTTAGTCTGAATTAGCCATCCGTGTCAAACATAGGGTCATATGCATCCCTGCTGTGACCCACAAATAATGAATGGAACACTAAAGCTGAGTTTATCCCAGTATGGTCAGAGTCTGCCACTGAGAAAAGTTTTTTTGAAAACTGTGGAAATAAAACCCAAACAAACCAATACTGAGAGCTTCAAATCTCTCTCTCCCTCTCTCTTTCTCTCTCTTTTTATGACACAAAACCTACGTATTCTCCTATGGTTACTAACACCTGAGATAATTTAATTTTTTTAATATCTTCTAACCTGTTTTCCTCTCCTGTATAAAAATGGTCAGTCCTTGTAGAAATTGCTGTGCGAATTAAAATTTAGGTTTTTTTCCTTCTGTTTTTCAACAGAGGGAGCTCTAAAGAAGCTTATCTTTCCACTGAAAGAGTAAACGGACTTCATCTTCAAAAGTGCTTGAGGAAACAGCAACTCCAATGTGCATGCCTCTCATGATCATGTTTCTAAGTGAACTCAGGCCAGCCTTGAATTCTCTAATAAGAGAGTTTTCATTGATTGTTATATCGAGGCTGGTCTGTAGCTTTTCCTTGCTTGATGAGAGTCACTCTGGAAAACTCATCTTACAAACCTTCTTCCCTGGGGACACCCGGGGGCTCTGCTCCTGCTGCCCCAGGGAACGAAATGATCTTTGTTAAAGAGGTTTACAGAGACCCGGGATATCAGGGTGGGTGTTTTCCTATGGGTGAGTGCTGGACTTGCAGCTCTAATGGAAAGGTTAATTCACACTGGTTAAAAATCACACCCTGTGAGGCTGGCAGGGCCCAGGGGACCTGTCCTAGTGACCTTGGTGATGGTGATGCTCAGGTGTTTTCTGTGCAAGAGCAGACTCTTGGGGTGGTTACAGAGCCAGCTGGAATGTGGGGTCACTGCCACTGGGGCTTTTGATGCCTCGTGCAGCCATGTGCTCTCCTGTGTACAAAATGCACACCGAAGGGTCTTCAGACTTTAAAGATAAAAATGTAGTAGGAGCCAGTACTGAGTGAATAAGTGTGTGTGTAGAGACTGGGGTTGCTTTTACTGAAACCATCTGTTGACAATATGTACTTAATATCTGGCAGGGACCTATGGAGTTTTTAAACTGTATTTGTACATACAGAAACTGGAAACACAAGGCCAAGTTCTTCCAAAAATCATTTTGATTTACACTTTTGGGAGGGAAAAGGCATACCATTGTAAAAACCAGGGTTTTTACTGTTACAATGCAAATACACATTTGGCTATGTTATTAATACTTTTCCAAAGGGTTCATTTTACCAAACATACATGAAAATAGATCTGAGAAAAATGACAAATGCCATCCAGCCTTGCTGCAGCTTCAACTTTTGGCAGCAGGGTGTGGTTTATGGACTTGGTATACCTTTGTTCCCGTAAGATCATCTTTGCTCTAGCCCTTGAACCAAAGCTTTTTATTAATTAACAATCACATATTCATTGTCTTTCAGAGACTGTTGTACTAAAATGAAATCACTGTTTCTAAAAAATAAAAACCTAAAAACCCCCTGCTCCTTCTCCAGCTGACAAATATCTTTAAAGTATAACAAGGTGTAGCAATCTGTGGATCCTGCTGACATACTAGAAATTATGTTCAGACTAGAAATCTTTCTCAGTAGTAAAATGGCAAAGACTAAATACTAAATTTTTGTTCTTGTAAGTCTTCACCTCTGGGTTAGTGTGATGCTTATCTTCTGGTTTTCTTTAGTCAGCCAGCTCCTGGCATGGCTAACATTGATGGTAGATGTTTGTCAGCTGGGAAGTGACCAGACATTAACACACAGGATTTCAGATGTGACCAATTTTCTTTCTGTTTTTGCTCTGTCCAATATTGTAGCATTTTAAAATACAGTCTGCTTTGTATATTGAATCATATGATTAAGGAATGCAAACTCCTATACTATTACACTGAATTGGAGTTTCTGCCCCCCACAATGGTGACTGTAGAAGGCTTTTATTGTTCTCTTCAAGTCAGGCCCTATGCAAGCAAAGGTCAGGCTGCAGACATAACTGTATGAACAAAACCACTTGCTAGTAGAGGTTGTTTTGCTTGTAAACTGATACAAGGTAGGTTGGTCTAAAAGCAAACAAACAGTATTTTTCTACTCAGAATAGACTGCATGTATTCTTAGATGTTTTGTTCACTGTACATGCAAACTGCAGGAATGAGGTGTGTTTTGGAAAGAGATATTTCATGAGTGCCTGCTTCGAAGCTTCAGGAGTGTGTGTACTTGTGCAGCAGCAGCTCCGGAGCTGTGCTGAACCTGACTCCTCACGGGCGGAAACAGCAGGAAGGCTCTCTGTGATCCTTATCTGGCTGGCTGTAATTATGAAAGCTTAGTGTGAGAGAAAACTTGTATCGCCGCTGCTGGAACTCTGTGGAAATTGTCTTAAGTAATTCAATACATTTTGTCCTTAAAATTTTGGTGGGCTCTTTAGTTCTCGTGCACAATCAAAAACCCCCAAAGTGTTACTGAAAGGGAGGCTCTAGTTAAACAACATAAAATGTGTAGTGCAAGTGGGACGATGTCTGCGAACAGCATGAACAGTTCAGAAAAGAGCAAGTCCTGGCCCAGCAACCCTCGTCCAGGCAGGAGGAGGAAATGTCAATGAGAGCAGTGGATTCAGGGTAGAAGGGGCAGCACAGTCTCTCATGCCACTCTCATCCTCTGCACTGCTTGCAGGAAAGCTCTGACTGCAAGATGTACTGATGGGGGAACTTGAAAAACTCCCTAGTTTATCCAGAGGAAAGGCTTAGCCAGGAGAGGTTTTTTGACTGCCGACTAATAAGTTGTTGACTGTGACACATGACATCCCCTACATATTTTTAATTCACTCCTTTATTGTGCTCAACTGAATTTCAGTTTAATAACACAGAGCTGTTAAAGAAAGAACAACAGTACGAAACCTTTAAAGAGGGAATAATTTGAAATAGATCTAGAGATGTCAGTCTGACTGTGAAAACTGGTCGCTGCTGTGAAGCAGTGTACTCCCTATGCAGTCATTTGTATAATTTATAGTAACTATTCAGTTCTCATAGCCACAAGACTACCAGCACTCTTTCAGACAGTATTTTTGAAAACGCATAATAATAAATCCCAGCTGGCAAGAAATCTCTTCTTTTAACTTTTAAAACTATTTCTTTTCAGGACCACAACAATGTAGAGCTTTACAGAAATGTCAGGTTTGAACAAAGTCCATGTTCTTTGAACAAAAAAATTCCTTCAATACTAGAAAATAGGAGTAGGCAGAAATATCTTCCAAGGAGCGTGTTTCAAATTTCAATTTGCTGCCAAGGGCAAATGGAGATACAAGGCTGGTGCCTGTGCCCTGGTTTTGGCTGGTTTGCATCACCTGAGAGCTGCCTTGCTCTCTCATGCTGTGCTCAGCCAGTGCCAGCCTGGAGGAGACACCTCCCTCTGCTAAGTTAGCCTGACCCAAGAATAAATCCTGGTTTGTTCTCCACATTGCTTTTCTTCTAGAAGATGTTCGAGAGTATGGTTGTGCTATTTGTAAAAGTCTAGCATGTAGCCACCAGCTTTTTTAGATACTACCATGTATTTGTGGAGCATAGGCCCTTTCAAACGGCAATTATACAGGAGAATTAAACTGAACTTTGCATCCGTGAACTAGTGAAAAAAACCCTAGGTTTTTGGGGCTGGGTTTTTAATTGTTTGTTTGTTTGTTTGTTTAACTGAGCCTGATATTAAGACTATATCTTTCATATTTAAATTATAATGCTGTCTTTACTTTTTTAAAATGTCAGTAGCTAATGCTATTTATATTTGCCCATGATACCCATGAACATCAGTGGGCCAAACTCTTTCACACGTTCATATTTGTTGCACCAATCACACTGCTTTCAAAAAATCAGCCAGTTGGTATGCAATACAAATGAAAAAGTTATCCTGCTTAAAAATTTGAGAAGTAGAGTTCCTTTAGGGAGCACAATTGAGGTGATGATGGGAGCAGGAGAGAAGGATGAGAGGGCTGTGGGACTCTGGGCTCCAGGAGGTGCATTTCGGGTGTTGACTGTCACAGGGTCAGCAGCCTCTTCCCCATCCCCCAGCTGGGATCAAGGCCAGCTCTGATATGGGGCAGCTGTGTAGCTGTGGGTCAGGCTGGTGTGAAGAAAAGGCTGTGAGAAGGCTTCCTGGGGCCTTTCTCCCTTTAGGAGTCCCACTTAAACTCAGTTCCTGGCCTGAGTTACGCTGTGTGTGTGTCTGTAGCTGGCTGTGTGCCTGGCTGACCCTGACCTTGGCTTGGCTTCCTGGCCTGAGCTTGGCCCTGCCTCATCACTGCACACTTGTCTGGTGAGTGCAGGACTATGGCTAACCCCAGTTAATGCCACTGGACCTGCTCTGCCTGCTCAGAGACTGTAGGATTGTGTTGCTTGTTTGGAAGGTCTGCCTTGCTTTGCCCCTGCCCTCCACCTTGTCTCCCTGGGCAGAGGTCTTGCTGCTCCCAGGTATGTGTTGGGGATTTTTTCCCCCACTTTGTCAAGAAAAAATTTCTGTCCAGTTGGTCTGAATGTCTGTGACAATGAATGTGTTTGCTTGGGAAGATGGACTTGTGGAAACATGTGAGTGAAATTATTCTGATGTGGTATTGATTTGGTCATTAAAGAAATCGATTGTACTGATCTGTGTTCACAAATGGGGCTTTTTGTCAAAAGAGTAAGTAGTGTGTGTTTTGGTGAAGTTAAAAAATAAAAAGGCATGTAATTATTGGTTATACTGTAAATTCTACAGACAAGAGGCTCAATTTGTCTTACGATCTAAGAGAAGAAAACTATATCAGATATTATAATTTTTGTCAATTTAGTGAGTTGAAAATTCAGAGCTGAAAAGGGACATGGTAAATATTTCTACTCTGGGTTTCCCAGGTGAGAAATTTTACTCCTTAGGTTGCTTTCCATGATGCCCAGAGCAAGTCATCCTCAGCTGTGCAAGCCGATGAGCTAATGTTGCCTGTGGCTTTGTTGAGGTGGACATAAAAGCACACACTTGCTGTAATCCAAAGTCAAGAGGGATAGAAAGTTTTTTATTTTTCTCTACTGCTATTCTTATACCTTTTTACAATGGCTGTGGTTTATTGAGATTGGCTGCTTAGCAAACAATAACAAGGCTGTTTAACAAAGACCATTCAGGTAATAAAACAATTAGCTATACAAGCAAAAGTACAGTTGCTACATGTTATCCACATCTTCTTCCTGGTACAGTCTCAATGTCCCATAACAAGGACATCCTCTCCTTGTGTCCAGAACATCTTCTCTCATTGATTATCTTCTTGGCCTTCTCTGTGGGTTTCACTGAAGCTGCAAAATTTTCACTGTAAAACTCTCACGGGTAAATTCTGACCGGTTTCAGGTCTCACTCTGTGAGACCCCCAGGCCAACTGTCAGCCTCATCAGTTGCCCATGCCCACGAGAGGCCTTAACCAGATTCATGTGTGCAAAGTATCCAATTTTAAGAAGAATAAGAAAATATTAAGATGGTAATGAGAATTTTGCGTAAGTCCAAAATTAATTTGTTAAATCTTGGGGAATAACATAGTGCTTACTGTCCCTTGAAATAAAGCTTATGACTGGATAGCAGGTAAGTAGTTCTTTCATAAGAAGGAATTCTGAAATAAAAAGGGTACTTTGATGGTAAAAACCCTCACACTTTGGGACAAAGCTCTTTTTCTGGCTTGCTGCTTGTGGTAGCTTTGTTGGCAGAATTGGGCAGAGGAAGAACAAATTCCCTGCTGTGTGCCAGGCTGAAGCCTGGCAGAGCTGGTCTATGGTGCCCTGCCTGGAGGGCTGCCCACTGCCGAGGGGGACAGGGGTAGTGTTCTCCTCATCCACAGTCCTGGGTGGAGGGTCCCAGGTCCCACCTCATTTACCACTTGAGCCTTTCTTGCAGCAAATGCTGCTCCTGCTCTGTGCTTGGCATTCCCCCTTCCGGGCTGGCCCAGAGCCACTCTTGCCCACCTGCCCTCCCCTGCCAGAGACCTTTTCTCCAAGACTGCTCTGGTGCTCTCTGATGACTCCTCTGCCCTCTCCCTGCAGGTCTGATGGTTTGGGTCTGGGACTAAAGTAGTGGAGGACTTTGAGAACCTCTCAGGTGCTGCTGTGCCACACCACTGGTTGTGGCCACAGGGCCTGGGTGCAGCCTCTCCCTGCAGTGGCTGGGCCTTTCCTGAGGAAACCCTCTTCTTCTGTGGATGGGAAACAGCCAGCCTGGAGGGACAGCTACAGGAGCTAAGGAAATAGCTACAGTATGCATAACAATTAATAATAATAGATCTGCTGTATTGGTGGTTGCTCTTAATTTTCAGCTTTGACAGGTTGTTATTAAAGGACCAGACATGTTTTAGAAATGGTGAGTGTAAACATTACTTCATCTCTTTGCTATGAGTACTTGCTAGAGTTCTGCTCCCTCTTCTTTTTATTTTTCCTTCTTCCTTAAGAAAAGAGGAATGTTTTCTCTTTGTGAATAGGTGTAACGTACTAGCTTGTGCCAAGATGCCTGGTATTTGGCCTCCTCACATGCTTGCAGGACATGGGCTGCATGTAAAGCAGGAGAAGTGTAGAGGGTTGGAACAATGAATATTGGGGAGTAATTAAAAGATTAGAAAGAAATCTCAGACACTGCAGGGAGACAAAAATTATAATGAAACTAAAAGGAAGGAATAAGGGCAAAATTTTGCAGGGCAAAAGAAGCATTCCTTTTTTTTTTTGAGGGACAAACACAGTCGTGCAGCTTTTCTATTTTTCTTTGCATTGATGTACTTTTAGTATAACAGGAGCACTGCAGTGCAGATTTTGGTAAGAACCTAGGTTAAAATAAAAATCTGTAGTGCTACTGTACAGTCCTGTGCAGGCAGAGTGATGGAGAGAAAAAGGTAATGACACTTAAAATATTTTCCATTCTTCTGTATGAATCTCCTATCTTCTGTACGAATTATTATTTGAAACCCAGAAAGCTTTTCTAAATAGCTCAGACTTCAGACCAGTTTGAAACTTCACATTAAGCAACAAAGTGAACAAAATCTCCTCTTTCTTGCAGCTTAGTCAAGTAAATAGAGGTTCCAGTTTGCCTGTTGCCCTGTGGTGTGCTGGGTTCCTTGAGCAGGCTGCACAACTGCTGCCTGGCAGGCTGTCAGGTTAGCTGGAGCTCAGGCATTCCACTCTCCTGGGCCAGACGTGGGAGGCAGGAGCAGGTCAATGCCCTTGCTGCAGATCAGAGGTAGTTCCAGCCTTGCTCTGGAGTAACTTGAGTCCACCCCCCTTGATTTATTTGGTGGAAGGGTGCCTGGTTGCCTAAGTAGGAGTCAGAAGAAACCAAGCTGATGCTGGCCCCACTGGTTCTTCCTTTCCTGCAGAACATGGTGTGGGTTTGGTTGCATCACTGCTCCCAGCCCTGTGGGCCGGGGCTGGACTTTTGTCTCTGAGCCCGTTCTGTGCTCGGGGGCTGTCATGGAGGATGAGGGCAGTGCCTGGAGCTCCCAGGGGCTCCTGCTGCAGGCTGGGGAAGGCCAGCCCAGTGGCTTAAATGGTTAAAATACTCAGAACCTGACAAAGATTGGAGGTAGGGAATTCATCTATCCACAGAGGAAGCACTGATGTTTAAGGACCTTTATCTGCCTCTGACACTACAAATGTACTTTGAAATAAATTTAGGTGATGTACCATTTCCTAAATAGAAAAACTTTTCAGAATTCTTGAATTCTGTAATAATTTCTTAATAGAATTTTCCTCCCATAAATGAGCATTAGTAAAACTTTCCAGGAGAATAAATGATCTTCAGAAGAATATGACTTTAGAAACACAAATTATTGTTTGGAGTACCTCAATCTAAAAGATCTCTTTCTATTATTGAACACTCTATTACTTCTGAGAAGGAATGCATAACAGTATGTCATATCAGGTTCTGTCACAACTCAATAGACTTCACAACTATTTTAAATAAAAATTAGTACTAATATAAACAAATAAATATACTCCCAATTATGTCTGAGCAAGACTTAATGTTTACATTTTATTTTGCATAAAAATTCTTGAACTTCTAAAACCTCCTGAGTTTTTTCCAGAGTAACTGTATATCTAACCTTGGAACCTAAAAGAAATAATTTTTAAACCACTGTAATGTAACACATGTGCTGTACCACTGGCACTTAGTGCTGCATTAGGTTTTTCCTATAACAAAGAAATCCCAAATTTTCACCCAAAACATTTGTAGGAACCTGGAAAATAATTTTTATTCCCTACTGAAAACAACCATCAAGATTTTATTTACAAAACAGAAACTCAGGTTTTATGTAGCTACAATAATAAGTTCAATAAAAATGTTTTAAAAGGAAATTTCTGCCTTGTATGTGGGCTTAAAGAAGACTCCAGGAAGACTTTAGTGTGTCCTTGCAATACTTGAAGGGAACTTAAAAGAAAGATGAGATCAGACATTTTAGATGATCTGTAGTGAATGGACAAGGAGTAATTGTTTTAAACTAAAATAGGGTCACTTCAGCCTAGATACAAGGCAGAAATTTTTCATGAGGAAGGTGGTGAAACAGCAGAACAGGTTTCCTGGAGGGGGGAGGTGGATGCCCCATCCCTAGGACCATTCAAGGTCAAGTTGGACTCTGAGAAGCCTGAACTTGTTGAAGATGTTCCTGCTCATTGAGGGAGGGTTGGACTCGATGACCTTTAAAGGTCCCTTCCAAACCATTCTGTGATTCTAAGAATTATTTTTGGAAATTGGGATGAGTTTCCCAAAAGATCTACACCCTTATTTTGTTTTTCATGTATGAATATTTGGTTGACTGAGGAATCTGTCCCCCCTTTGGGGGACAGAAAATGAGGACTGGTTGGTATCCAGGTGTCACTGAGATTTTTTATTTATTTTTGAAGATCAGTCACTAAACGGATGCAGACCAGGACACACATTCATGCTCATGAAGATTATGAGGCTGCTGCTGTTCTCTCATTTCATGAACCCTGCTGGGGGCCAGTCACATGCTCTGAGTCAGGCGAGGCAGGGCTGGGCATTTGGGCGATATCCACCCCTCCCAAAGGCAGGAAGGTGGATGAGGAGGGGAGGTGTTTCACCAGCACGGTCCAATTCAGAGCAGCCGCGTGCAGCTTCACGTGCACTGACACACTGCCTGCCCTCCCTGTGCAGGGAAGCACCACCAGATTGACATCTGTTGTTGGGAATGTCCTAGAAATAAATTTTTCAGAGGTTTGCTAATTTGACAGAGATCTATCATTTTTCAAAAGATGACTCAGAAAAGCCCAGCTTGGTTATGGAGGGCTGACACGGCGTCAGGAAGGGGAGGTCACGGCTCACTGCCTGGATGGAATTCTTTGAAGATATTGCTGCTCAGGAGATGTGAGGGACAAACTATAAAGACACAACCTGATGCTTGCCAAAGCGTGTCTGAAAATGGTGTTGTGCTTGATCTGTGTGTCAAGCCTCTGCCCTTTGTAAATGCCTCTTTTAAAGCTGTATGTGTAACCCTGCATTTACAAAGTCCAGCCACAGCCGGTGTTGTGAGCATCACTGATGAGATCTCATAACAATTACTTAAATGGTGTGCCAAGAGCAAGTTTTTTCAGATTAATAGTGACAAGTACAGCCAGAAAATTCAGCCTGATAGCAGAGTATGAAGTTGCAACAGTAAATAGTCATTTGAAAACTTCACACAGTAGAAATAATTTAAATTCCTTTTCATATTTATATCAACAGTAAAGGAATTCAAGGACAAGAATGAGAGAATAAAATACTGTTTGGAAGAATAGATGGCCCTCTGCATGTCTGAGTAAAGACATCAGCTTCAGGTTGTTTTCAGCAGGACTTGGAACTGGAGAAACTGTAACCTTCCTACTCTGTGGGGTCCATCAGCAACTGCTGCATGGGGCTTCACATCCTGCAAATGCAAAGCGCGTCGTGCCCCAGGGACAGCACCAGCCATGTGTGCTGTCCTTGTGGGAGTCCTGCAGACCTAAGTGATTTTACCTGGGAGGTTGAGGTGATTCTTTTTCATATCAAGTTCCACCCTTACTGTGACTGAATGCTGAAGGACAGCCCATTGAGTCCAGGAGGAGGAGGCAAAGTCCTGCCTCTGCTTCCCGGAAGACCTGTTTCTAATTTCTCAGCTTCACACATCTAGAGAATCTGCACCAAGTTTCAATGCCTGGTGCACAGTAGGTCCTTTGCTGTTTACCAGGAAAAGAGGAAATGTGACCCCCAGTAGCCTTTTGTGCCAATTCTGGCATCTTTGTGAATACAGTATTTACTGTTAAGATTGTGCAGTTTTAGTCAGATGGCAAATTTGGGGAATACTGGCATGCAGAACAGCTTGTGGCCTTAAGATGGCATTGTGTCTGTGATGGAATGAGCTATGGGAAGCCACCCAAGGGTTCAGGACCTCGAGAGCTCTAGAGGTAGCTGTGGAGACTGCTTGCAGATGGACCAATCAAAATGTGTGTTTTCTCCAGAAAAAAATGTGCAAACCTCTAGGATATGATAATGGGAGAGGGGAAAGAGTTAAATTAATGAAACTGCCTCATCATCACATGTCAGAAGAGAGAAAAAAATGGAGGAGGAAATGAAGATAGGGATCTAAATTTCAGGTTTTCACCTGCCAATTTCATTTACACAGACTAGACACCTCTTTTACAACTGTGGGTTTGATAAGGTCTAACCACAGGTGTTTTGTTGGGGTTTTTTCCGTGGCACTAATAAGGTTTTTCCTAAGGAAATCATGCCAGAGACAGGATTTTTGACATTGCTTTATCAGCCCCCTTATAACTTCTGAATTTTGGGCCAACTTCTAACCAAATTTGGTTGTTCTTAAAAGTGATGTGAAAATAGCTGAGGAGAAAGAGGAAAGAACTTCAACTTTTTCTGAGGGAAAAACTATATTCATTAGAGAATCCTCTGAGGACTTCAATCTTGGGACATAAAATCTATGAGAAACAGTATTTTATTTTGCTGCTCAAAGAACTATTTGTCTTAACATCTTAACAAGATCTTCAAAAAGTTACATTTAAAGAGAACTCTGTCTCTAATTTTGAGGCTATTAATCCCTTGTGCTACAAATGTTTATATGCAAGACTAGTCTTGGCAGATCATTAGGCTTTAAAGCTATTCCCCATTAAGGCCATGTATAAATACTTGCAATATCAGGTCTTTGCTGAAACTAAATAAATGCTAGAAAGAGCTTTTTGCTGTGGCTGGAATGAATTGTCTTCAGTGATGGTGTATCCTACCCTCCAAGTTTTTAATGAAAGGAAAAATGGTAATGTTCAGTTTGCTCACCATACAGAGATCTGAAGGGATATCCTTTGTAAGGAGACTTACTGACTCTCTGCTGCAGCATAGTATAGCTGGGAAAAACAAGCTCTGGGTAAATTAGATAAAGAAATTTCATTTTATGAATTATGGTGGTAGGAAAATGTCTGCAAAGTGCAATTCTGTTTACACAGTTTAAAAAAATTGATTAATGTTCTATGGCTATTTACACAAGGGAATGGAAGCTGAAACAAATGTTAAGAAAACCCCAAAAAACAACACAGTTTCTCTTGATTATTTAGAAAATATGAAAAATACCACACTGATGTCAGACTGGCACTGTTTTTCAAGATGTAAAATTAGCATTGAACAGTCTGTTCTGGGAGCCCATGGTTTTGGTACATTTTTTTTCCACTGCAGTCAGCCTGGATTGACTCGCGCTGCTTTCCTTGCTTCGAGTACTGTGGCTGCTCAGTCAGGAATGCAAGACTGCAACGAACAACAGGGAGGAGGAATTATTAGGATTGTGTACAAATTTCGATTTGCATGAGGGAGTGGAGATGTTGACAGTAATACTTTGAGAATCAAGCTACCACAGCTGGATAAACATGCACTGGATATCTCAAGGCCTCGCTTTCTCCCACTCCCATGGCAGAGAATGAACCAAATGCAAGTCCAACCTAATCTGAAAAATAATAGAACAGCTTTCAACAAAACCTATTTATCTATGAGGTCAAAAAGCCTCAGCCTAGTTACACTCCTAGACAGGCTCTACTTGACAACATGGTCATACTATCTCAGAGGCTGGGAGCTGTAGTGTTACAGACCACCCAGAATTATTGCTCCCACAAAGCAACGATAATGGTGGTATGATTTCACTGCCTACAGACCTGAACTAACATTTAATAGCTTGGGTAGCCATGGGAAACCTACTGCATTGTTGTGTTTTATGGATCACTTTTCCTGGGTACTTTTTAAGCACCGATAGAACTATGTTTGTAGATTGGAAAAGTGAAGAAGGGTTGTAAGAAAAGAAATGGACAAACAAATTGGTATTGGCTTGCAGAGCTTAAGCAAAGGTAGCTGTGATTAATGGACAGGTTTCATCTTCTTGGGCTTTGGTGTGTTTGACGCACCAGAATTCTGTCAAACTCCTTATAGAAGTAGAATACCTGATGATTTTTATGGTAAAAATATAACAGTGTATTCTCTGGAATGAAAATGTGAATTAATCTCAAATGCAAAGGGCTCTCAGTTTTCTGAATCTGTAGACAAACCTTCTGGGGCTTTTGGGTGCATCAGCAATGTAAGTATGAGTGCAGGCTACAGGAAATAAGCACTTGTGAAAGCTGTGCTGACCTTGTGTTGAGAGAAGTTTGTAGAAATAGGTTTCCATAAATCTATTCCAATTACTGAATGATCTTCAAGTTGATGGACCATTCCCTATATAGGTCTGTTTGAAAGAAAACAGCAAAAACAAAACAAACACAAACCCCAAACAAATTTGAGAATGTTTTTGTAGAGGTTGGGTTTCTACTCTTGCTCCCTCTGAAGTCAAAAGAAATTCTGCCATAGGTTTGAATGGGAGCAGATTTGGCTTAAGAAAGGAGCAGTTTTCATGGGAAAATATTTGTACACATGGAGATCTGTTTGCGTAAGTGCTGATTTACATATTCAAGTGTCTGTTTGCATAAAGTTTATTTGGGCCCAGCTGTTCATAAATACTGCAAGGTGCATGTAAGACTCCTTTTCTCTATTACTGTTTGAAAAAGTCTGTTACCATCCAGCTAGAGCTGCAAAGCAATACGATCTCTTTTGTCTTTTTCTTCTTGCCCTCCAAGCTCTCTCACATCCCAAATCCAATGAGATACCTATGAATTATGGAAGCTATCATGTTGATTTCCAGGTAAATCTTCCATATCTACAAATAGCTTTTTGTTACAGTCATGCAGGCATGAGTAATGTTACCTAGTAGGTTGAGATGAATCTTTTTATATCATGTTCTGTTCTGGGTAATTAATAGCTCATACTTTAATCAACATTCTTTCTCTTTTTGTGGGTTGTTATGTTGGGTTTTGAGTATTTAGATGGTTATGGTTGATGTTTGGGATTTTTTTTTTTAGTGCATTAGGATGTAGTGACTCACATCTGTATATTTGTGATGGGTTTTGAGTGAGTGTTTTGTTTGTTTCATTGGACACGTTTTCAATTCTGAATACTGAAGTCACGTCTAGCACCAAATGGGAATGGTGCCACCATTGTCTTCCCAAGAAGCTCCCAGATTTGTGACTGCAGTTCTACTCTCTGAATTGTAATTTAGCATAAGCACAAACACTGCCATAAATATCAGATTGAACTGATCCCAGTGGGTCCCCCATGGCCACACCTGGTATTATGATCCCTAGTGTGCAAGCACTTCCTTTAAAATCTGCTTTGCAGTGATGATTAGCTCTGGTGTCGGGGAAAGCACACATGGAGGAGGAAGAGGAGGCAGGAAGTGCTCTGATGTTTCCCTCCCAGCTCCTTCAAGTGACTTTGATCACAAGTAGTCTCAGAATTCAAAGCCTTTCATAATCCTCAGTGGTTATAAAGATGAATATTGGACATCATACGGATTTTAGTTTGAACTAATCTCTTAGAAAAAGAGAATGTTAGCTGCAAATTGTCAATAATGCTTCTATATGGCTAGAAATGTTTAATTTCCATCAGGATACTGGGAACTAAAGCTTACTTTCCCCAGTCTGAGATCTACTTTGAATGCTGCAGCTCTTGTTTACTATTTTGTTATATATAAACCTTGTCATGGATACAGAGATTTTTGTGTGATTTTCTTTTTTGAATATATCATATTAGTCATAGATTTCTTTGGGGATGGAGTTTTTTCCCTCCTTGTTTTGTAAACCACAGAGAAATCTCACACTCCTTGTATTGTTGTTCATTCCTTGAGCAGCATGCCAGAAGAATGTGGTGTCATAGAAACATCTCTTCCCATCAGAGCAGATAGATTCCACAGCCAGAAGTGTGTGGGTTTGGTGAGCCATTCTCGGCAGCCTGACTCATGTAGCCCAGGAACAGGGCTTCTCTGCAAGCACTGATTTGGCAGCGTGTGGCCCTCATGATATCTATACAAATTGGAATAAACTTGTGGTGTTCTTCCAAAGATGGATGGTTTGGGCTGTGATGCACTCCTTGGTCTGATCTTCAGTGAGAACTATAAAGTCTTTCCCTGTTTCTTTTTCTGGAGGAAGAAGTTTTTGTGTTGAAGAAAGACCCAGATACCTGGCCTTGTTTGAAAACTGGCCCAAGTGCTTTCATTTGAGATAGTGCAGGATGGGATATGTGGCATCTACCCCCCAGTGATGTGATCCCCCAGGATCAGCCAGGGCATTGTCTCCAGTTTCTGTTCTTTGTCACCTTCCTCATCTCAGCCAAGTCCTGGGTGAAGTGTCCCACTCTGCTCTCCTGGGCATAGCCACTGGCTGGAGGCACCCCTAGGGAAACATCCCCTTTTTCCCATGAACCCTTTAGGTCTAACCTTGACACCGCTGAGTCTCCCTGTGCACTTTGGGAATGCCCAGCACAGCTAAATCCAGCAAACCACCTGTGAATTATTCTCTGTGTGTTGTATTATCTGTTTTCATGGGTTGCTTGGAAAGTCTTAAGAAGTTTGTATGTTTTCCAGCTATCTGGTACTGTCCTGGATGTGGGTATTCTCTTCTAAGGGGAGAGACTGATCTGCCCATGCCCCAAAAGACCAAGAAAATGTCTCTGGCTGAGATCTCCTTGTAATCTGAGCGCAGCTTTTGCTCAGAGAGTGCAGTGCTAGTGTTGCATGTCCTGAGATCTGAAACAAACCCTTTAAAACCTGTACTGGAAGGGCTATTAAAAATACTCCAAGATGTGAGAGGAATTAAATCATTACTAGAACAAAAATCCCTTTTTGTTTTCTCTGGATCAGCCTAGGTTTTATCACATTTTCTCCCCTGATTTTAGAACGGGGCACAACTGGTAGAAAAGGCAGTTGTTCCATGGGAAATACCCATTCTGAACTTGCAAAAAGATGTTTATTTGTGATCCTAGAAAGTCTCTGATAAATTCAGTCAATTTTTAAAAAAGATTACTGTATTCTTATTGCACTGACTGATGGCTATATTTGATATTTTCAAAGACTCTCTATTGCTTTGTTGAAAGCTCCAAGTCTGTTTTTCACTTAGGAGCTACTCAGGTGGATTTTCATGGGTGAAGTTCACTACTGAGAGAAGAATCCTGTGTGTGCCTTGAACATCAGCAAGGAATCAGCTGCGTCTTTCCCCCTTGCACATGAAGGTTCCCACCCCTGGAAGAGCAGCTTATATGCCTCACATCCCCAGGCCATACAAACACGATGTGTTCAAGTTTTGGGTTTGTTTTTTTGTCTGGTTGGTTTTTTCCAATGGGGACGAAAGAGCCCTTCATTACAATTGTCTGCTCCTGCTGTTGATTTCCCATTTATCAAAGCAGTCCCTGGCTCTTAGCTTGGAGATGAATCTCAGCCCTGTGGCAGCAGAAGCTGATGAGCTTTGAAGGGGCTGAGGGAGTCTCTGTGCAATCACTGCAAACAATGCAGTGCTGGGCAAGAAACACTGATGTGTGACAGCACATGGCAATGCAGCAGACACGTGTGGTGTCCTCTGCTTTTTGAGAAGCATCAGTTTGCGTCCAAGGAAGGGAATGTGCTGCCCTGCTCAGGTAGTCAGGTATTCAAGGATGATAAAGTCCTAACCATAGGTCCACAGGGGATATTGTACTTCTACCAGACACCCAAACATGAACATTACCCTTTTTTAATGCTCTAGAAGTTGAGTTTTGATTTGAATGAAATTTTGGACATTAAATTAAGCCACTGTGTAACTGTAACTTACATGAAGGACTTATTTAAAGAAAAGAAATACATGCATCTACTCCTGTGAACTATTTTAGCATTTTTCCCTCTGAAAACCAGGTTTTGCCTTGGGAAGGAGAGCTATTTTTATCTTCAGAAATCTGCTATTTATCTTGTGAGAGATGCAAGCATGGATCTCAGTTGACTTTCAAGTCACATGAAAGTGTCCAAAATCTTTGCAGTGAAATGTTCTGCTAGGAAACAGCTTTCAAAATTTCATTTAATGATGGAAAACAATCTGTCTTGCCAAAAGTTTCCCTACGTGTCTAACAGGATTTTAGTTTAAAAAGTCTATTTCCTACTTAATAGCAGAACAGCTGCATTTGGAATGCAAGGTGTTTTCAGATTTTGCTCTGTGAGAAACCTGTATTCAAACACTCCTGCAGTAAATATAACTGTTTGTCATGCTTCTCTGTTTGCCACATGTAATATTATTTCTCTACTAATATTTATCTGTTGGTGGTTTCATTGTTTCTTCTCATTTATACCAATACCTGAGAAATGGCCACATAAACGTGAAATTTGAAATTTAGTTTTGATGCAAGATAATAATATCATCTTAAGAAGTTTGTTTTTGAAAGCATGGAGGGGTGTGTGTATGTGTTTATCAGCTTTTTAAACACAATGTGATTTTTTTTCTCCTGAACAAAAGTATAAATTGTACTAAATACATAGTGGGTCTGTGTCGGGCACTGTCCCTCATGCAAGGAATACACTTGCCGGAAATTCACTTATCCAAAGGTTACTGCTAGTTAATTTTTATAAACATGATAAAAGGCTCTTCCTAACTTTAAAACTAAGATTTTTGCCCCAGTTTTGCTTGTACATGTGGATTTTATCTAGTGTTTCTCCATGACTAGCAACACAGAAATTTGCTAGTCTCCTAAGTATTATAAATATTCTGTCTGTGCTTTTGCATCCAAGACAATAACTTTTCACACAACACAATTGAAAGTGATGTGACCACAGGGAATAAGGAGAGGAGATAAATGCGGAGATTAGAGATTGTCAGACTATTTGGGGCTGAAAAAAATGTAATCGAAATGCATCACTTTACTGGAGCATCTCTGGGACCAGGAGATGGAGGAGGAAACATTGGGAGAAGAAAGACTGCTTGCACTTGGGACATGGGGAAACAAATGCCTGCTATGTCTGAGATAAAGCAGATTTTCAGTCCAGGTCTCTGGAATATGACAAGAGAAATTTTGAATATGGGGATCCCACATCCCAGTGAAGTCCCCAGCACGTTCTCTTGTGTTTTTGATGGCCATTTCTGTTCATTGAGAGGAATTGTGCCAAAATATCCATGTTTCTTTCCTTATGCAGTGTGGTTCTAAGGAAAAAGAAGAAAAGAGTTCAGGATACAGATCCTTCTGGTTGCCACAGAAGACTCCCCTTGTCCTTGATCTATTCCAGTTAGGATTGAGTCAAGCTACTCATTAGATCTGGAGCTGGCTTGTTCTTTGAGTGTGATTTCTCTGGGAGATAACAGTGCTCAGCTGCTCTTTGGGACCTTCTGGCTGGAGTCACCTTGGTCATCCCTCTCTGTACCAGTGCATTTCTCTCCTGCAAGCCTTGTGTTCCTCACAGTCTCCACCACTGGAAATGTTAAGAAAGATAATTTGTTCTGCTCTGCTGTCATTTTTGGGAAATGAGTGACATTAGAATTACTGACCAGACTGGTTTCCAAAAGAGTGAATCTGAAACCATTAAAGGAGCTGGAATTGAGGCAAGAAAAGCAGTAAGGAAAATAGATGTGAAATAATAGTACCAAATTCTGTACTGCAGAAAATTTTGTGATATTTGTCAACTGTGTCTTGCCAGAAGTTGTCAGCTGTCCTTAACTGAGCTAAAAAGTGGTGTAGGATGATAAAAAGAGTATACCACTAACTAATCATAACTAAAACCTGCTGTGTCTGAGCTCAGAAGTGCTTTCCCCCAGGCACTCTTTTTATATTTTTGGTTCACTGAGATGAATGACTTGTAATGCTCTTAAATTGTACCTCCCTTGGAACTTAGAGTAAATGCACATGTCACCCAGCCAGTTTTAAGCCTTGATTACGGTTTTAAGTGGGGCAACATTGTTTTTTTCTGGTGTTGAAGAGCCAGCTTGCCAGTTATTGTGGTGTCATTTGACTTCAGCAAGACACCACTCTGAACCCTATCATTTGGGAATGGAGCAGCAGGGATGTGCTGCTAAGGCCAGCAGCCTTGTGGAAGCTCAGATCAAGGCTTTGCCAGATACAGAAACTTCATGTGAGTCTCACTTCTAACATTTGCTGATAATATTATAACTTTATTGATTTATACCATAAATTCTTCCTCCTTAAGTATCAGCAGCATGATTCTCACATGAGGTTTGTGAGGGTCTTTGCTAGTGGGCAAGGAAATCTTGACCTTGGTTAATCTTCACACCAAGTTTGCTTGCTGAAGTGCAATCCTTATGTCCACTTGAATGGTTCCCTTTTAACCTCATCACTGTTCTTAAGGATGGAATAAAAGTCCAGTGCAAAATATCCTCTCAGTTATCTCACAGGCATTGGTGGGGATACTACCATGGAATATATAGTCCTTGGTTGGAGTTCTGTCAGGAAAAGCCACAGAGTCCTTGTGTTGTAGTGCAATTCATTCAGAACCCCCCAATCAATTATATTTATTAAGAAGTTCTAATGTTAGCCAGACTTGGATTTACATAAGTAGTAAATATTATGTTTGCCCATCCAGAGTTGTATTTCTCCTCTCTACAGACATGTGCTTCTAAATCTTACCTGATGTCCATCACCACAGTCAATCAGCATACAGACTGCAACAAATTGTTTCTTGTGATAGCACTGGGAGATAGATATTGTTGTTTCAGCTCCATGGATGGGTTACTGGGGCTTAAGCAAATTGCTCAAAGACAGTGAGAGAAGGCAGGAGCAGATGTGTCCAGTACTGTCCCTGTACCCACTCCTCAGGCAGCGCTGCATGAGGGAGCTGCTCTCTGTTCAGCTGACAGGAACTGACACTGCCTCCCTTCAAAACTTTATGATAGCAGACTTGGAAGCAAATGTCTCTTTGTGCTTTGACCCCTACTCCTTTTGGAAATCTCAACTTTGGAAGTTTGTTCCACACAGAATCGGAGGGGGGCTCAAGTGTCAAAATGCAGTTCTCCTCCTTGTTGTCATTTTGTTGACTCTTCAGCAATGAGGTTTGGTGTTGGCTTGCTTGTAGCCATAAAAAGACTGCAGAAGAATTCTTTTCAGTATGTGTGCAGGCCTGGGCAAAACATCCTGCAAGATTATGAGCGGTTTTAACTAAGAGAAAGAGTTCTTGCTGCTCTTCATATAAAACTTAATAGCAGTTCTTAGGAATGAAGCTATTTCATCTATTTAATTCCTTTCAGAATATCCACTTGATGTTTATTTGTGGAGCTGCAGAGCTTTCTTGGTGCTGTGTATAAATACTGTCCACCCATTCTCTTTCCCAGTGTCATTATGTGATCGTGGTTGTAAGCTGTTGTTCAGCTCCTTCTGATGAATGCCAGTGTAACTACAAACAATACAGTTCTCTGCTGATAACAGCCTTGTTACCTGTGTTTTGCTTTGCTTGTGAGAGGTACCTGTTTAGTGTTACCTGGGTAAGTCCCAGACCAACAGCTTTATTGCTGCCTGGATTCCATCAAGTCTCTATTTTCACAGTGGGAAGTCAGGATGACAAGATCCTGCAAGAATCTATTCATTTAGCTGAAATTAGCAGTCAGGCTCAGAAATTACTTACCTCCTGTCAAATACTTGCCAAGGGATGCTTTGATCCGTGAACGGGATATCCTTGTGACCTTTGTGAAACTCCTCTCTATAACAACTTTTTTTTTAACTTCATAAAAACATCTGAACTAGTTTCAGTTTCTAGAGTGAGACTTCAGAAGGTCAAGCAGGCAGAAACAAAGGAAAACCAGTATGGGAGGGCTACGTGTGTATTTGGAAATTACTGATTGTACCTTTCCATTTTGTCTCCACTGATTTTCCACTCAGTCACAGGGAACTGATTTATCTTGTGATGGGGAACATCAGTAATTCCTGCACAGGAAACCATGATGTGCACTTGTGGTCTGTGACTGCACCTTTAGAGACAACCAGGAGATGTGGGACACTTTTTCCCAGAGTGTTCTGCCGGATTGCCAGAAATGTCCCATTTCCAAAAAGTCACAGTAGATAATACAAGCTTTTGCTGTTTTGGCAGTATTATCATATTGCTGTGCCACAAACAAAGCAAGAAAACAGATGCATAGTTCAGGTCAGTGAAGGTTTGTGTATGGACAGAGAAGCTCTTCTGGATGGAAGCAAGGTTCAGCAATGCTGACCTTGCTGGTGAGGCCAGCTGTGGTGTTCCCTGGTTGCCCACAGGAGGGACAATATGCAAAGATCCAAAAGGAAGGGGAGAGAAGGACTGGGACTGGGGTGGGCCCCTGTAAATGATGACAGTTGTCAGCTGGGAACTCAGGCAAAGCCAGGCGTGCATGCAGCAGTGCTGCCAGCCCATCTGGCTGTCAGGGCTTGGCACCCCTGGCTTGTTACTGCCACAGGCATGCTCACAGGGCTGAGCTCCTCCTGGGGACAGGCAGACGTGCTGGGAGAGATGCAACAAGCTTCCTTCACAGCAGACATGTGTCAGGTCATCCTGGTCCCTTTCTCCTGCAGAAAGGTATCTATGTTAGTGCAAGGCTGTTTGGTTTGGCTGGAGTGTGCATGGCAAAGTGGTAACAAACAAAATAGCTGGAAAATAAAGGAGGCAGGTATCTGAGCACAAATTATTGAAGCTCTTAAAACCTCACCTGGAGTCTGATTTAGCAACTGAAATCTTTTTACATGCAACTGACTTCTTGGGCCTGCAGTCAGCATAGTCATGGGCTATACTTTCAGGTATTTAAGCTGTAGCTATATAAGCCTCTATGTATACATCTGAATTCCTTTTCCCATCCTTGTATCATTTCAGAGCTTGTGGCTATAGCAAGAAATGAATGTGGAAGAGGGGAGTGTTCCTTAGGTTTTATTTATTTATTGTTTTATTTATTCATTCATTCATTTATTTACTACTCCTCATGAGCTCTATGAAACATTCACAACTATGGAAAGACTTCATCAGTAATTGGTGGGGGAGGGGGAGGGATGGGAAAAGAGGCCTTCTGATCTATTTTAGTCCTCCACAATGGCAAAAAATACCCTAAAAACTGCGAGAGTAATCCGGGAGTAGACATTTACTATTTCCCCGTTGTATGCTGCCACTGCTGCTCTGGAGATTTTAAAAGCCCCGAGTGGCTTGAAATGTAGATGTGACACTGAGCAGGGAGTTGCTGATGGGAGGCTCTTCCAGGCCCGTGGAAGTAAGAAAAGGTTCTGGGGCAGCTGCTCTGTGTCGCTGCTGTCACGCTGTTGTTTAACTGGAGGCAGGAGCACTGGGAGGGATGGTGCTGCACAGAGCTGCTCGCTGCCGGTCCTGCTGGGAGCCTCACCTTCCTCTGGTGGATAAGGAGAGTTTGACAAATACAAAGGGAATCCTTTATAAGGCATTAATTCAGGACTCTGCTTGTTTCACACCATGGTGCTCTGCTGTGGGACTGTTTTAGATGGGGCAAGTTATAAATGGCAAACTCCAAACCTGCTGCCTATCTACTGAACACCATCACCCCTGTGAGCTCTCTGCTGCACAGAAGACTGTCAGGACTTGGTGCTTGGAAATGGTGATTGTTCTGCTTGCTTATGATGGCATGATTCATAGGCTTAAAGTTAAGCTGATACTTCAGGACTCTACTTGATATTCTTCTTTGGAGAAAGAGGGTTTTGGGGGAAACCCAAAATATTCTGCTATCTTGAGCTGATTGTCACTGTCTTCCAGCGATAAGGTGCAATTTAAGACATCTTTGATAACTTAATTCTGTTTCATAGATATACACAAGCAAAGAGCAAGAAAACATACAGGCTTTCTCATTAGTAAATCTGCCTGAAGTGAAACAGGTTTGTTGGAAAAATAGGGCATAAAAGGGGGGGCTGCTGCTGTGCTACAGTCATGCCAAATGGCTTTACTGGGATAACATATATAAATGAAGATTTGGGATGAATTTTATTCTTTGGATTAGCATTACTGTTTCTTATTTTTCAGTACATTTTAGACTTAATCATGAAACAGAAGAACTAATAGACTGTCTGACTCTTACTTACAAGTGAAGAGCAGAGTGGAAGGAACTTTTGTGGGTTTGGCCAAAAGAAACATTTGCCTTTAATGTTCAGCATTAAAAATGACACTTCAGGGATTTTTTTCATTTTTGATGGTTTGAGAAACAAGACAAGCTGAAAAAAAAGTCTCCAGCAGGTCAACAATAAATAGAGTGACCATGGATTAAATTCATATTTTTATATGGTACAGGGAAACTAATCTTCCAAAAGCCATTTTTAAAACATCTCTCCCATTCAAGGCAGAGCTGGATTCGTTGTGGTTATACTTTATTATAAAACGTTATCTAGGAAATGGAGATTTTTGGGGGGATTTGAGAATGGGTTCCCATTGAAATAAGTGTTCCACATACATTAGAAAACACCACAGTTGCTCTGGGAGAGCACTTGCAGGTGTCTCTCCCTGCTAAGCAGCTGGAGCAGGAGCACTTTCATTTAAACACCCTAAGATTTAATTTTTGATGTCCTTCTGATCCTTTCTCTTGAGGAACTGAAACTACTACTGTAAACACAGTAGACATTCAGTGACGTTCCAAAGAGCACATTTTTGGCAGCAGTAAGCTTTTCCGGATAGCTGCCTGAGAATTTACAAATCTGTCACATCTGAATCCATTTTGTGAACCTTTCTTGAGGCTGCACCTGCCTCCCAGAAACAGGGGAAAGGGAGAGGCTGTAGATATGTTACCCATTTGCTTACGCTTCATTAGAGCTGAAAGGGAAAAGCCACGTGTTATGGTCTGATTACAACACCTTGGGTGGCAAAACATCGTGTTGCTTATGAGGGAACACTCAGTGAGTCAGTTCTGCTTTCTGTCGTGTTTTCCCCAACCCGGACTACAGGGATGGGGTTTTTTTTCCGAGTGAAGTGTAACTTTTTCCGAGTTATTCTTGCTGAGAAGATATGACAAATAGTCAAGTAGTGGAGACTGAGTCACCGAATGGGAGAAAGATTCCTGGCCCTGCTCTATTTATCCTGCACTGGAACTGCTATTGGAATAAAGAGGGCAGCAGAGAGTCACGATCGTGCGGCATCGCAAGGGGTGGGACTGGGCAGGTAACACAGCAGAGACATCTTTGGAAAGTCTGGAATGCGAATTGTGCTAATTCATGTTCATGAAGTGTATATTTGCTGGTCAAATATGGGTCATAGTAACTCTTAACTGCAAAATTATCCAAGTGTTTGTCTATAAAACATGGAAGTTTTTTTATTATTAGGATTTGATAGGTTGTCTGTTGTCCTGTTAGATTCAGGTATTAAAAATTATTTTTAAGCTTCCTAGCGTATTTTCAAAGTGAGTTGATGACTGTTCCAGCTCAGCAGCTCTGGAAATGAACAGAAGGTCTTTTAAGAACAACACAGACTTCCTGGTTTGCTCCTGTCTGCGGGACAGTTTCGCCCCTGACCGCGGCACTCCTGACACTTGCTGGGTGATGTGACTGTCACAGGAAGACTGCAGTCCATTTGGTTTTAATGTTTTTCCAGCCGCAGGTACAACCAGTTCAATGTAAGCAGCCACTTACTAGTGGAACTGAATGCTGTGAAATGGCAGAGGGGATCAAAAGGCTCATTTCTTGGTAACAGCTTTTGGTCAGCCAGAAAAACAAAACCAGACTGGTGGAGTCTGGATTTAGATTTTTGGAAGCAGATGCTTTATAGCCCTTTTGGCTTCAGTCAAACCTACCAGAGAGATATAGATCTGTAAGGAATCAACTACCTGTATTCTTCTCTTTTCCACAGTTTTGGGAGGGATCTCCTAACCCACTGCATCCCTATGGACTTTATTTAAAAAACACATGGACATAGGTATTTACATACATACAAACACAAATGTTTTCTCTAAAACATAAATGCTTTCTAATTCTTTTTGAAGGCATCATTTCAAGTCTGGCAGTGACTTGAAGGTAGAGCATCTACTGTTTTTTACTAATTCTAATCCCTGTTTTTAAACACCTGTTTCTAGTGGGAATAGAATAGAGAAAGCCCAGAAAGACTTTAAGGTAAGTCCTGAACAGTTCCAAATGTAATTAATGATGTAACTTCATAGAGGCTAATGTGGCTTTATGGTTACAGAAGGCATCTGTACAAATGCAAGGCATTTCTTTACTAACAAAGAAGCAGTTATTTGCAAATAACTGTTGGGTTTTATTAGCTCTTCTCCCTTTTTCATGGCATGAACATTTTGCTAAAATAGTTTGAGGCAGCCTAAAGCTTTACCACAAGTATTGGTGACACTCTGTACTGTGCAATCTATCTTCACAATAATGCATAACAATACATTTTGTTCCTTCTCCTGCTTGTTCCTGCTCATTCCTGTGCAAATCTCCTGATAAAAGGCTGGATTTATCTAGGAAGGTACCAATATATATCTCTTTCACACCTAGCTAAATAATTTTTCACATGGCAGCTTTAAAAGTCTCTGGGCTTATCAGTGGAAAAAATGTTTGGAAACAGAGATTTAGTACTTAAATTAGTTCTATCAGCGCTCTTTTTTTTTTTTTTTTTTTTTTTTTTTTTTTCTGGTTGGCTGGGACTTGTTCTCACAGAACTTCAAGCTGGATTATTTGTGTTAAACTTCCTGACTGAATTCCGAACAAGTCATCTCTCCCCACAACACTGACCTTTAGTACAAGGCCAGTATAATTTTAATTTGTTTCGAGTTTCCCTTATAAGCAAGAGAACAAGAAATCATATCCCTCTAAGACCTGGTTAGTTAGCTGCATGGCAGAATATTTTCAAATTCTAAGGAGAAAAAACCCCAATAAAGTTGGATATTCCAAACTGGCATTCAGATGGCATGCATCCTGAGTGGAGTTAGCTCTACCATCTTCCAGGGAACTAGTCTACAAGCTATGGAAAAACACAGGCTTCAAAGAAGGGTGTAAGTAACTAACCTGATTAGAATCAGGGTTATGCCCTAGTGGAGGCATCGCAGGGCATATTCCAGACTTCTGCTGGCTGTTTCTGGCCATGGTGGGGGCAGAGATGATGACTGGGGCTGTAGTTTGACAAATACATCAGGTGCTGGTGCTGCTCCTGCTGGCACAAGCATCTGTTCCCCCAGGCGGTGAACAGGACCCAGGTAACGGATCTGGCTGAATCCAAACTTTTTTCCTGTCTTTTTTTCCTTTGCTGGAAGAATTTTAACCCAGATTGGTTCCCTGATCTGCTCCACTGCACAGCTGCACGACTGCCTGTGCCACCCCACGAGAGGAGGTGAACATAGGAGCAAGTGACTTGGAAGGAGCATGCTGTGCTTGCATTTTATAGCCATGATTAGATATGAGGACAGGAAGTCTCGGCCCTATCATGGCAAGGAATTGCTGTGAAATTAGATGGGTTTGACTGAAGCAAATCTTGGTAGTTCCCTGTTAGGAAGAGAAGAGATCAACATGTTTGGTGAGACAGAGCTGGGAGGGCCAGCAGTGGAGTGGGCAGCTTGGGTACCCTTGAAAATAAGCAGATCTGCTTGCTACTCAGCCCAACCCAGAGTACTGAGGAGATGTGCCACAGATAACAGCCACTGGAGAAGCCACAGTCATGTCATTTGTGGGATGTTTTTCCTTGTCTTTATCAGGATAAAAGCATGTTTCTTGTGTGCAGTTCATCGGCCATTTTGTTCTCAGACTTGCTGCTGCCCATAACTGGAAGTGCAATCATCACTTTTGCAGAGACTTGGCTTTTGTTCCTCCTTGCCGGACACGTGGTCTCAACAGCACTTGTGGGACTGCAGAGGACAGTCCCAGATGTGGGGAAGTGATTTTTTTTCAGCACTAGGTGGCTGTATGGCATTCTGCAGTGTCCTGTACCCAAGTATTTTAAAAGTTGAGAAGTGGGCCATTCTCAAATGGAAAGGCTTCTGTGTTTTCACACCTTTTCTTCAGTATCATCTTTTTGAAAGTTAAGAAATCAAGAAATTAAGGCATTTTAATTGTATAAGCTTGTCACTGGCTGCAGACAGTTTTATCTGTGTGGAGCTGAGGTAGGCACGCAGCCCACCACAGAAGTGATGCTGGTGACTGGACTGTGATTGCTGCAGTTGTGTGGCGTTGCTGCTTTTTGCTTAGAGGCCTGGTTATGAACATTAAAGGGAGAGTCTGCGCATGTAATATCTGGTCCAGATCTCTCCAAATGCTCCTGCTGTTTGGAGGCCACACGGTGCTCCCCATGGAATGAGAGGACAGTCAGGAGAGAGGTGTCCACTCTGCCAGGAGACACAGGGCAGTGGGTCTGTCCCTGACTTCTTGGGATCCTCAGGTGTCCTGAGAGGTGGGGAGCTGCACCGGGCTTTACTCATGGACCAAGCTTTGGGAGGATGAAGTTGTCCCAAGACCTGTGCCCCCAGGCTGAGTAGCTTTGCCAGGGCTAACACATTCCCCCAGGAGCCATGTTTGGCTGCTGTTTTTCATGAAGCCCAGCCCAGAGAAACAATTTGTCTCCAAATGAAAGGCAGGCAGTTGTTTTCCTTGCAGTGCTGTCTTCTCTCCTTGCCCTTTTCTCTGCCATGCTCTAGTCTCTGTACATTTCCCTGCCCATGCCCTTCCCCTCTCATTAGCAAAGAACAAGAACTAGGTTTTGGCTTAAACATGAGTATAAAATCCCAGTGTAGTGGTTTGTGGAATCCTACAAGCATAAAGACTGCCGCAGGGGTTTGATGATGCTCCGTGGTGCCTCTGGTTGTTTCTTTGCAGTGAACAGCAGTGAAAAACTTTTCACAACTGGAATCCTTTATGTGTTTGAGCTTTTACCTTCTGAATATTTTGTAGTGATTGAAGCTACTGTAATTTTCTTCTTTTCCAGAGGTCTCTGGGGTGAAATTTGTGCAACTCCACACCAAAAAATGTGATGATACAGAACATTTATTTTGCATTTCCTTGGTGGCACATCCAGTGTGATGATATATATTTTTAAGGGAAGAGACCTAGATGAGGATTAAAGGTCTTGGGATGTTCAAAGCTGTTGTAAACGCGTAAGGTGAGACACCTACTGAATTAGCAGGTCTGCTGAAATTGTTTATTAAGCCGCTAAGTCTAAGGCCACAATAACACATTAGGTCTCCATTGTGCTGGGTACTATATGTGGGTAGCAAAAGGTTGGTTTAGGCCCCCAGATGTTTTTTGTAACTCTGCTAAAATTCTTAAATGATGTCACTTCGCAGCCTTGTTTCATGCTTGTTTTCTCTGAATGGTTTTGAATGAAGATCCCCAGGACATAAGAGTAATGTGCAGGAGTATTTGTCCCCAGGATTTTGCACAGTTGATCAGACGTGAAAAGGAGACGCTGCAGTGACTCATCTGACCTTGTAGACCCAAGACTCAGAGTGCCGACAGTGGTCTCTGTTAAGGTCCCCATCACAAGAATGCAAAGCATTCCAGAAGCTTTCGTCAACAATTCTAGATAGCAGCCAGCAGTTTTCTCACCAATGTTACGTAAAATGGACAGGGAAAGCAAAAGACTAATTGAGTAAATTATTGCAAACTGCTTATGGAATCTCTTTAATTTATACCTAGCAACGTAAATGGGAAAGGTACTGCTAAGGATGGCTGTGATAGATTTTTTTTTTAATTTTATTTTTTTCATTTTTAATAAGGCCAGCTTTCAGTGCTAGATATAAAAATTCTTCCTATAGCAGAACTGCTATTACATTAGGCCGAAATTTTGGCAATACTGAAAGATTTGCTGGTGTTTACGTGTAAACTTGTAGCGTTGCAAGACTGTCTTCCCTGTAATTAAAACCAGGTTTTTTCCCTCAGAAATTTACTGTCCAAATTTGAGCGGGATAGATAAATACAGGTTGTAGCCATAGCACGTTACCATCTCTAATTGACAAAATTCATTTAACCATAACAGCAGATGAAGGTATTAGGGAGGGATTTAGAGGAGGAGAATGAGGTAAATAACTTTGCAGTTCCTTCTAAATGCCAATCCTCTATAATCAGGAAGGGCCTTTTAGGAGCAAGCCTGTGAGCACAAGCAGGCAGTGGGAGAGGGCACCCTGGAATCTGAGAGCTGGGCTGAGTTGGGTCACCACTGCTCACAGAGTGCTGGGAGCTCCCAGCTCTCGCCAGGAAACACCAGCCAGCACTGAGAGCGGAGCAGAGCGAGGAGAGAACCTCTGTGCTGCCTTATCCAGCCCGAGCACTCATATACATCTAAATTACTGTCTTGGAATATCCTTAATGGAGAAGTAGCTGGGCTAGAGCTTGGGTTTTTTTAGGGGGAGGAAAAAAGTCAGTGTGTTTCAGTGTCTAATTTTATATTGGAAGCAAACTCTCTTGTTTGCCCTCTGAATGCAGCAGCTGAGCCTGATGTGTCTCTGGGGAGGCAGCAGTGCTGGCCGGAAGTGGCCTGCCAGGGCTGCTCTGGGATTTGTTTTCTTTTGATTATGGGAAAAATAACCCGAGATATTTCTGTGCATACAGAGCATTCTTAATGACTGACAAATCTGTTGTCAAGTAGGCACAAGGGGGAAGGGCCATCTTGAAAGACAACACAAATCTGTTTGACTCAGGCTTAAAAACCCAAACAAACTTATTTTTAGTGACTTCCAGAAGCTTCTATTATCAAAAAATGAAAAAAAACTTAGTCAGCTGCACAGTTAAACCTGGCCTTGCTGCGGTGGGACTTAGTGGAGTTCACTGCAGTTCCGAGGAGCAGGCATGGCAGGAGGGTCTCTTCCACGCTATCCCAGATAAGCACTGCTGATCTCCGCAGGCAGGAACACAGCAGAGCTGTCAGGCCTCTGGGGGTTCCTTACACAGCTTGGGGGGCTTGATGAGTTCTTGTGCTGGCCCTCAGCTTGCAACAGCCACTTTGGCAGGGGAGGAGAGGAACCGGAGGTGCTCTTCTTGCCTTTCTAGTGCTCACTTGGTAGCTGGCTCTGCTGGGCAGACTGGGAAGCACTGGGGAGGACAGAGGATGCTCCTCAAGGGTATCTGCTTTGAAATAACTTTGGTATTCCTGCTGGAAAAGGTTCTCTGGTGACATTCCCATGTCCTTCAAAGTTGGTGCACTTGGCACCATGCAGGAGGCTGACCACTAACCAACTGCTCTACAAACCAGCCCCTAGTGGGTCACCTCTGGCTCTCCCACCTTTTGTCCACCTTTACTTTAGTTCTACATGCTGCAGATTTTTTCTTCCACCTGAGACTCAAACACAGCACACCCCAGGAGGGTTCATCTTGCTGAGCTCGCAGGCCGGTGCTTTGCTGGGGGAGGCTGTGGGGCAGCATCCAGACACAACCCCCAAAGCAGCACCGCAGTCTGGTCCTCATTTTTGGCCATGCCATGGCCCCAGGCTGTGCCCTGACATGGGCACAGTGGGCATTGCCTCTGCTGCCTGTCCTTGGGTGTGGATCTGCAACTCAGAGAGAATTTCCTCCCGGTAAAACAGGATATTTGGTACACTTCAGCTGGAGAGGGAGTGAGGAGTAACTACTGTCACATAGTGAGGGGAAACGTGCTTATGTACGTGTAAGTGGTGTTACCACCTGCCTCTAATGAGTAATATTGGGAAACATGTAAAATACTCTGTAACACTTTGTCAGTGAATCTGATGTGACCTGCTTCCCTCTAAAAGGAGAACTCTGCACACAACAGCCCCTCAGCCCACTTACACCTCTACATGTGGATTTTTAGTGGTATATATTGAGTACAGTATTTTCAGTGAGTTCATGTATATGGGATTGGGGCTTTTTTGAGGTGGGAGGTGCTGTAAGGACCAACAAAACCTCTGCTCTCTTCATGAGCAGATACAAAGGACAACATGCAGCGATAGTAAACTGCCGAGATTTTGGACAAAGCACACAGAGACTGAGAGCTTTGCTGTTCTTCACAAACGGGAGCGGCTGGCACGTTACACACATCCGGTCTCACCTCGTCTCCCCTGTTTCACAGGAGAGCGCTGCTGAGTCTCTGCAGCAACCTCTCTACAAAGAGTGCTGCTCTCTTTGGAGCTGCACATTCAGACACCAGGCTGCAACTGAAGATCCAGCTCAAGGAAAACAACAGCCTTTGGTACCTCCTCCTTTGTCCTCCCTGACTGTGCCTGCTAAGCCTCCAAGCAAATTCCTGCTGCAGGAGATCCTTGGACCTGGGTGCCAATAAAGCCATAAAACCTTTGGGAAAGGTGATATGGAAATTAATGACTGCAGTGCAGTAGGTGCCTAACTTCACACTATCTTTTGGCTCATCAGCAAAGGAAAATATTTCACCTTTGAAGATATTGCAATTAATGCAAAAAAAAAAAAAAAAAAAAAAGTCGGTTAAATGACACCCTGAAATCCATCATGCTTAATCAAAGCATTGTCTGGTGGCTGCCAGAGCCATTGGTTTAGCGGATTTTCTTCTGTATGTTGCAGAATAAAATGAAAATCAGAGAATGTTAGGGGCTTGGAATAGACCTTAAAGGTCATCAAGTCCCAAACCCCCTGCCATGTGCAGGGACACCTCCCACTACATCAGGTTACTCAAGGCTTTATCCAAGAAACAGTAAAAGAAAATTTTGTCTTGCTCCACCTTCCTTCTTTTCTGATTCTGTTTGAATGGCACATTCTTTAAGGACTTCTGCTCCATTTCAGAGGCATTCATGGACCCTTCCATACAGACATTTTTTGTTAATTTTCCCCCATTCTGATGGGGCTTCTGGAAAATGATTGGCCAGTTGTATATTAACTGGCACGACATTTATTAATTTTAAAAATAGGGTTTCTGGCTTTAAAAAATAAGTTTTGATCTAGAGATTTGAAAATATGCTGTGGGTAGGAGAGCGGCTAGCAGCTGATTGCAAGGACAGTAAGTAATTTAAAAAAAAATGGTTACAAATATTTTCTCTTAAATAGAGAATGAAATAACATTTATGGCAAAGTAAAGGCAAATCTAAATACAGCTGCATGTCTGTCACTTTTACCATTAACTGGAGTATACTGGGGTGATAAAAGAACAACGAGCCAAATAAACTGCAGCCATAGCTTCTATGGGTGAAGAATGTAGGTAGCAAATGAACTATTCCAAAAGGTAAGACATCACTAGAAGCAGTAGAATCTGCCTGAAGTGACCATAATGTTTGTTGGACCAAGACTTGCCATTTTTACCAAAGGATTCTACATGTGACAGTGACACTGTGCTGAGAGCCCCAGCCTTGTGCCCAGCCAGCCTCGTCTTCTCCCTTGCTGGTAAATGCCCCGATAAGGAATGGAAAGTAAGTGGTGCAGAAAGCTGTGATGCTTGCTTTCTTTTCTATTCTTTTTCTGATATAGGAAGAATTGAGAAAAAGGACGAACTCCCAGGTGAGCCCAGGCACAGCCACGTGTGGAGGGGTGTCATCACCATCCTTTTGGAAGACAGGCAGCAATGCCTGATGCAGAACACAGGTCCCTTTTTTTGCCTCACCAAAGAAGCTCTGTGGAAAAAAAATTTTGGGAGCCATGTCCACTGACACAGGTAAGTGCAGTTAAACATGTGGCTTGCAGGTGTTGCAGGTAAGTCTTGTTATTCTCTCCTTGGCACTACACCCTGCCACACAGGCCATTTTCATTTTCTGCCCTACTCCACTGCGTGTCCATCCACAGTGTGTGAGCTTTGAAAACTTCAGGTCAAGACACTGAGGTGAGACCAGAGCCCCACAATGCCTGACTCTCACTGAGTGGAATTTATCACTGCTTTATTTCCCTTGTTGCATTTGACTCACAAAGCTTTCAGCTGCAGGACTGAGATGGTATCAGACACTGCCTGACACAATGATTTTCTCTCCTGTCCCAATGCCCTTAGAGCATGACCCAGCACAGTGGCAGGGGCAGCAGTGCCAGGCTCACTGACACCGTTTGGGAACCGTGTGTGTCACTGTTCCCTTCCTCTGCTGGAAGCACTGAGGGTGCCTCTGGCTTTCATTTGCCTCACCAGAGCAGCCAGTAATTAACTGATCAGTTGGCTTTAACATTCCTGCAATAGTTTAAATGTGCCAAATTTTTAAGGGACATGGTTTTTTTGGACAGTCCACTTAACCACTTGAATTACTGTGACTAACGAAAGCAGACCTTATTCTTTGAGGCAATGACTTCCCAGACATGTACATACAAATGAGGGGCTTTGAGAATTTCTTTTTTAAGCTGTGATGCAAACCTTTAAGAATTTGTTCTTAAATGTGTTGCTGGCGAAATACTTTATCACTTCTGGTAAACCAGATCTCCTCATGGTTTCTTACTTTTTGTACAGTTTTCAGTTCGTACTTCTCCTATGTTCTTTGTGTGAGCATAGTGATTTATGCTCTTCAATGTTGTGTATTGTCTTCAGATGGGACAGAAACTGACAGCACAGGGACAGTGCAGGTACTGCAGACATGAGTTAGTTCTAAATACGTGTTCTTAAACAACATGGGAATTTAGGTTTGTTGTCTCAAAGTGTTAAGAGATGGTGGGAATTACATCGAGCACTAGGATAGGATCTTGAATTTTGAACAGGAAGAAAATATTTTTTGTCTTCTGGAGTTTTATTGGAAGTTATGGTGAACTCCATAGCTTTTAAAATACATAAATCAGCTGCCGATGAGCTCAGTGGTGGTGACTAAGGAGTGACCTGCAATTTACTCCAGAAACCAATGCCCTCTGTTTAGAGGGTGACATTTTCATGTCCAGCTTAGACACCCAGTGAGGACTGATGTCTCCTACTCCATTTCCAGTAGCTCTTACTCACTATTTCCAGACCTTGCTTAGTAGGTCCTCCTTCAGATTTCCTTATCTGCAAGTTGCCCCAAGCATGAGGCCTGTTGCACCAACTTTAGCAAATTCAGCTAAACTCAATGATGACATCAAGTTGGGTGGGAGTGTTGATCTACTGAAGAGTAGAAGGCTCTGCTGAAGGATCAGGACAGGTTGGATAGATGGGCTGAGGCCATCGGTGTGAGGGTCAATGAGGTAAAATGCTGGGTCCTGTCCTTGGGTCACAACCACCCCCTGCAATGCAACAGGCTGGGGCAGAGGGGCTGGAAATCTGCACACAGGGAAAGGCCTGGGGGTGCTGGTGACAGTGGCTGAACATGAGCCCAGGAGCACCCAGGTGGGCATCGGGACCAGGGAAGTGATTGTCACCCTGTACTCAGCACTGGTGAGGCCACACCCTGAGTGCTGTGTCCAGTTGTGGGCCCCTCACTACAGGAAAGATATGGGGGGGTTTGAGCGTGTCCAGAGAAGGGAACGGAGCTGGGGAAGGGGCTGGAACCCCACGAGCAGCTAAGAGAGCTGGGAAAGGGCTCAGCCTGGAGAAAAGGAGGCTCGGGGGGACCTTCTGGCTCTGCACAACTCCCTGACAGGAGGGGGCAGCCAGGGGGGTGTTGGGCTCTGCTCCAGGGAACAGGAACAGGACAAGAAGAAGTGGCCTCAAGTTGTGCCAAGCGAGGTTTAGGTAGGATATTAGGGAAGATGTCTTCACAGAACAGGTTGTCAAGCATTGGCATAACTATCCCTGGGTGGATATAAAAGATGTATGGATATGGCATTTGGGGACATGGGTTAGTGGTGGCCTTGGCTGTGTTGGGTTAATGATTTGACTCAAATGATCTTAGAGGTCTTTGCCAACCTAAACAATTCTGATTTATGTACACACACATACTTTGCTTTGAGTGAGTGTGTGAGTGTGTGTGTGTGTGTGTGTGTTGATGGTGAGGTGTTGCATCAAATGACATCTAGTCCAGCCTCATTTATTCTGAGTCTATGAACTGTGGGGACTAAAAGCTGAGTAGAGGAGTTTGAGCTGAAGACAGCCTTACCAGCCTAGTTCACATATTCCTAATAGTTTCCATAACTAGCCAAATGTCTCTGGCTCAGCCCTGGGATGACCTGGCAGAATCCTGGTTCTGTGCAGTAGCTGCAAGGTGAGGGGTGCAGCGCTGGGGACAGCTGCTAAGTTGGAAGGGCAGGGCTGTCAAAGCCCTCCCAAATCATTTGCATGCCAGGTTTAGCAGCCATGGTGTTAGAACACCATACAGCAACAGTGTTAGAACACATGTGTTGTGGCTTGGCTGCCATGCCAGGGACCCCAACAGAGCGCAGCCTTTGGTGGTGCTCCCCTGGGAGCCGGGGCCTGACTCACACCCATCCTGCCATGAATGAATGTTCATTTTTCCAGTATGTGCTTTCTGCATGGAGGCCCACATGGAACAGTTAAGATTTTTAAGTACCCTCTTCTTTTCAGTCAGGCTGATTATGAGTTGGTGTAAATTCTTGCTGCATTAAGATGTCCCAGATTTTTATTAAGTACATTTGTGTACTTAATAAAATGTAGTAATTCTCTATTAAAATGCTTTGAGTTGGCCAGTCTTTGTGCCTATTTTTTTCTTCAAGGAGGGCATGAATTGCTCATTTTGAATGATAATGAGTGAGAAAACAGCATGTATGTGGAGGTCCTACAGGAGTATGGTACCTCTGTTTCAAAGCACCAAAGTGCAGACTATGTCTCTAAAACAACTGTGGCATTTGTAACTCTTTCCATTCTGACCGTGCAGAAGAAAAATTTGCCAAAATAGCCATTGTGGGAAAACCTCCAGGAAGTTTCTTTTCCAGCTGTGAAGTCATTTGGGCTCTGCCAAGCCAGGGTGGCAGAGCTGCAGAGGCCCCTCTAGTGGGAGGGTGGCCACACACCCAAATAGCAGCTTGAGAGTGTTTGATGTCTGCCAGTCACTGGAGGGAAGGACATTGACCAGGAGAGCAGACTGACCAGCCTAATGGAAAGGAAGGCTGCTGAATATGAGGAAACAAGGAAGAAACTGGCTGTTGTCCTCCCTCCCTATGCCAGCTGCAGACAAGACACCAGTGCATGTTCTGCCTGACAGACACAGCTGCTCTTGCAGGACCACGGGGTGAGGAAGGTAAATGTGACCAAGCTCCCATCTGTGCCATGAAACTGGAGACAGCAAAGTGGCAAAAAGCTTCAGAAAGGCAAAACAGATAAACATGCATCTCTTTGATCCTATCAGAGCTCTGGCCACAGTTTCTGGATTACTGTGACTTAGCAAGAATATAGAGAAAATTCCCCAAACCAAGGTCCAAGTGCTTTCAAGCTAAGTTCATAGCCCAGGCAAATACTTCTCTTGTGGAACACTCCAAAAAATAATGAGAGTTTTGAAAAGAAGTGTTCCTCAATACTGACTGTCTGACATGTGAACTAGCCAGACTGGTTAAAGCTTAATTAAAAAGTGCCAGAGTGACTAAATTCTTTTCTAAGTGCAGCTGCAGAACGTTAGCTGTGGGCATATTTTAGACCTTAATTAGTAACACTTGCACTAGAGCACCAAAATCTTTCATGAATGCAGCTGCAATCAATTAATATCAGTTAGGCATTTCTGCAGGCAATACAAGAGTTCCTGAAAATTGTTTTAGTGCCCACCTAGTTTAAAAAAAAAACCAAAAAACTTACGTGCAACAAAGTACAAAACCAAAGATAACTACAAAATGTCTTTATTGAAAAAAAGCAGATTATAGCATCTAAGGTTAAATGAAATTTCTGACTTTAATATTAAATAACTTAAGATGATAGCAAGTAGCTTCTTCTTTAGATAAATAAATCTACATTTCCCAGTTTTTTTCTTCAACAATCAAGGGAATCAAACACTGAAACACAAAACCACAAGTAATTCTAAAGACTAAAAGACAGAAGCACATTGAAAGGTTTTACAAGGATATATATGTACAAAAATAGTTAACTAATGTATATTTTCAGCATGTAAACTAGTTACATGATATACAGACTCAGAATTCATATATTTCCTATAAAATAAAAATCAACGTTGGTCCAAGTTCTTGGAAGAAAACTATATTCTTTTAAAGAAAATGAAAATATTTCTCAAATGAAAACTTAATTTAAGTCAAATTATATACTCTAGTTACGGCATTAGTTACAGGATGAATCACAAACTTTTAAACTTCTCTTGAAACACAAGAAAGCAGCTTTTGTCTCCTTTAGAGCTTTGGTTTACTTTACTACTCTGGAATTTCTGGTCTTAAAGAGCTCCTCTAACCATATTTTCCTTTTGAAGCTCCACCTTACAAAATATATACATACACGTGCACACAAGTGAAAGGAAAAGGAAAGGAACCCAAACAAACTCTCTCTGTAAGCTCAATTCTCTGAGTGCATTCTTTTGTTTTCAAATGATTATTTTGGTCCTTTCTTTGGAACACATCTTCCCGTGGATGAGGGACCCTGCACTGCCCCCAGCAGCTTGTGCTGGAGGGGCTTGGGAAGATTCCCTACCTACACAGAAAGGTGTAGGCCTGATGCAAATGAGAACAGGTTGTTAGTGATGTAACTTTATGGAAATATTCTGAAAGTACAGTAAAGGCTTCTGAAGAACAATTGCACAGTAAGGTGAACTTAGGAAGTTTTCATCTGTGCTGAACTGATTTAACATAAGAATATTCCGGAAGAAAATAATTAAAACAAGATTTCTCATTTACATAATTCCCCAGGCAGGAGGTAAAATGTGCAGAAACTGTCACTAGCACTAAAGAGTACAACACTCATTATTTTAGGTTTGATTTTATTTTTCCCTTTGATTTGAAAAAAACCCCAACCAAACCTGGCAAATTTCACTCAAGCCCTAGTTTTTATAGTAAATGCTGGAAAAGCAAAGCTGTACTTTATAATACAGTAATGGAATGCATCTGTCTATAGAAAATACTAAAACAACAACTGCTGCTTTCTGGTTTTAAACAAATTGCTTATTCTGTATTGACATATTACCTTTTAGAATTTTTACTATGATGACACTTAACAGATCAGAACTGCACAGAACTACAAGAGACTGAAAAATCAGCATGTGAAATGAAATTAAATATTATTCTGTTCCACAGGATGATCGTTTTCAAAAAAAAATAAGAAAAGGTTTGATGTATGTGTTTGAAAGTGTGCTGTCCCTTGGAAGTATGTTGGAAACTTAAACCTGCCCCTGATGGAGGCAAAGCGTTCAGGAAGGCGCTGGCAGAGGATTGGGCTGAATGCCAGAGTAAGTCACCTCCAGCTCTGTCCACTGTCAGTGTCAAGGTTTTGCTTCTCTACTGGTAGAGCGAAGCATTTTTCAAGTTCAGCGAGTAGCTGTTATTTGTTCCCAGGAACAGACCCAAACCTTCTCTGTGTATTTTAATGATATTTTCTTAATTTGGGGCCCTTAATATATATTGTAAAGACATGCAAGTGAAAATGCCTCAAAGCTAAATGTGGTCCAAAGCACCCTCCTGCAATGGAAAAAGCATTTCATTGCAGCTGATGCTAAACAGTTTATCCTGAAGCTCTGGCACCTTCCTTGTTTGTAACAACCTGAAGGAATTGACCTGGTCATACAATCCAGTTTAAGACTTTTTTTTCCCCTTTCTCCAAGATTTGCTGGCACATGTGGTTCCACTTCCTCCTGAGGCTGGGCTGCTGACTATGGACACAGAGGGAGTGTCTGCAAATGCAGAAGTGCACGTGCACTCCTGGCCTCTCATTTGCAGGCCTGGCCTCTTGGGCCACAGTGTAGAAATGGGGCACTGATTGCACTGTAGCTCCTTCAAATCCTGGCATTCACATTAAACATGTTAATTATAAACTGATATATATTAACTACAAAATGACTTTGCCCAGGAGCGTTCAATAGGACAGGTTAATCTAGGCCAATGGAAGTCTGGCAGAAGTTCAGGAAGTGTCCCTTTTGTTCCTTACTAACAGAAAAAAACAGTTCTCAGGAAATTTTCCTGTTCCCCCACCTCCCCACCTTTCCCCATAAGGAAATTCCAGACTATCAAAAAGTTCTGTTAAGGGAGTTAATTATTCCACTTAGGAATTAGTGGCCATTGGATGCTCTTTGTGCTTTTCAAGAGCACCACAAATGGCTTTCAAAAAGTCAATGGAGCATAAGAAACTAAACTGCAATGGTGTTGCCAAATAAGTCATTCCATCAGTCTGCATGCTGAATTTAACACGGGATCATTTCCGAACGGATCGGGCAGATTCTCAAGTGTTGAGAACTGGCACGGAAATGTCCCAGTTTACACATGCCAAGAATCCGGTCTGGTGTTTCTATGTCCTCTGGAGCGGAATAATTTTATTTTATTGTAACTTTGAATACAGTTAAAGACAGCAGTGATAAATTGCAGCTTCAGGAAGGCTGGGTCAATTCTCATGAGAGTGCAAGGAATTTTTTTGACATACAGATGTGTGATTTGCATGTAAAACATCAGCACATGGTAGAAAACAAACCATAAAAAAGGATTCATCTAACTTCCTATATGGAAGACATATATTTCTCCCCAGAGGTCTGAGGGTACTGTAAAAACTTATGCAAAACATGAAAGCGTGTACATTCTATGTACAGCTAATACTTGTTGTAAATACCAATGTTTCAATGGTCTGACTCTCTAAATTACTATTCCTGCTAAACTGCACTTTGTTTTCCAATGAAGACAATCACCATAATCAGTTCAAAAGTAATCTCGAAAAGAACACAAAGCTGAAAAGGTAATACCAAACCACTGTGCCTCTCTTTAATAATGTCTCAACATACAATCATAAAGCAGTTGGTAACAAATGAAGTATTGGATAAAACAAGCAGTATAAAGACAAGTGTATCTTTGCATAGAACCCTATTAAACAAAAAACAGGTCTGAAAGATGAATTCTTTAGTAAGTGCCAAATGGTCCAGTTGATAGGAATGCATTTTGAAGCTTTGGCTACACAGCCAGCAGTTACAGAGGGCTGCAACTACCGACCATGCACATGCCAATCTTTTGGATACAGTCCTCTGTACCGTGGGTTTTATATCAAATGCTTGCCATATTTCTTGAACGAGCTAAATAATTAGTCTTCGGATGACTGTGGGACCCTGTAGGATGGAGAGCTGGCCTGACGCTTCTTCACAGAACACCCTTCCTTAAGCTCGCTGAAAACTGCCCTGGCTAAAACACCTGCCTGCTGTCTATTCCCTCCTTCTGGAATCTAAGTATTCTCTAAGACCAGAATTCAACAAAACTAGCTAAAATGCTAGCATTTATCTTATCATGCTTGCTGCAATATGATAAGGTGCTAACTTTTGGAAAGTAATTCTACACTCCTTACTTGGGTGAAATCTCCACTGAAGGAAGTGAGTAGGGAGTGCAGAACAGCCCTTTGTACCATTGTTTTTAGAAATGCTGCCATTTACAGTTACAGTTTAATGGTGAATTATTTGTTCAAGTAGACGGTGTCTCAGTGAAAATGTCTAGATAAAAGAATGCATATGTACAAGATCAGAAAAGGACCCCTCACCTCTGATTCAAAAAATAAATAGCTGGTTTAGATGGTTATTACTGGAACCTCATCTTTAAAGGAACATGGAAGTCATTTTTAGATTTTTGTCTTGTCTTCTCTTTCAAACGGCTTATTGATCATGGAAATGTCTTTCAGAGTTCTGTGACATGCATGGGGTAGCTTGGAGGTGGATGTGATGGCAGTTTGATATTAAGGCGCCTGATGTGACAGCTGTGGCAGAGCAAGTGGCCCTCTAGGGGGTAACAACGATGGCCTTCCTCATCATTGAGCTGCAAGCCACAGTCCTAGAAGAAAGAGAGACATCCCAGATCAGTGAGTGGCTCAGGCAGGCCTCTCACAGCGCTGCTGGTCTATCCTGCACAACCCCAAGAGCTCCCTCCCCGCCTCCAAAGCCAGCAGCCTCCACAGCTTCTGGGAGGTGCACCCTGACCATCTCATGCTGACATTACTGAAATCAAACAGGACAGTCTACAGTAGTCCCCAGCTTTTTTTTCACCACTGTTTCCCATTCTGGTCTCTTCTTCATCTAATAAATGTTGGTGCAAATCAGCCAAAAAGCAGGCCAGGGGCTGACCCTGACAAATACAACCTGGAAGAGGCTCGAACAGAGGAAGACGCTAATTCTGCAGCAAGGCAGTGAGCAAGATGTGGGGGTGCGTAAGTAGAGAATGAGAAGAGAGGGGAAAAGGGGGAGAGGTGACATATCTTCCCTTCTGGAGCAGGGCTACACTGTCTCTAATCTGGAATTAAAAGAACTTAAAGACTTCAAGGCCAGTGGTCCATCTTTAGAGGAAATGCTGGTACCTCTGGGACTGACATGTAACTACAGAGACAAACAGAAAAGCAGCTAACAGCGATCCTGCCTGCTGACTGTTACGTACACTGCAACAGAGACCATCCTGACTTCCAGCTGCCATCATTGTAATTCTGAGGGCATTTGAAATCATCTAAGTTTGGTGCTCAGATTTAATGTTTCAAGTATGTTAAATACTTAGAAATTATTACTGTGATCAGTTCTGAGAAACCAGAGATTCTAAATATGTATCTGTGCACTTAATAGAAAGAAAAAAAACTGGAACAAACTGGGCATATAGGTTATTTTAGTACTGAAAACAAATGCAAAGCTTTTAACTGAACACAAAGTATAATTTTTCAGTTTTCACAGCTCAAGTGTAAATCCTCAAATTTTACAACACTGAAATATGACTGAAAACGGGTTTTAAAGTAAGCTGTAAAACTGGACTGTTAGTTTAGAGAGGTCTTAATCAAAGTATCTGCCAAGGTAATTTTCTGTGCATTGTTACATACTATATAATGATTTTATAGCAATTTATACAGGATTTAAAATTAGAATTTACCAATTTCAGATGCCCTACAGATGTGCCAAGTGTTCGTATCTTTTCCCCTCTCCAAAACTGAATTCCCCTTCCGCAAGGAGAAAGCCTGCCTTGTCAGTGGATTCCAGTTTCAGAATGGGGCTCCAGTGATCTGTAAAAGAGCTTGACCTCCTCCACAGAAGTCAAATGGTTGCAGGTGAAAGAGATGGCACAGAAAAGCAGCAGAGTTTCCAACTTGATCACTGACTGTGCATGGCCAGCAGGTGAGGATGACATCAACAGCAGATGAGAAGCGGCTGCCTAAGTCATGGCAGCCTTTGCTAAAGCCTTCATGCACGCACCTCAAAATACTGGCACTCACTTTTGAGCAGCATTTGGGGACAGCAGTGTACAGAGAGCCTGATTTGAGACCATCAGGCAGCAACCCAGCCCTGTTGACACATGGCTAACTCCTGATTTCTGTACATAAATGCACTCTGCCTTTCGGGGCAGATGTGGAGGCAGCTTGATTTGCCTTAAATGGGAAGGAGAATGGGGAAATGAATAATGAAAAAGAAAAGAAAATAAACCCCCAGTGGGACATTCCAGCATAAAGTCAATAGCTTGATAGAGCAGGGGAGGGACCTGTCATCTTAGGTGAAGCCTGCACAAAGCAATAGTTGGGGGAAGGAGGAGGGAAGTTCAGCTCTCCAAAATACTGTGATTTCCTGTGCCAATTCCTCTTGAAATATTAATAGAAATGGATGGACTATCAGGTGTCTCTGTTGAAAGGAGATAGCTGAGTGGATGGGGCCTTCCTTACATTTAGGTATGTAACATTTCAAGATGCCCTGAATTTTGTTCCTTTCTCTCTTAGTCAGAAGATTCTTTGTAAAACCTTTGCACAACAGTGCACGAAGGCAGCACTGCTGCATTATTGGTGCTAACAGGTAAGATCTGTGTGGATATTTGTGTGCTATGTCAGAGTGCCAAATCTACGGCAAAAGGGAAGTTTCTGATTGATCCCAGCTGACTGAGTTTGTTTCCCTTCTCATGTTCCCGGATGCAGGACTAAGGATGACCTCAGGTCTCCTCTCTGAAGCAAGAGCACTAATTCCACAACTTCATCTGTGGCAATAAATGTTTAAATGTTCTGCACAATAAGAAACTACTCCCAAAAAAGTGACAGAAACTCAGTGGTATCCTTTTCTATTTCCTAGTAAAGAATCAATATTCATACAGCATGGAAAAACCAGATCCCCTAGAAAAGCCTTCCAGTGAGACTCCTTCCCTGCACAGCCAATGTAAATTCAAGTCTCCTCAGATCAGAGCCCTACAGACTGTACCTAGAGAGAAGGAAAAAGAACTGGCACCTACTCTTTGCTCTCTCCCCATCCAGAAGTATTGAGAAAATTCAACCCAACGAACCAAGCCCAGCTTTGACGTTAATATATTGGGAAAAAACCCTCCAAAACTAATTTGGTACTGGCAGCACCACTTCCAGCTCAGGCAGCATTCACCCCTTTGCCTTCCTCCAGGAGCTGTGGGGCAGAGCCCTACCTGCCCAGGTGTGCAAGAGCCAGCAAGTGCAGCCCATGGGGTGAGTCAGGGTGCCCCCAGAGGCAGAGCAGGTCCCCCCCAGAAGCTGAGCAGGTCCCCCCGACGCAGAGCCTGGCGCTCACCTCGCAGTGGTAGCACTCCACATGGTAGTCCTTGTCCATTGACACCACCCGGATGGTCTCCTCGGAGCCCTGGGGGGAAGCAGAGGGAAAGTAAGAGCGGTGTCTAAGCAGCATTTTTTCAGTCTTCACTCAGTGGCCAGCCTGCTGCTTTGGAGAGCTGTTTCCCTGGGGGATCCCTCTTACCCCACGCAGCAGAACTCTGTGACTGAGGAGGGTCTTGGCCCCAGGACACAGCACTGCACCACTCCTTGGCTGTGTAGCAGCAGTGTGGGTGTCTGGCACATCTAAGCTGCAGAGGTCATTTGGGAAGTGTAGCCAAAACCTCATCCTCAAGGAACAAATCAGTCTTGAAATCAAGTAATCTTCCAAGGGCACCCAGGATCTGAACAAATTACCTGTCAAAAACCTGCTCATTGGGTAACTTTTCCTTGTATACATTGTGCTCTGTTTTCCAGGACTTGTATTCCCCTCAAACCATCTGCTGCACAGCTCTTTTGCACATGTACATGTCACTGTGTGTCCCCATAGGGACTGACATACCAGTCTGGCAGGTAATTATGTGCACAGGCCAGACCTTAGCATGAGGGTGGGTGCAGCAGAGTTGTGCAATTCCTGGCTGAGCCCCAGGGCCTGCACAGCAGCTCATACCCTTCTAACAACCTCACAGGCTCTTTTCCTGATCCACTCTCAAGACAGAGCTCATTAAATTGGTTGCTTTGCATTGTTTCCAGTTCCAGGTGTGGTTAGAGCACCAGATATGACGTGGATTATGTCTCAGAGGAGCTGTGGGCAAGTTAGTACCTGCATTGCTAGACTTGAACTAACCTAAGGAATCTCCCTAGGAAAGAATATGGAGTCTGTCATGCTAGTCATCAGGTGAGTCAGCACTATGACTGCCTTTTATTTCTTTTTCTTTCTTTCTTGAAAAGAAAAAAGGATTATTTTTTAAGACCCAAATTCAGTGAAGTTTACATAGAGGTTTTCTCCTCACAACCCACCACCAGGACAAAGCAGTTCTGGTTCAGCCTTTATAGGGTTTTTTTGTTATGTAAGACTTGGCCAATCAAGAGAAATACTAATGACAAATGAGAGTAATGTGCAGAGTGATGGAGGTGGGCATGTGAGAAGCTCTAGCCTCAGGCTTTACTGATGCACAGCAGCTTACAGGAGGGAAGCTCTGGCTCTATAAACATGACTGGAGGAAAAGCAGGGAGATGCTGAGGCCCTTGTTTACAAATTAGCTGGTCAGTGACCTCAGCAAAGGGAACTCGGAGGGTCCTGTACCCACCAGAGCCTGAGGGAGCCCCACTCTGGGGCTAGTTGTGCCAACAGCACAGGCTGAGCTTGCAAGCAGCTTTCACCTGGTTCCATTTTTGTTGTTGCCTTTTCAACCCCTTTAAGAACTTTCATTCCATTACCACCTCAGGATAACAGACTTTGTGGCCTTCTCACAGGGTCAGGGTAACCATCAGATGTCTTTTCAAAGGCTTTACTCTCTGGGTTGTTCTTGGAGCCCCAGTCAGTATTTTCAATTAAATGAGGTTTCTAACAGGTTAATGAAGACCTGGAAAGCACCCTAAAGATATGAAGTACTATGCTGTAGAAGTAGTATGACTATTGCAACCTCTGGAATGTTTTGGAGTACCTTTACTGCTGAACTGTGTTTAATTTAGTATCTAACATAGTATAAATTCTGGGAGAGGAAGGAAAAGCGTTTAGTGTGTTTTCAGGAAGTGCCCATATGCCAACAGCTGTTTTCCCTAGGAGTCAGTGCATGTTAACACCTACCTGTGCTGGGAGGATCGGCTGGTTACAGGAAGCACATTTTGGTGCAAAAACCCTAGGGTGCAAGAAGAAAGTGTTCCAATCACATATAAAGCTTCTTCAAAAACTAGAACCAAGAGAGCCATTCTGCTCATGCCTTGCTTTTAGTAAAATGGAGATCCACAGGATTTGAAAGACCTTTAATTGTTTGATGATATTCAATGAAAAGGAGATTTGGGAAAGGCTGATCTACCCCAGCTTCATTGTTTAGGTCTTCCCAACCTTGAGGCATGGTGAATCCATCCCTCTTCCTGCATATGCCCTTTTTCTTTCCTTCCTTTATTTATAAAACCATTCAAATTCTCCCAGAGCCTCGATGCTTGACTGCAAAGCAGCTCCTGACTTAGGGACTGTCACTCTCTGACATCAGGAAGACATAACCATGCTGAACAGGAGAGGGGCTGATCGTGGCCAGGATTTACCAGCTAAATACACAACTGGGCTTATGGTTCACAGCTGCATTTTATGACAGTCACTGGGCCAACACTCACTGTGTCCTTGTAACACGGTCAGATTGGCACCAACAGGGTTGAATTCAGGGTGATTTACTCTTGCTGCATAACTGAGTTACTGGTTAACTGGAGCTAACAAGCAGGATTCCATTGCCTTTGAGCAGAATCAGGAAGGAGTCCAAAAGCAATTTCTTAAACCTCTACCTTTTGCCAGGTAAGGCTAAAATTGTTCTAACACTAACTGTTAATTACACGTCTTCTGTCAGTTAACAAAACTTACACCCATGTCAAGCACTGCCAGAACCTCCACTCTTGAAAACAGCCAGCAGAACCTACCAACACCTGCAGAAGTGGCCTGGTATAATTAGTGTTGCTAGTCCTGAAAGAAGTAGAGGAACAGCCCCTACGAAATGCATCCTCTGACACAATTTGATTTTCAGCCTTGCCTGACCACTGTATGCCATACTGGGCCCACGAAGTACTACTTAATAAACCTTAAAATACTCTACAAATGCAACACATGAAAGAAGCAGTTGAGGGTCATCTGAGCAAATAGGAGTGACCTCTTTATCTATTACAAGGCTTATAACTACATCAATGATTTAACTACTATAATTTTTCTGAGCATGCAGTGAATTTGTGTACTCACGTATGGTAGTCTTTGACACAGTAAATATTGTTCTCCACATCTACAGTGAAGGGGACTCCATCCAAACACTCGTTACACACCACACAGCGGAAGCAGCCAGGATGGTAGGACTTTCCAAGGGCCTGTAAGATCTTATGAGGCAAACAACAAAATAAGTGGATGCATGATTACATGAGATGGATGCCTGATTATTCTCTCCCCATAAACTGCTGTGTCTCCCTCATTCTTAATAATGACAGCGAGAAAAGCACTTCAGGATGAAATTACCACTCTGCATATCTGTCAGCAAGGGGCCTCTTAAAACAATCAACTCTCGTATTTTAGCGGGTTTCAATATGCTCCCAATGAAGAGCAAGAACTGAAAATCAGGCTAAGCCCATCAGTTTTAGCTCTGCAGGGCCAGTACTGCCAACGGAAATGAAAAATGGCTTCACAGATCACTTCTGGGGACATCCCAAATACAAGTTACTGGGATACAGAATTACTTTACAGAACTCAACAGGCTGTGACAGACAGAACCCAAACTGGTCATTACTCAAGAAGTTAAATAACAAAAGCAAATAAGGAGGTGCCTCTTTATTAACTAAGGATCCTAATCCCTTAGAGCTACTGACTGGTTATCACTCAGTCATAGGGGCCCATCAGTTTCTGACAGAATTCCATCACTATCCATGTGTTTGGATACTGATCCATGCACCTGCCCAGGCTTTTCCCATGCTGACCTTCCCTACTGCATTTTAAAGGTTTCTAGGAAAGGTCTGATGCAGCCTTGGCTGCACTACAACAGAACAGATCCCCTCCCTCCTGACATCCATGTATATAACACTCAGTGTGGCACTGGGACATTGAGGTGCATGCTGCAAGCCCATGAACAAGCCCCTGGGAAGAGCAAGACACAGTATCATCTTCAGGCAGTTCCCAACAGGTTAGAAGACCAATTCCATACATTTTGGATGTAAGAAGTGTCTTTGGAAGGTAATTTCAAAAAGCAGCTGCTAGGACAGTGCTCAGCTTGGAGCTGCTGGGAAGCCTGAGATGAAAAATCTCCCCAGACCAAGCTCCCATAGCCCTACAGGTGATTCTATGAATAAAGATCAAACCAACAGGAAAGAAGTATAGGAAAAAAGACCAATTTAATTCAACCTTTTTTTCCCTCTCTGAGGAAGCCCTGTAGTTCAGTGAGTGGTATGAGACTGTTTGACAGGCAAGGCCATTCCCAACCAGAGCCAACTGGTCCCTGTGCCAGGGCTGATGCTGTGGCAGGAGCGCGTTGTGGTGCCAGCCTGGCACAGCTGTGCAGCCACAGGCACTGAGCACAGGGCAGCTCCTCACCCAGCCCTGCACAGCCCCAGCTCTGCCCCAGGCCAGCACACGGCACGGCCGGGCCATGCTCCCAGGCAGGAACCCGCCAGAATTAGCCAAATAGCAGTGCTGAATTCCTGGAGCTCCCAGAGCTGGTGCCTTTTGTGAGAGCACACTTGCTGATGGGAGAGAGGCAGACAAGCACCTGCCAAGCTTCCAGCTACTGAGCTCCACCAGCAAGATATTATGGCCTCTTGCCTGGGATTCTGCAGTTAAGGGCCAGCTCAAAGCATGCAAGTCAGGATACCCCTCCCCCTCCCAGCATGACACAACTCTAGAAATTTGCTCTTGGGCTAAAATGAACAATATCCTTGTCCAACCAGTGGTGCCAGGATATGAGCCAGAATCCTCATTAGTCAAGTCTCCGTTCCAGCTCTGACTGAACCTCCATGTGTGCAACACAACAGCTACATCTCTTAGGCACACTGAGGTTCATGCACGCTTAAAAGCAAGAGGAAAATAGATACACTACAGGATCTGCCCTTCTCCGTTGTGCAAACCGCTTCATTTTGTTTGGGAGTTTCTGCTTAGGAAGAGCACAAAACTCTTCCTCCCAACTCTTTCTCCCACTGAAACGATGCCAGTAGTATCTGGCCAACCCAAAGTCCTTTGATCTTTATTACAAAAGTAACTCTGACTACTGGCTCCCTACAAATCCCAGTGGCAATAATGCATTTTAAATTACATGGAGCAAGCAACAGAGGGTAAATAAAGTCACAGAGGGGGTGACAAACCTCAGGACTATTGATAATGTCCCTCTCCAATCTAGCCCAGATTCCACCCACTTGACTGAGCTCTTGTTATCCACTATCTTACAGAGCACACCTGCCGTGTTCCTTTACCATGTTCTCATATGAAGTTGTGCTGTACTTTCCCCCTTTAGTATTAAAATTCTATTTTATTTTAACTCACAAATGGCAGAGTAACAGCTTCTCATATTCTCAGGCAGCAAAGAAGCCCAACTTTCTGTACTTAATAGTAGTAATAGAGCATGAAGGTATTTTTATTTACTGCCTCAGTTTCAAAAACTACATAGACAACAGTGAAAACACAATGCCAGCCTGGGTAGGGAAAAGCAGATGTCTCACAGTGCACTTCCCAAAGTAGAGGGAAGCCAAGTTACCCGTCATTAGGAGTTAAGGTCTCTTACCATTTCCATTATGAGGTGTCCACAAACAAAGCACTTGTCTGCTGTTTGCTGAAAACCTGAATACTGTTAAAATGACAGAAAAGAAAAGATCATTAGTAGACACTCCTCTAGCCATAGAAATACAGTTTAGGTGAGGGCTGTGCTGTTTTCCAGCCTGTGCTGTGTATGACACAGGTTTGGGAGACAGTGACTCAGAAGCCTTTGCTCAGCTCTTGCAGCCTGTTCAGATACCAGTTTGGCCTTCTGATCCACTGCAATATTTCCACTGGGATTCCCAGTGTAATGGTATTATTGTTAAGTTTGATGTTTTATTTTTGAAGTCTGTTTGGAAAGTTTGTGTTTGATGTGCGGAAATTAACTTGAATTGATTTTTTTGGTGTTTTTTTTAAATAACATAGGACTCACCTCCCAAATCCTCAAATGAGCAACCTCAGACTTTGGACCTACATTTCACTCAGTGCTATTTGCAAGCTAGAAAAATGAAGACAGGCCCAAGAAGGATTTAGCTGCCTTGCTTATCAAGCTCTTCAGCCAAGAGAGAATCCAGCAGTGCACTCATAGGAGCTTGGGCTCACTGCACAATGTGGGCAGCAGTAAGGTACCTCAGAAAGATGGTCCAAACCCCAGCTGCCAGCCCATGCTGCAGTGCCAAGGGCACAGATGTGGGGAGATGTTTTGCCTGCTTGGGACCAAAGCTCTGTGTTCCCTGCCTGAGCAGTCCTGACCTTAACTTTGTGCTCCTGTCCCCAAAGCAGATCCTGTTTCAGAAACCAAGGTCTGCTTTCAGCCCTCTGTTTAGAGGTATAGAAAAACCATCCAGGTTATCAGACTGACCTACCAAACCACACCCTACAAACAAGAGACATCTTCCTGAGGAACTCCAGCCATGTACATTTGAAACTGGTGTTTGCAGTGGCTGAACTTTCCCCCCACCCTCTGCAGCTCCATCTCAGCTGAGAGCTGTGTTTGCACCAACCTGCCAGAGGGAAGGGGTGCTCACCCATCTGGGGGTGTTGCACAGTGATGCTCTTTTAGCAGAGCTCACCTGAAATGTGCTTTCATTGCACAAGACAGAAGGTGAGGAGGGGAGAATGAACGTAAACCAGACTCTTCTCCTAGAACACAGGTTAGTTGGCTCAGGTTAATGCATTAACACAGGTTAATGCATCCTCTGAGCCCCAACAGAGCTTATATCTTGCTCCATTTCCCCCTGCTTTAGTGGGGATTAACTGTCCCCTCACGTCAAAAGCCTGTGGTTCCCAGCCTGGAGCTGCCATATGTTTTCCTTTTCACTGGAGTGAGGGGATTACATGTTATGTTGGATCAATAGGTTGGAGACAAAATTACTGTTGCTATGCAACAAAGTGATTATGAAGGAAAAGGTCTTGAGGACACTTTGATGGGCCCAGAAGCCAGTAAATGATGGTATAGCAACTGTCACAGCCCAAAACTTACTATGCCCTAAGAAACACAGCTCATGCAGTCTTAAGAAACTCTGAAACTTCCCTAGAAGAGATCAGGGTGTTGAGGAACAAATACAGAGGCGGGCAGCGCTAGCTGGCTATTTCTGCAAGATACTACTTTCATTTGCTTTTTCGTTCTTCTTACTGATGCAGAAAAAAGGTCTCATTGCTTGGGATGTTTCTTGGCTGCCCTGTGGCTGAGTAACCCTCTGGCTAGACTGCTTCCTAGGGCTGGGAACTCCAGGCTTACTGGAAACAGGTGGGCAGGTCCCAATGACACAGACAGCAGAGGATTAACAACAGCACAAACCCAGCTAATTCTAAAATCCTGCTGGAATGAATTTACCAGTACCATCTGGCTGTCATTTGATAAGAAATGCAAAGGAGCATTCACCCAGCTATTGATTAAGAGGGGACATTATTCCCCAGGAACAGAATGGCATGGTGGTCAGATTAATGGCATTTATTGCTAACTAGATTGTCATAAATTATACTGTTTGTCAGAAAGAAAGGTTCTGCTGACACAGAATCACTCTTTATATAAATAACCCTATTAAATTAAAACCATGATTTGTTTTTAACAAGAGAATTGTTATTAGTCAAACACATCCAGAACTAGATTACCCAATTAAGAAGACTTTGCAAAATGGCAGTAAGTCTAATAGCAGTGACAAAATATTTCGTGGGCTCAGGGAGCTGTCCTTTACCACCACACTCTTCCCTCTCCTGGTCACAGGGTCAGTCCCAGACAGACTGGAAGGCCTGGTTCAGTGAGATCAGGGTTTTGGATTCAGGTCTGCTTGTGTTTTAAATCTATTTGGACTGAAAAAGAACAACAGCCGCAGAGCCCAGGAGCACTGTTTTCTACAGGATTGGCAGTACTGTGGATACTGCTGCTAAAAACAATAAATTACTTTCTCAGCATTTCTGGAGCTTACTGTAAACTGCTTCTTTGCACTGCTTGATCTTAATTTGGAGTGTTCAAACAGGGCTACTGTACTAAGCTTTGAATTTTAGAAGCAGAACTTAAAAGTCTTAAAATACTAATTAAAATTGTCAATGTCTGTCTTTGAAGCACTCGATTATTAACAACCTTCACAGATCTTGTGTGTGCAATGGGAGAGGAGTTGTGACTTGCTCCAGACTGCAGACAAGGCAGAACAGCCTCTTTATTGTCTCAGCACACCAAGAGCCTCCCGGGGTGGGCTCCCAGCATGGCTGGCTGGGAGAAGCACTGGTCCCCCAGAGCCTGTGAACAGGTAACTGCAGGAGAGGAGAAAGTTTCGCTACACAGACTTAGAGCCGTTTTCATCCCTGACAGAGCTGGAGGGGTAAAAAGAGCTTTTGAGCACACCTGCCCCCATTCACAATCTGGAGATGTGAAAAACAGACTGAGGTGAAGCAGTGAAGTGACACAGGCTGATAGGCAAGGCCCTCCTGGAGAAGCCAAATCTTGGCTCTGTTTCCTGTTCCCATGGTATTCATAGGTACAATTTCATTTAGGATCTAAGCAGTGTGGGGCTCAATTCTTGCCTTACTCTATAAGGGTTCCCTCTGTGACAGGTTCTTAAAAAAAGTATTTTGTTGGCAGAGCAGTAAAGTGATGTAAATACAGACCAATCTCAGTCTGGATGGGAACAGTCAGAAGTCTATGGACACTCTGTATCCACAACAAATGGGAAGCATAATTGTGAACTCTCCCTAATATTCATTACAGATACTCCTTAAGCATATATAAAAACAGTGAAAGAAGTTGTTATTAAAAGACCAGCTCTGAAATTCAAAGCTGAAAATGAAGTGTTACCCTTTACTCTCCCTTCTGTGACTCAGGAGTACAATGCTGGATACACCAGGATGCAAAGAAAACAAAGTGCAAGTTGAAGAGCTGGCATATTATTTTTCCTGATTTCTTAGTCTGGTCTCAACTGTTTTCTCATTTTCTCCCTTATTTACCTTGTCCTTGTCTTCTCTACCAGGATAATAAAATCTCATTTTACATGCACAAATCAGGACTTTGTAATTCAGCTTCCCAGTGATACTTATATAAAATAAGACTCTGGGAAACTAAATAAACCTTGAGAAATATGTTAATTATGTTAGAATAGAGGAGTAAAAATAAAGTAGAAGACTTGGCTGACTGAACTTTTCTTTTGTTTGCTGTCCAATATACTTTCATTATCAAACAGACAAAAAAAGAAGAAATCTCTAATGATCCTGTCCAAGAGTCTTTGTTTCAATGTAAGAGGAAAACAAGTCCCCTTCTGTCCTGAATATTTAGGCCTGTTAGTATCCTCCTGTGATAATCTTGGGGTTTATAACTCTTCTGTCTAATATGCAATATATCTAAAAGAAATTGACAATGAATTTTGAGCATATAATGAACAATTATGCATGGAGGATAATCCCACCAAGTACTACGAGAAACAATTTCTCCTGCCTGCTCTCAATCCTGTAGCAAATCTTGGTTGTCTACCAGGGTCTTTTAAAGTTTGATGTTCCCATCATGATTTTCAAAAGAAAAACATTCAGAAAATAGTGTGCCTGAAAAAGGCTTCAGGACCCAAACTTTCTACCTTAGGCAATGTCAGGCCTTTGAAAAGACATGTCAGTGCTCCTCCCTCACATGCCTAACCGTGCCCAAGGAGGGGCTGCTGCTCTTCCCTGCTGTTTTGCACTCAACAAAACAAAACCTTCCTCCTGGAAACAGACCCTGGAATCTCATTCAGGCCCATTTGCTTCTTTGATGAGGATGTTCAAAACCTGCTGAAGGTTTGTGCAAGCAGAGCGAGTGGGTTACATTTCAGTGGGTGTGGCAGCTGCTGCCCCGGTAATGGTATGAAGCTGTAAAATCTCCAATTCACTGCTGCAGCACTGCAAAGTCACCGAATGTGACTGCTCAGCCTAGGCTCCAGATTCCTACTCTTTTATGCTTTAAGAGCTTTTGAGCGGGATGATAAGGCGTTTTTGCCAAAATGCTTCAAGGCATTTAATTCTGAAAACTAATTTCTGAATTGGGTGCTGTGCTAATAATGTATTCCAACCCCAGGCTGCCTGTAATCCCTCACGGACTCTCTGCTCCTTGGTTTCCCATTAGCAGAGCATCTGTCTTCTCACTGCTGTATTGTTTGCTCTCTGCATGGGACCCTTACTACATGGGACACAACAATGTAAGAAATTCATGGGATCGCATTAAGAGAGGGAGCAAATATCAAATTTGGTTTCATGCAGATGGAATTTTGTTGTTGTTTTTTACACACATAACTAAATGCAGCTATTAAAATGAACTGGACAAAATGGGGCCTTCTCAGGCTCAAAGATAAAGGAGCCTCGTGGCAGGTGACAGATTAACTAAAGGAAAATAGTCCACAACTTTACTCTTCATCCTGCTGAAACCCTTTCATATATCCTGTGGCTTCACTCTGTCTTGCTATCCGTGAGAAAACACTACACAGCAGTTTGCCTTCTTGCTTCTGTCTTTCCACTTTGTTATGTTTGAAGGACAAGGATAGGGCAAGGAGAGAATCCATGCTCTGCACAGAGGTAGCAGGTGGTCTGGCCGTGCACAAAACTCTGCCAAAACCTAGGAATTCAGCTGGTCCTGAACTCTGCCTCTAGCAGTCAGGCATTTTATAGCCCCAGAGAAGGGACCAGCCATCTACATCCTACAGCACCTACAGAGACCCTGGGTGAGCACTCACCAAGGCTACTTGCTGTGTGATTAATTAAGAGCCACTAATGATTTTCTTACCTAGATCTTCCTTAAACAAACTCCTGTGGGAGCTTCACAGTGACAATGATAAAGAAAAGAGGCTGAATCAACAGCTTTAGCTCTGCATCATATTACAGAGCCCAACATTTATTGACTTGATTCACACTGTAAAGCACTTCACACTGCACAGGGCTATACTCTTGCTGCAGGTTATTTACTGTCATTGCTACCATCTACTGCATACACTGAAATAAACTGTTTACACAAGAACCTATCTTCCCAGAAAAAAAATTACCTGGATTTTATTCAAAACAGCTGTTGAGAGATTTCAATTCAGAACACAACAGCAGCTAATACCGACATTTATTACCAAAGTGGAAACATGCCACTTTCTCACATGGGTCCTTTTCTAACTCTCCCACAGAAAAAAATTAATGCTGTCTGCTTATAAGTGTGTGGCAGGAGTTAAGACATAATTAGAAAGAGCTCCAGTTCTTTTAAGTGCGCTTCAGTTATTGTAATTTACTTTTCAATGTAGTATTAAGAAAAATGGATAGTCAGACTATTTGGATCACCATCTCAAGAGGAAACAGGGGAGTGATTATCTGGCATGAAACCAACTGGACTTTGTAACACACTTCCAAACATTCCACCAGCAAATGTAACATTCAGGATAGTTACAAAAGGTAGTCAATAGTGATACATCTCAAGAAAAAAATCCGTCTTTGCCTTTCCTTGTTTCCTTTGCCATGTCCCAGAGAGTGATTCCTGCGACTCATTTAACAATCTGCAACCCAGCTCAGGAAATGCTGAGCGCCCTTTCAGTGAACGCAGATCTTACTCAGACATGGCAATTTCATCGCATTGTGTTTATTACATGATCACCTGGGCCTAGGTACCCCTGTGTATTGCTCTTCTACAAACCCGAGATGTCTCAGCACCGCAGTTGGTTTCCTCCTGTGGCCCCCAGTGTTGCCCAGTGAGACCTGTGGTGTGTCCTGCACGCCGTGCTCGCAGCCTTCAGCCTCAGCTTCTCTCGTTGTTTATGGGCCCCAGCTTTAAAACTTTGTCCTCTGGGATGAATCCCGGGGACAAAACCCAGACATCCCCTTGAAGACAATGAGACTTCTGCCACCAGCTTCAATAGACTTGTAACTTCTTGATCCAGGATACAGCACTCTGGAATTGTGTTGCAGAGAGGTGAACCCGAACTGTCAGCTCTACACACTCTTAATGCTGATTCCCATCCAAGTCCAAAGTGCAGAGGCAGACCAATATTTGACTATCCCTAGATATTATGAAACTTGAATTTTAAGCCCATCTGTAGGTTTGACCCAATGCTTCAATTCAGAATACCCTAGTTAATCATCACTACTGTCAAATTCATTTATAAAACAGACCCAGGACCACTGGCATACTAAAAACTTAGGGAAAACTAAGGAAGAAAAGTATTCAAGTTTTTTTGGCAGGTAGGGGCTGGAGCAAGACACACACAAGCAGCAACATGACTGCACTCCCTTGTGCCCCAATTAGGAACATGCTATGAACTGTTTGCCTTTGTTTTCAGTGACAGCATCTGGGAGCACAGCAACACTTGGCATCCATGATGCTTCTGGAACCTGAAAGTACCTCCTGTCCCAACCTAGAGCCATCAGTACCTTGGAAACACTCACAGACTTCCTTATGCTTCTGTGTATCAGGAATATTGCAGCAAATCCCTTTCCATGCTTTGATTCCATCATTCTTTAAAACATATCGATGAACACCCATGTCTGTCCGTTCTCTGACTGGAGTATGGCTTCTATAATAGCAAGTCTCCCAGTTATCTAGAACTCCATTTGCTCTGTGATTCCCATTAGATACAAAATGGACACAAGCTGCAACTTCAATCATTCACCTTTTCAACTGAGTCTATTTTTTTCGAAAGGAGTCTCATTTAGCAGAAACAGGCTCTCCGACTAATGCACCAGTCCCAGGGCTCCCTCCCAAGGGGGACTTCCAAACATTTATAGTCGCTGAGCTGGAAAATCAAACCTCTGACTCCAGCTGACACCAGCTTCCATTACACTAAATAAAAACTATCTTCCGAGGGCCCCAGCAAGTGGGACAGGCCATTTCCCACACTGCCAGGCTTGGAAAACAGCATGTGCACAAACTGAGAAGAAAAGCCTCATTAGTATTAATATTTACATTGCAGCCATGCTCAGGGGCCCTGGTTGGGGTAAGGGTCTTGCTGTGTTTGGTGCTATAGGAGATGAAGGTGCAAGCCCTGCTCTGACAAGCTGCCCATCACTCAGCTACTCCTCAGTTGATATCCTGTCCCTTCCCCCATGAAAGGCTGAGCATTTCCATTTCCCACCTGCCTACCAGTCTTGCACACTCTGATACTTCTGCATTTCTGAAATCACTGTCAGTGGGCGTAAGACAAGGCCCCGGATGTCCTCTGTAGCCAACTTCTGCATTGCAGTGACCAGCCAGGAGAAGTGTCCTGGCTGGGAACCTGTGGCTGGTGTAGGGGAGAAAGGGATCCAGAACCCCACCAGACTGGATGGAGAGGAGAAGGAAGGCTGGAGGGAGACAGAGAGGCTGCAGGGGGCTCTGCTGGGGCCATGGGCTGCTTGCTCTCCTCCTGCCACAGCCCTCACAGGCGCTGGGCACCCTCCTGGGAAGGGCAGGAAGGGGACTCCCAAAGGCTCCTGCAGGTTTGCAATGCAACAGAGTCTCTTTATGGTTGCCATTTGCAAACCGAAGTTTTTAGAGCCTTTCTCTTTGAGGATTTAGGGGCAAAGTTCCTCCAGTCTTACTCGCTGAAACAGATGAACAGCTCTAGATGAAACTTTCAACAACTAATTACAGCAAAGTTAGCCAGAGGCAAAAGCCTAGCATGAAGAAGTTCAGCCTAAATGATTAAATTTGGCAAAGTTTTAAGACAGTGAAGGAGAAAATCTTAAAAGGGGAAGTTTTGGATGACCTTAATGCTGTGCACTGCAGCCTGTGGTGTCTGTAATAGGTTATTTCCAGAGCATCTGAGCATCTTCCAGTAGTGCATTAAGCAATGTAACTAACATCTGTCATGAGGTTCATTTTCCCTCTCATCTCCTCCCTCGAGGGAAGTTCTCTCATTTCTTAACATCCACTGGACCCCCACTCAATAACGTTCATTACCTCAAGAGAAAAAGGAAAAGCCTATCAAAAAGAGGAAAAAAAAGAAAAGAGACAGATAATAGATCTAAGATACAGGCTGCTTTTGTGACATTTTAAAAGTTTTTTTTGCCAAGCAAAACAGTATTTTTAAAAAAAATTCTTTACATGATATTTAAGCATTGAAAAGGAAAGACAAATTGAAATTATTGAGCTATTTTTCCTTCACCTATGATTATGCAGCAATTTATCAACAAAATGAAACACGAACATCTGACTGGGATTATTTATTATACAGTAAGGCATTTATTTTTTGTTCACTTCACCAGAAACAGTGTCTCTGTTATGGCTAGTTAGCCATCTGTGTCCGAAGAGCTTTCAGGAAAGGATTAAACTGTCATTTGTTTTATTTCCTTTCATGAAATAACTCTCCTAACAGGGCTGGGGCAAGCCTTGGCTATTGCTGGACTTGTTACCTTAAGGTGGCATTTAAAGGAGTAACTGGATCTTCCCTAGAGCTAAAGCAAAGCAATGTCAAGGTTTGGGGGCTGTTTTTGTTCTTTTTGCTCCTCACACATGTGGTATCCTACTGGAAATGGCACAGATCAGGCAATGTCTGTGCCGTGCTTAGGCAGAAGGAGAATTATCCGTGGATTTATTTTTCTAAATCTGATTAATTCACTACATTTAGCCAATATGGCTTGGGTTTAAGCACTGAGAGAATGTGCAGCTAATCAGGGCTGGAAGCAGGAGGCTGACAAAAATAACCCCAGAAGGAAGAGGTATTCCACGTCCTCCAGGTGCTGTGGAGTCCCAGTCTCAGCCATCCGTTCCCAGCCCCACAGAAGGCAGCACCGTGGCATCCCTATCTCCCATCTACAGCTCCACAAGTGGGGCTAAAGACTTCTAACACTTCTTCCCTGCAAAGAATGAGCAAAATAAGCCACCTAGTGATGAGACTGTGCCCTCAAGTAAGAGCAAATGTGGGAAAACTATTTGCCAGAAGGATGTACCCTGTGGCTCTTGCAGGGGCAGTGTGGGGTGTCCTGGGGCAGCCTCACAGTGCTCACCAGGAGCACCAGCAACAGCTCACTCATGACCTGTGTCCACAAATCAAAAGCACTTTTGCAAGAAAGGGGCAGATTTGCAAAGTTTGATGCCAGCAGCTCCTCACGCCACACTTTTACTGACTGATGTTTTGGAAGCAGTTGGTAGCCAAAGCTCTCAGTGCTCACTATGCCTGAAGTGACAACTGCGCTCTGTTCAGATATGACCTGCACAGGAGCTCACAGCCACAGTGCAAATGGAAGAGAGCCCCTGGAGCAGCTGGCCCTGGCACTGGCTGAACCTCGAGGGAGACACTTTAGCCAAGAAGGGCTCTTGCAAGAGCCAAACATTTGAAAGGATCGGAAAATGGGTTTTCTCAAGGTCTTGGCTTCCGGGACCATACATGACACTGCAGTGAATTCCACATACCACCTTTGACTGAGAGGAAGAGCTGATTTGTCGTGAGTGAGTGGTAGTTAAGGAACCAGGTATCCCATCTGAGCCATCAACTGCAGCTCTGGAGAGTGCTCCAGCAGGAGCTGGTCTGGCACAGCAAACTGCAGTATTGCAGGAAGAATAAAATACTGACATTTATAGGATGTTAAATATTTCTAGCAGCTACAATAGGAAGAAACCCATAAATAATATCCATTCTTCACTAAAATTTTCTGCATTCGTTCACACCAGAAGCCAGTTCAGCTTTTCTGCCCACTGCTGTTCATGTGCTACTCACAGCAGCCCCAGAATCACTGTGTCCTGCCTGGACTGGCCTGCAGGACATATCCTGGGACTCCAGGGACAGGGAAGAAGCACCTGCAGCAAATGAATGGGATAAACAGAGGCAGCAGTGGGGGTGAACAGAGCTCTGCAGGAGTGACAACCCTCCCAGGGAAGGGGACGGGCTCTCCTCCAGGTACCAGGGAGGCTCCAGGTGCCACCACCTCTGTCCCCCACTGAGAGCACAGCAGCTTCCCCTTGGGATGCCTCTTGCTAGGAGGCACATGAGGGGCTCCTTCAGGCCACTGCTGCCTCGGTGGGACTGTGAGCAAGGGAACATCAACCTCTCAGTCTGTCCCTGGGAATCCATGGTAGGATCATGTGGCTGGTGCAAACCCAGCCAGGTACACACAGCCTGTTCTCACCTGGGTGTCACCAGTGCTCCCAGTGGGACAGCATCCTCACAGGAGGTGCACCTCCTGCCCACATTTTCTGAAGCTGCTCTGCTTTCTAATCCCTGCTGTTTGAAATAACCTGGTAACAGGCTGTGGGGCTGCAAATCCACAGAGCTGTGACACTGCTCCCAAACCTACAGGAGCATCTAATTTTCCTGATCAATTCCCAGACAAACAAAAGCCAAGAAAGAGGAAGGACACCCACGGCAGGCAGCATTTTCTTAGCAGTAATACAATTATAATGCAGTTAGACTGTATCTGTTTACATTCCCAAACTGAAATAATCTTATCCCCCTGCCTTAACTTCCCTAACATTCCACTAGCACATGGTCAGCAGGGAATCCTGCTGCACTGTAATGAAGCTGCACTAAAGAATTGGAGTCACGGTAGAGACTGAAATTCTCAGTTATACAGAAAAAGCATTTGGTTTTCTGCTTTGGACTGAAAATGACTCTTCTTAGAGAGGATTGGGGTTTTGAAGTGTTCAGGAGGAAGACCTGGGAAGATGCAGTAGTTAAAATAATTTCCTTTTTAATGGCTATTTTGCACCCTTTTTCCTTTCAACTTTGAGAAAAGCTTTGAGCTTTCCCTGCTCACAGAACTCTAAAATAGGCAAGGTTGTTTGATTTCATTAGTGAAACAATACAATTCCGAGGATTCTTACTATGACATTTGCTCAGGGGAGCTGAAAGAAGATGCAATTACTTCCTGAGAAGCAGCAAGATTACCACAAGCAGGGACAATGTCAGAATTTGGTTTCTTTGCTGATTTACACAGCGTCCCTTGGTCTGCTTCTCCCCCATTCCTCTGTGCTAAAACACACCTGTGGGAAGTTTGGGCTTTTAAATCTGTGCCTTAAATGTCCCAACAGCTCCCTAACTTGCAGAAAGTTTATTCCCATCAGGTCCTTAATCTCAGTTTTTCTGGGAAAATCTCTGCAAGTATCTTCCTTCAGAAACCCACTACAGAACACGCCTGAGCTAAAGACTTTCCCCCCCACCCCATGAAAACTGAATGTTCTCCAAAAGATTAAGATTTTTAGATTTAAAATTCTTGTGTTTAGGCTGAAATTACAAGCTAATAACAACAATCATGTCATTAAGTCTGGATGAAAGGTTTTGATCATGGGGAAAGTACATTCCACACAGTTCAAATGAAAAATCTGAAAGGTTTGAGCCCCTCCCTCTCACACTCCAGCTCTTCCCCCGCCTTGTGCTTCTGCAGAAACACAAGAAAGAAAGCTGAAAAAAGCAAGAAAAAATAATTTTCTCTCCAGAATGCAAGCAAAACAGTAACACGTTTCAATTAGAACAAGATACTTATTTTCTCCACAAAACACGTTTTGGTTTTTTTTCCAGCAGGGTCCAGCTCACAGTAAAGGGGTAACACATGAAGGCCAATATGGCTTATATTTTAGGAATTTCCATGATTTTAATGCATCAAATGCATTGATGAAAAACGCATTTGAACTGCCAGTAACAATTTTTGAATAATTCCTTTGCAAAATGCATAGTTATGTTTTCATTAGAAATGAAGTTGTTCTAGAAGACCCAAGCTTCTAAATTAATGGTTTTTCAATAAATAAGGTGGCATAAATTCAACATACTGATTGTCCAATTCATCCTCCTCTAAGCTAAAATATATCATTGCTCTCTAATTGAAATTCCCAGCCATGCCATCCTCTTCATCTTAATTCTAAACGGTCTGTACTTATTGAATCATTTGCTGTGCACTGCACAATCCTCACCCTTAATTGCACAAATATTTTATTTTTGGAACAACACAGCTCAGCAACAAGCTTCATTTTTCTTTTCCTGACTTAGTCTCTATTAAAGTAAAGCATTTACAAAATCTGTGAGCACAGAGAGAGCCTGAGTTGCCCCTCTATGGCCAACAGTTCCCAGCTAGTCACAACTCAGCCCCAGAGCCCCGTGAGCACAGCAGTGATTAAACTGCCTCAACAAAGTAACTTTGTGCACGGCCCTGACGTGCTCCCGGCACAAACATCTCCCTCCTGTTATGATTGGTATTCCCCAGATGTTTGACTTCGAGCGCAGGCTTGGCAGGCGAGGCTCTGTGGCTGCAATTCAAGTCCCAAGCTTGAGCAGCTCCAGTGTTTATTCTCATAATTTACACTTTTTGATGGCTTATGGACAGTTATGTACTCGGTTTTACAGCCACCACTTCAAACCAAGGGGCTGATTGTGCTCTTGTGGAGCCAGTGGTAAATGCTCCCAATTCCACCACTGGCAGGAGGCCCTGCATCATCAAACCATCTCTCAAAGCAAACAAGCCAATATAAAAGAACAATTTGCTTTAGAAATAATAAAAAAAATGCCTGAAATCTTACTTACTAGGAAGTCTTCTTCACAGTACACCTTGCCATTGACATTGTAGAATGCTTTTCCTCGTAGTCTTCTCCCTGTTAAAACATAAGACCATCAGAATTTTGTTCTCCATCCCCAAACCCAGTCGTTCAGGATAAAGAGTGAAAAGCACATCCCCTGTACCTGTCTGTGGGGTCTGCTCCTGGCCCCTCTCTTCCCTGGAGGGCCCATCCAGAGCCAGGGCTGAGGGTCAGGCTCTTGGCTCTATCTGGCCTTACCAAATCAGGTACCAAACCTTGCCTTAGGTACCAACTAAATGTTATCTCTAAGTGTGGGTTATGGAACCCAGCTGATACCAGTTCCTGAAAAACTTGCAATCTAAACTCGAAAATGATTTGGGTGAAAAGGCTCCTTTGCAAATTGAGACAATTTTCTTGGCAGGTAAAATCCTAGCAGGCTCTCATCCACTGCAATCAACAGCAGCAGCGTTTGTCTGCAAAGGACTAAACAAAGGATACTGCATATGGATGTTCCTGCCACCCTCAAAAATATTAATAATCAATGCCACAGCAGCTCCCTGCCACACTAAAGCACTACAAGGCACACGTGATGGAGGGAAGGGCAGGAAAATCCCACAGAAAACAAATTTTGTATTCAAGTTCTGACATTTGTCATTTCACGAGCCCACACAGAACCTGAATGACAAAGCCTGTGATAGCCATTAACTGACGGCTCCCTTTACAGTGAAGAAATGCACAGCAGACTCCAGAGAGTCCCAACAGAAAGGATGCAAACCAGGAATTCAAGAAGCACCAAGCCAACTCAGTTTGTAGCTACAGCAGATCAGAGCTGTCTGACACCTGAGCTGCTCTGGAGAAAGCAGCACCGCTTCACCAGTCTAAAACCAGAGAGGGAGAAGGGAAACCACACTCATCCCAACTCACCTCATTCCCACTCTGCCAAGATCCCACTGGCCAAATCTCCCAGGCGTGTGGGAGCTCTCAGCAGCCCTTTGCAGCCCCAGATGGACAAGGGCTGCCTCATGCCAAGCAGCAGCACAGGGCAAGGGAGAAGGCAAGCGGAATTCACAGGTCAACAGATCCCAGGTCACTGCCAGAGCTTCACTCCATGGAATCAGCCTGGATGTCTCCTCCAACTCTAGCAGAAACACCACCGATCTCTGTGGAAGGTGTGATGCCAAGGGCTGGCGAGCTGAGCCAGCTGGCCAGCACAGAGGGGCAGGAGTGCTCTCCACGTTTCCATAAACAATGCTGAGGAAAATATGATTAATTTTCAGTGCTTGAAAGCGCCTTTTACACATTGCCACTGTGATCTGATCCTGGGAAACAGTGTGTGGCACAAAAGAGTTGGGATCTGGGCTGATGCTTTTGGGAAATCACATGCTGCATGCGGTTGCATGCGGTTGTCTGGTGATTTTACTGTTGTGGCTGAGGGAAATGCTTCTTTTGTGTGCACATTCTTGGGCTGTCGATCTCACAGGCTGCTGTCTCCATACTGCTGGTAGGTGGAGTCAGCTCTTGTTTGTCTTTCCAGCTGCCCGGTGGCTCTGGTGGGGACCAGGACCCTGGTGAGGTGGGCAATGTGTTCATCCCCTCTGAGAGTCTCAGGTAAAAGTGGGCCATCCCCGAAGAAGGCACAGGGCTGGGACAGCAATCATGGGGCTTCTCTCAACTGATGCAGGAGTAATCACATCTAGATCTGCCCTCCTGCCTAGCAAAGATGTTTTTAAACCTGTCTAGTGAAAGGTAAAGTACATGGAACGAAAGGAAGAAAGGAGAGAGGCTAGAATGACTTTGTAAAGGACATGGTGTCTCTGTCAGATCCAGCCTTGGCACACAACTTGTCTTTAGCTGGTGGACGTGAAGTGGCTGCACCCAGAACAGGAACCTGCCCTGCATGTGCTGATGCAGCACTTCCCCTGTGCTCACCCACAGAGCCGGGTGTTTGTCTCAGGAGAAGGAGTGCTGGCCATCACCTCAGCCCACAGCCACTGCGGTGAGAAGCAGCAGAGATGCAGGGACAAGTCCCAGAGCCAGCTGCTGGAAGGATCTCTGCAGGAGAGCAACCTGCCAGGGCAGGGAGGCGCCAGCATCTCCTGAGGCACTGCAGAAGGTGCAGGGGGACCCCGACATCCCACTCTGTCAGTGCTGAGCTTGATGGGAACAGCACAAATTCTGCTCTGGTTCTTTCCTTAGCACAGCATCATGAGCAGGAGCCAGCAGGGTCAGTGCTCTCCTGGACTGAGATGGAGTGGGAAGCCTCTGACCCGAAGCAAACAAGGCAAAGCCAATGTTCTGGAGAGGCTCTCACACACATCAGGTCTCAGATGCATTTGGCAGCTGATTGCCCTGTGCCCAGGCCCGCTGTGAGTCTCCACACCAGCCCTGCACTGGTGGGATCCCTGCTCCCAACCTGCCCCATGAGCCCCCACCTGCCCTGCAGAGAGAGCTGCTCTCCCTGCCCTACACCTGCCACCTCTGCACTACACTGCACTCCCAGCGCAATACCTTTCCAAACTGACAGAAAATACCATTTCTCTAATTTTCCAGCTGAAAAAAACAAGACACCTATTAGGGAACTGACTTGCCTAAACTCATAAAGCAGGCAAGCAGCTTGCTCACATGATAATGACTATTATTAGCAATGATTAATAAGATTGACAGGCCTTTTACCTTAGAAGAATTTCATTCAGGGACCATACAGTAATTATCTCATAAACAAGAAACAGCAAGTTATCACTCAAACAACCATGGATGCCTATATTGGCTTCTACATGCTGCATTTTAGAAATAAAGGCAAAAGTGTACATTCCACTGCCCTCCAGAAGGGTTTACTAAATGACAGCACTGAACATGGTCAAACACCACCCTCCGAGTGCCTGGGCATCATGTGCCAACGGCAATCAAGAGGGACGTGCTGGCAATTGCAGCCAGGGGGACAGGAATCCCGAGGAGAGGCAGTGGTGGTGCCCCCAGCCCCAGGGCAGCTGTGCAGCAGGGTGGGTGCAACACCATGATGTTGGGATGCCTGCCCCAAACTCCTGGTACTGGACAAGGCGGCTTCATCTTTCAAGGTCCTGGAGCAACTCGGGAACCTGTACAGCAGCAGCCTGTTCTGTGTAGCTGTAACTTGTTATTGTCAATTAGGCGAAATTACAAGTAAAAAAAACCCTGATGTTCCTTTAGCCAGCTGAGCCAAGCACCTGGCCAGCCAGGGAAGGTAACATCACCCTGCCCACTGGCCCACAGGTCCTGCTGCTTGGCTTTCCTTTGAATGACTGAGTCTAGCCAAGCCTGGTTACTATTTGCTTTCATAATATTGAAACAAAAGAAGTCAAGAGTTTCTGACAAAACTTGATGCAACTTGCTGATGGCTCATTATAATAATAATGAGCAGCCTAGCACAGAGTTCACGAGTGTGGGGTTTCACAAACACTGCACTGGGTTCCTTCTCCTGCTGGATACCCACCTTGGCACGCCTGCCCTGTCAGACCAGTTTGCAGCAGCAGCAGCAGCGAGGAAGAGGCCCCGTCTCACACCCGGCAGAGCAGCAGGAGCAGGGACAGCGCAGGGGGAGCCACCTGCCTGTGCGCAGGCTCCTGACACCAGCAGCAGCTTTTAGGGGGCAGCCCCTTCTCCCCCGAGTGCTCCTCAGCCTTGTTTTCCCGCAGAAAACAAAGCTTATGCACTGCCAGTGACAAACAAGTAACTTCCATTTCCTGACTGACAGCCCGGGCTAAGGGAGTTCCACCACCTCGGGTGGGAGGCAGAGACCTCACGAATACTCCAGCAAACAGTGCAAACATTCATGAGATAATCTAGTAGATAATAAAATGAAAGCTAGAAATGACTCTAGCCCAAGGACTGATAGCAACTGGTGATTGCAACCAACATGACAAACACCCAAAAGAACTCAGGTTTGTGGAACTCTTAAAAAAAAATTAAAAGCAGAATCATCTCTAGGTTTTTTAACACTGGTTCAGACATTTAACCAGTTTATAAGTCTCTGTTATTTAAATGTGTCTATCAATTACTTCCTGCACAATTTTTATCTCCTTCATGTTGCAAACTAAAAGGAAGGAATGGGAGAGCTGTTGCTTTATCAAAGAATTCAACTCAAAGACGGCTTGCAAAAGGAAAAACGACCCCCAGTTGACACAGGCTGTCCACAAGTATTCTCCCCAGTCTCCACAACACTTTGCTGGGTGGTGAAAACACACCAGCCAGGAAGCCCAGATGGAGTAAAACTTTTTTCCAATGCTGTTTCAAATGCTGCTCCAGGCCCCCATGGAACAAAATGTGAATCAGCCCAGGTTTTACAGTGTGGAGGACATGGCCCGAAAGTGCACTGGAAGTGTCCTGCCCTCTCCCCTCCAGCCTGGAAAGCATCTTCCAAGCCCTCCCTGCTGCTGCTGGCCGTGAGTATTTGCCTGTGGGGAGATAGGTTTATCAATCACAGCCTTCAGTGGAAGATCTCCTGTCTCACACAGGATGGATGCAACCGGATCAGGGGCTGACACCCCCCTCGCCGCTGTAAGACAGGAGATAGGAATGTCTCGCTGTCACAGCAGGGTTATTAGACCTAATTACTGTTTGCAGCATGCTTTGAAGTTGAAAAGTGCCAAGCATTATTATAATATTTTAAGTACTTTGATGATTAAAAACACACAACCCTTTGGTAATCATGATTTAGTAGTACTGTAGAGTAAGCAAGTTCATGTGAGAAGCCTGCATTGTCTCCATGCCTGACGCTACTCAAACACAAACAGCTCCCCTCTGACATCATGGGAATGCTGCAGCCCCAGCCCTGCCTCCCAGATAACGCCTGGTGCATCCCAGAGACTACCAGCGTGCTGAAAAACCCACAGCAGAGCACCTCCTCACCATCAGGATCCCTCTTGCGGTATTCTCAACAAAAATGTGCCTCTTCTACCTTCATGTGCAAAAGTTTCAGTGTTAGAGGGGACAAAGAGTGAAATGACTAATAATGTCCTGTTATTTCTGATGTCACAGCTGTGTGGAGCAAGGATCCTATTTTAGCCACAAAATGTAGTTAAACTCTCGCATATAGAGTACAATCCAAGAGTTCAGTTGGAGGTATCACTGCTAAAGATCAGAAATTCGTTAAAGCAGAGCTAATTAACAGTCCGAACAGCCCAAGTTAATGCCATGGATCATCACTCCAGTGGCTGCCATTCCTGTTGGCTGGGGACACGGCTGTGCAGCACGGAGAAGGTGCAGGAAGTGGCCAAGGCACAGGCAGGGTGTCTGTCCCTGCCCTGCACAGCACCAGGGCCTTGCCTGAGCACACCCGAGCATGGCCATGCCCTGCTCCTGCTGGGAAAGTGGCACCCAGGAACTCCTGACTTGTCTCACAGCAGCAAGACAGATCCACAGCATCCTTCTTTAACAGCTCTTTCTGGAGAAAAAACAAATCTCACATTGCTTCTCTCCTTGAGATTCTTCCCCCTTCTTCTTTAATGAACTGTCAGTGCTAAGGCTGATTGGGACACTCGGTGAGAATCTCTGTGCTCTGGAAACTCTGGTCCATGACTTGTTCAGTTTCCTGAGCGTGGCAGTCTGAGCTCTTCATGCCTGGCTGACCAAAGAACTGTGCCCGTTTTAGTTAGCAATATTAAGCATGGACCTAATTGCTTGTTAACTGCTTCAGATGCCATCTCTGCAGTGACTGATGTGACACCAGCACCAGCACTCGTCTCATCCCAGCACCTTAAGTGACAGTCTCCAAAAGCCTGCAGACTCCAGTGATGTGTAAACACACACACAGAGGATTAATACACAACATTTGCTCAAGTATTTCCCAGCTACCATAACAGTGAAGGAAAATTCCCACATATTGCACCAAGCCCTGTGCAAGTGGAACAAGACACAAGGTGGCTTGAGCTGAGCAAATGCTTCTGCCTGCCCTCTGCCACGCTCTCCATCACTGCTCAATGAAATGTAAACTTTTACCAGGCCAAACCTGGTCATTTTGTTTTGCAAAATGCCCTGGCTCTTGGTCTGGGGCTGCTCCGATTCCGACCTGGTCTGTGGTGCACCCATGGGCTGCCCACACTCCCCAAGGCACTTTTCCAGCCCAGGGTCTTCCTGAAGGTCCTGCCCACAGCAGCAGCACAATGGGCATGACTGCCCACCAACCTCTGGCACATGCTGCAGCTTCTCTTGGCATGCAAGGACTGACTGTCCCAGTCACCTGTGTGACACCACCTGATGACTGAGGAACTGAGACACATAGAACTCAAAAGCTGAAGGGCAAGTGCAACTTCCAGAACCCAAACCAGTTCTCCACAACCCCCCAGGTTTGACAGCTACTATTTCTGAACAGTGGAAGCTAAATTTTCAGTCACCAGGTGAGTCCAGGAGCTGAAACTTCAAGAGGAATACCAAGTTTTACAAAAATAAATAATAATTGAAAACATTAAGCAATAACAAACCACCACTGCTACCTCCTCTGCCCAGTCACCTCTGGCTAAAACGGGTGCAGAATTTCACCCAGGAGAGCTGTTTCCTTTCAAGCAGTAGAGGAGGTTGCCTGCCCAGGAACTGAAGATGTGCCAGAAGAAAACAAAAGCTTCCAATACTTTTTCTTTATTTGTTACCATTCGTCCTTTACTCACATGTGAGTTTGGGCCTGCAGTTCCCCATCCCTCCCTCTGGCTCACACTGCCTCTCTGCACAGAGGTTTTCTTTCCACAGGGTTTCTGCCACTCCACCCATTGCGAGCGGGGCGAACCAAAGCTGCTTTAGCCTCTCAAAAACTGTTAATTAAATTCTTCTCCTCGGTCTCCTACAGTGGACTCACACAAAGCCACCAAGCACAAGCTCTCCGTGCCGGGGTCCCGCGATGAAGCTGCCACCACAGTCAGGGTGCCAGAGGGGACTGAGCTCCAGCCCAGCCCCTGGCTTGGAGAAACTTCCATCCCCCAGCTGCCACGGCCCCCTCCCCTTCTCATAATGCTCAGGCTTTGTGAAAGAAGGGGTGAATTTCTAGGGCTTTCAGGGGGTTTAAGATAGGGGAAGAAAAAAAAAATCAATGCCAAATTCCTTTGAATAGAAGATACTGCATGTTGGCAGAAGCCACTTTTCACAGACTCCAGCCGTTTGAAATCTGAAACACTAAAAAGTGGCTACTGTGGATGTGCTGTATTCTTCTTTTCAAAGCAATCTGGCACACAGTTTTGCTCCCCTGTTCCAGGACCCAATCCTGCATTCCTTTCACGCTCAGACTCCCATTGACTTTAAGGAATGCAGGATTGGATCCTAAATGTGTGCTTTACTCACACAATAGCTCCTCATGGTTACGATCTATTCAGAAAGGCACACTTTAAAAACCATTTGGAATTGCAGGCTCATCCACCAGGCCAGAATGCCTGTAAAGATCTCCCATTATTTCAGGAAAATGCTCAGTGTCTGAATTGCACACACACACACTCACACGTTTTCCTGGTTTCAAGCTGCAGGCACAGCTTAGCTTGAGATGCATCAAAATATTTTGAGCACTGACCTGATAGCTCCTAAAGAAACCACGTGTAATTTTAGGTTTTGAAAAAAAGTAAAACTCCGGGGAAAGAAAGAAAAAAAAGCCACCAAAGCAAACATACAAGCAGCTGAATCTTAAGGTCGGTTTTTCAGAGAACTTCTGTAAAAGCCTCTAAAAGACCTGCACTGGCTAAGACAAAACAGAGCCTTGCACTGCTATTTTTGAGGATGCTGTATATTGAGTTACAAAGCTATTACGATGCAAGTCTCAAATGTACAAGCTTTTTACTCGGCCATAAACACAAAACAGTATACATTGTCCTTTCAGAAGAAAAGGTTTGCTGCTAAAATAGCAGAAGCCCTACGTAAATAACCAACATTCTTTCTGCCTGAGGTCACTGACTTGGCCTATTCAATTCCGGGCTAGTCTGGGATTTGACAATCTAAGCAGGGGAGAGGCCCTTTCCTTTTTTTCAAAAGAATGCTGGGATTTTATTTGAAATTTAAACTCTTGCAAACAAAAGGTGGCATCGTATGTTGGAGGCCTATGAAGGTGGAGTACAGGATGTGTATTGTCTTCTCCCTTTACATAGGTTCTTTCAGGGGAGAGTATTCAGAGTCTGTGAATAAATTCTAATAAAATATTATCATCAGGTAGACAGACATAGCAAGATATGAACAAACACTTTAAAGAAATTAGAAGATTCAATTTCAAGAAATAGTGATGTGGGAAAAGCATAAAAATTGTTTAAAATGATAATTTAAATTACAATTTAAACTAAATTATTTCCAAATTAATAATTGGAAATCATTCTCTAGTTTAAGTTCCTATACTAATTCATATTTGTACACCAAACCCGAGCTTTTCAGTGCAAATTAGCCGTGGCTACAAAGTCAGCATTCATTCTCACTCTCCATCTCGTCGCTCTGCCCTGGGGAGGCAGATGCTAGTTAACTATTTTTTCCTCCCAATTACCGTTGCCCAGCTCTTACTTGGACTCTGACAAAAGCACACTCTTGTGTAATACAATTATCATCTCCCTTCTGGGCTGTTACCCAGGCTCTGCAGTGCCCTGTGCCACCTCTCCGGGCGGGCGAAG